>CM034471.1:22272524-22314132 GCA_019925255.1 Litchi chinensis
AAAAAAAATTCAAACCTTTGAATTCTAAAAGGAACATCGAGGGTGTTTGGATTGAATGCATCCCTCGATTCTCTCGCTGTCGAAAAATTATCTTGGGGAAACCACAAATTCTTGTTGTTGCTTTTCGACCAAAAGAGCAGAGAAAGAGAGAGATACAGAGGAGATCGGTCAAAACCAAGGCAAACCCACTTCAGTTCGGCCGGAAAACCAACGTGGGTCGTCAAGGTTTCTACGAATTGTCGCCGGAAAATGTGAGTGGTCTCCTTTTTATGATTCTCTGTAATTCCCTTGATATAAGTCGGTTTTGTAGCTAATCAAGTTGTTATATATTGTTAGATTTGTGTAAATGGTGAAGCGAAGAGCTCGAAAGCCTGTTAAAAAGGCACCCACATCACCTGAACCCGATTCGCAAGCCGAAGAGACACGAATTGATGACAAAGAAGCCGCATTGTTGCAAGAAGACGGTATATAATTCGAATTCTTAACTTATTATATAGTATCTGTTTGTAGTATGGATATGCATATTCGTTTATTTATCGAAATGTTAATGTTGTTTTTGGAGATATGAGTATCACTACAAGATTCACTTGAGAGGGTCTTATAGTCTAGTTTTTGAATGATGTGTTTGATGGCTATGGTTTTGTTCGAATGCCATAATTGAGTGAAGAGAGCTACTTGTTGGTTTGAAATCTTGTTCAGGTCGTAGAGAAATTCGTTAGGATTTGAAATGAGTATAAGCTACTTGTTGGTTTAAACTCCATGAAATTTTGTGTGTACATGTTGTGTGGTTGGTTCTTAGTTATCTAGGTTTTTTCGTTGTTTGATGGTTATGATCTTGTTTAATTGCTGCGAATGAGTGAAGAAAGCTACTTGTTGGTTTAAAATATTACTCAGACTGTAAATAAATTTGCCTAGACTGGAATTATTTTGTAGATATCCTTTTGAAAGGAGTTATCTTTCTCACGTAATATGGCTCTTGGTTATGTTCTTGCAATCACCAATTAAGTTTGCTGTTTAATATGCAGTGATATTCACCAATTGTGGTCATGTTTTACCGGGTGGATTTTTATTTGTGCTTTTTTGTATTGTTTTTGGTATAATAAGCAAAAATTATTCAAGGAGGATAGATAGGTTAATGAAGGCAAAGCAAGAAGTATAGTTTCTCCCTCTATAAGATATGTAGGTTGAATTGAAGGGTTCTAGTTTGGTAATGTGAAACAATTCAAGAGATGTTACAGTTATAAGTCTTTATGTCACCTTTTTTTATTTTAATCCAAAACTAAGTGTGCTAAATGTTTACCTTTTCTGTTATTTCTTTTGAGTAATTTGTATTTCTGTCTTCAGTTGAACGAAGAAGTGCAGCTGTTAGGGCAATGCGTGACGTGGAGATTGAGAATTCACTCACTGGTCTGCGTTTAGTCTCCTCATATATTAATGAGGAACAGCTGCAAACTCCTGTGTTGCAATTTTTTAAAGAAAACCTTCCGAACTTATCAGTTGTGAGAAATGAAGAAAATGGGCAAGTTGAATTGCAATGGAAAGATATAGATGGCAACTTTTCTATGGATGATGCTGATGGAAGAGACATACATGCTTCCCTTTTACGTCGAATGTCTGTAGCTTATCCTTATGGCTCTGTTGTTCCATCTTTTGGTGGCTATGAATTATCAAGCAAATCAGGTAATGGGAGTTTGTAGTGCTTTTGATGTACAGAAATTGAATTTGATTGTTTTACACTATTTCGTTTGACATGGAGTTACGTTCTTGGTGGCAGTGAAAATGAGCCTTCTTGATGTTGACAGTCTGCAGATCAGAGACTTTGTATGTACCTTTAATATCGTTTATTTATGTCTTGAAATATACCAAGGTAGGATGAAAGATACTAGCAGTTGTACTTTTAAGAACCAAGTAAGGTCTTATAATTACTCAACTTTTCGAGGTTTTTTGATCAGCTTTCTTGTTGTTGTAGCCTCTTCAAGGTTGCTTAATTGATGTTGGGAATGAAACCTATCATAGAGGATTTATCCATAGGATATCAAACACTTCTCTCTCCCTTCACTTTCCTTTTAGTTTCAATCTAGTGAAAAACATTTTTTTTTTTTTTAAATTATTTTTTGTATATTTTAGGTCTTATTTCTCATGCAATTAACTCATTAGAGCATATCTTGGTGCACCATCCTAACACAACTGCATTATAGAAAAAACATTAAGAAACCTCCATTAAGAAACCTATATTACAAATTTGACATTTCTATTTTGTAGGTTTTGGAGGAGCCATCTAATTCTCAAATACTTGGAGTGCATGATGTCCTCCAAACCCCTGGGGTTTGTAGCTTCTTCATTGTTTCTGTTATACTATCTTATTTGTATCTATTAAGCTTTGCTGTTAATTAAGTTTTTCTCCTGGGTATTCTTCTCACCTGTTGGACACAATTTCATGTGTTATTTATCAAAACTAGCTGAAGGGGCTAAACAATTGAATAAACTGATTAAGCTCAGCTGCAGAGTTCAGACCTAATACAGCTAGAAGTCCCTGACTAGACTATGGGCATAAAAATTGTGTGGTCTATCTTCAACGTTACCTGCAGCCTGACCTACTGGGATGTATGTAAGCTTAGTGATTTTAGGACATTCAAGGCTGCAACTTTGTACTATGAATAGGCATGAAGTTGAGTTAGCTATATTATGTTCCATGTTTACTTAATGAATAATTTAATTTATATGAAAATGAAAGTGATTTTATGATGAATAGCAGATTACTTGTAGTGGGTGGAGAAGTACAGTTCCTAAGTAAAGCTTGTTTGCTCTCTGACTTAAGATTTGAGCCATTTAACAATGTTTTGTTACTTTTTTCTTTGATATTATGAGATCTGTTATGAAAGGTCTTGAAATTTGTTGTGGCAGCTAATGGAGTTTTGGAGGTTTGTTGATGTTTAAATGACTAAAATGATTGTTGTTATTGTTGCAGGGTACCAGTCAAAGGCTGTCGTTTGGAATGACGCCAAAAACTCGGAGGCTTCCTAAACCTGGTGAGATGCTTTTATCTGTTCATGGGTCACCACTTGGTGTCTACAAGGAGGATAACATGGAAGCCATACATGGTAAGCTAGTAAGAGATCTGGTTCTTGTATGGATTAGAGCCGGCATGCTTTCATTCATTCTAGAAGTGAAATCATACAAATTTCTTTTGGATAACCAAAGTAAGCTAGGGGGACATTTTTGTTTGGTTTGACTTGGAGGATGGAACAGCAAAAATCAACTTTTCCTTTAGCAAAAATAACAAATGTATTTCTGCTTCAATTGAGTTTGTATTAACTGTATCAAAAACTTAAGGATGTAATGTATCTGCAAAACTTGGACAGTCAGTCTTAGGCTTCTTCTGATTTTTGAATTCTTGATTGCAGAGTTAGAAGAGGGTTGACTTGACTCAGATGGTTCATCATAGTGCAGGAATACAAAGTGACCATCCACTCAATGCTGGTCTGAAAGTACCTCCATTGTACTTGAGATTGTCTTATTGTTTTGAAGTGCCTGTTACCTTGACAGTTGACAGTAATTCTTAGCTCAATGTAGTTTTGCATATTACTAATTGATGTAATTTTCCTTTTTCTTCTCTCTTGTAATTTTAGATGAAATGTAACTCTATTGCCAGAAAAATTAGATAGTTCTAAGGCAACTGTATTGTGTTGTCGGAAAAAGTGCATTAGATTTCATGGCCTAGTGTTGGTCTCTCCACAGAGGCCTAAAATAAAGCCTCAGCGATTTCAAATTTAGACTCCATGACTGGGAGATGTTAAAACAAATAAACTATTTAAAACATCCAACTAGTGGTTGTACTTGTTTCGAAAATATAGAACTAGTGGTTCTATTTTGGCCAAGGCATGTAAAATTTTGTTAAATTATATCCAATTTTCTGGATTATAAGGAAACCATGTCAGAGCATTTTCAGGATAAATACAAACAGGCTGCAAAATTTTCTATGGAGGAACAAAGAATTTCTGTTGAGTTACATAATTACAACATGATTGTTTTAGCTATCATCTGCATCTCCCAGCATCAGGATCCCCTCAGTTTCTGATTGTTGATTGTATATTAGCGCCGTAAAATATTCATTGGCACGATTACAAAACACAGAAATGAAAGCCTGAGCAACTAATCCGGCCGTTTCAGACTTGCAAATTCCTGCCTGAAGTTGAGTGACAAACAGTGACAATTCAGGAGTTCCTGACACTTCGTCCTTGATGCAAGTAAATGTTTCCAGGGATCAAGCCTGTAAAACAAATGACCACTGTGATTAGAGAATACTCCCCAGCAGTGCCATGAAAAATCCAACCAAAACCATCTGTTTATTGATAAATCCAACCAAAAACACTAACAATGTCGATGGGTTTTGGTCAGAACAGATTGATTGCCTTGAAACACGAAAGAGATCAGTTAATTGACAGGAATTTTCTGGGACAAAAGGAGATGCTAGAGCAAATTATGGAAATTGCATCAACTATTCTGAAACTAAAAATACCATCAATAGCATATATATTATAAAACTATGTTCCACTAATGTTTTCAAGCAACCAGATTGAGACTGAATTCTGATTCCTCAAAAACATCAGTACTAGACATCTAGAAGACAAGAAAAGGAACAAAAACATGTACCATATACTTTCAAGAAAGTTAAATATATCAGTAAGAAATTTGAGAATTCATCGAATAGGAATGCTTAAAGCAAGAAGAGAAAATTAAGTTTCCATTTTGAATCTGAGAATCTACATTATAGTTGCCGTAAAGAATAAAGTTGTGCAAATGTACAATGAAAAGCAAGCAGAGAAAACTCAAGTGACTAAGCTGTAAACTCAAACTAACTAGGCAAAAAATAAATTTTGAATTAAATATCAACAATGCAAGCATCACTAGGAAGAAATAAGTACCAAATCATATGAGGCCCACCAATCAACCCAACAACACCATAATTAGAAGATACAGTAATTAGAAGAGACACAAAAATTAGAAGATACCTTGTGAACCATCGGTATGTAATATAAGCTTTGCTTTGAATCTCCGCAAAATTGGAAATTAGTCAGAAGAATGCAAGAACAAATGAATCTCTCATTTAAAACTAAGTCTTTGCACTATGCCATGCCATTCTCGGATCTGTTTCAGGACTAGCAGATTCTGGTTTAGACAATGAAGAGCCAAATGCTTCCAGAGCATCCAGGAAGAATCTTTTATTACGGACTATACCATCTCTTTCCACAACCTTCGTCAATTTCTGTACAAGCTCCTTCATATTGGCTTTAGTGTAGGCCTTGTAAAGAAGTTTATAACTTGATGAATCTGGAGCCACCCTCAAATCACATGCCTCCTCAAATAGCAAATCAGCTTCCATGGGCAAACCATTCAGGCAGTGAACATCAAGCATGGCATTCAGGGTCGAAACTTTCATCTTCTTCCTAGACATAACTAAATTATCAAAAATTTCTCTGGCCTTAGAAACATGGGCACAATAACTATACATTGTCATGAGACTTTCATACATAATGAAGGACGGTGTGTATTTCATATCAATCATCTTTTCAAAGACAGTTTCAGCTCTTTCTTGAAGCCTTGCTTTACCCTAGTTTATGATCATTGAATTAAATGTAGGCAGTGTCGGTTTCTCCATGGAGAGCAACAAACTCTTAAACACTTGCTCCATCTTATCAAAAGTTTGCTTCTTGCCATACAAATCAAATTAGCACATTAAATGTAATGATATCAGGCTTACACTGATTGCTTTTCATCCGAGAAAGTACAGATTCCATTTCTCTGATCATCCCATTTTTCCTGTATGCATCCATCATGCCATTAAATGTATAGATATAAGCGGCAAGAATGCTCTCACTGAGTTCCTTGAACAAAGCATTAACTTGATCAACATTTTGAGCTTGAGCACAAGCTCTCAAAAGAATGTTGTATGTTTTAATATTGGGTTTACACCGTTCCATGCCCTTCATCTTCTCAAAGTAACCAAGAGGCTTTACCAATGCCTTGCCTTTATCCCGGGAGTGCAGGTGGGCTGTGATGAGAGCATTATATACAGAAGTGTCAGGCCTACACCCACTATTTCGCATCTCAGAGAGCAGCCACATAGCCATAATAGTTTGCGTTTTCTTTCCCATAACTGTTATTAACTTCAAATAAACCCCGTTATCAGCAATATAACAGAGCTGTTTCTGCATCCATCTAAACACCTGAATGCATGCACCATATTACATCACTAATAGTAATTTGAGAATGTATGCACCCAAAAGCAAGCCTTGCTCTAACTTGTTTAGCCAGAAGTACTTCAAAATCTAAGCAAATTTCTCCTATGAAGTAATTCATTTTCCCCACCAAAATTCACACAAGATCAAATAGAAATTTCTAATTGATTCACTAACATTATACATCAACATTGAATACACTGAACTATTGCGAGTTTATCAAAACTAAAACAACAAAAAAACACGCAATCACAAACAGAAACATCAGCACAAGCAAACCAATAAGTATACACCAAAAGCTAAAATTTCTCACATGAAAGTAACTCATTTTCCCAACAAATTCATACCAAACAATATCAAATGTCCCCTTGTGTCACTAACATCATACATCAACATTTACAATATGAAACTATAATGAGTTCATCAATACAAAAACCACAACCAAACACAAACACCAGCAAATACAAACCAATACGTACACACTAAAAGCCGACATTGTTTGAAGAACACATAAAAGAACCAACACCTCATGACATTCACACAAAAAAAAATCAAAATTTGCACTCAACTCACTAACATTACACATCAACATTCAACTTATCAAACTATCATGAGTTCATCAAAACAAAACACACACACACACACACACACACACAAAAACACATACACATACACACACACCAGCAAAAGCAAACCAATAGATACACTCTAAAAGCCGAAATTTTTCAAGGAACCCGCATGAAAGAATCAACACCTCAAGACATTTACACTAAAAAAATCAAATTTTGAACTCAATTCACTAACATTACACATCAACATTCAACTTATCAAACTATATAATAAGTTCATTAAAAACACCAGCAAAAGCAAACCAATGCACATACACAAAAAGCTGAAATTACAAAATATACTTTATGATTTCAAAACAAAATCCACACTTCATAAACAAATCATGTCTTAGAATTTAGGAAATACAATCTAAGGTTTGTAGATACTAAACATACTTTAAAGTTTCCAAACAATACTTTAAAATTTATTTCTCATACAACATCCATACTAATCATAATCCATCTTTTTCAATTCATAAAACATATATTAAAATCTTAAAACATACTAAAAAAATACTAAGATATACTTCAAATGTCTTAGATCATAACACATATTTAAGTCTCAAAAATTAAGAAAATTTGAAACATAATAAAAATGCTTCCATAAATCAAGTTAGAGGAAAATATCCACTCACTAGTCTACTTCCAAGCCTTATGAAAGCCCATTTGTGCTTGTCCTCTCCTTGTGCCCTTTTTCACCTAAAATAACATCAAAACTTATTTAGGGTTTATAAAAACTAAACAAAGAAAATTAAATCTAAATTGAAACTAATTTCACACCAAAATTCTTTGTCCAAACTTCCTTGATCTTCTTCTCTTCGTCTTTCTTCTTCTTTCTTTCTTCTTCCTTCTTTTTGGTTTTTCTCTCCTCTTTTGGGTAAGGTTTGGCCAAGGGTGTAAATGGTGGAAGAATGGCTTTTTAATTCACACATAATCACATATTTATATACTTATTCATATATGGCCAATTACTAATACACTTAACCACTTTATCCACCACTCATTTCATAAAAATCTAACCAATTGCCTTTTGCATTTCCATAACTTTTCATTTTCATTCTTGTTCTTTCTAGAGATCTCTTCTTTTTTCCATCAATTGCCCTTCAAAATCCTATAATTCCTCCTTTTCTATGAATGGACAATTCTACCTTTCTAACCTTTTTCCTTTTTCCATGTTTACCTTTGTTGAGTGTATTTAGAAAACCAATTGAGTGTGTTTAGCGAGCTAATTGGGCCTTCCTAGTTTAATTTCTAGTTGAGCTCTTTAATAAAAGTTTCTAATTAAACCATTTGAAATTTTTATTTGAACTCTACCTAAACTTCAATAAGGTACATACATATATATATGTATCCTATTAAACCGATTTGAATTCGGGGAATTACACACACTCTCTCTCTCCTCCAAACGAATCTCTTCCTCTTTTTTCTCTCTAGTACTTTCCACTTTGAATTTTAGATTTTGGACGTTTAAAGAGAAAGAAGACTTTTATGACCAAATTGTCCTCCAACATTTTCATATGTTGACAAAACTACCCTTAAAATTTTGTGCTTATTTCTTCTTTACTACTGGCTTTTTGCAATTTAGTCCGAAAAAAAAAAAGGATTTAATTTAGTCAAATTTTGTTTTCACTCTGACATGCATAAAATATCAATTTAATCTTGAGATAATCTTTAAAAAACCCCTTGAAAACGAAAATAACCTCAGTGTATCCCAATTTTTTAAAATATCACTCAAAAAACCCTTTACCATAAACCAAAAGTGGTTTCCATCCAAATTTTAGTGCTTTTATGATAAAAACATTAAAAGATCAAAATACCCTTACTATATTGGCAAATCAAAAAATAAAAACAAAACAAATTAATCAATTACCAAACTACACTTTCACAATTAAAATAAAATAAATTAAAAAAATAAATAAAAAATAAAAATATTTATTAACTATTACTATTTGTTGAATTAATTTAACTAATTTGTATAAAATTAAATAAATAAATTACAACCCAGAAAAACCCATTACAGCCCAGAAAAACCATTACAACGACAACCACCCAGAAAACCTATTACAACAACAACAACATCAATAGCATCAATAAATAAATTACAAACCAGAAAACCCATCACAGCCTAGAAAAACCATTATAACAACAACCCAGAAAACCCATTACAACAACAACAGCAGCATGCATTACAACAAAAAACAGCATCATCACCATAAAAACAACAAAAATAATCATTGCAAAAACAAAAACCTAAAAAAAAACAACAAAAATTATCACCACCATAGTCAAGTCTATTAATCAAACCCATCCAAACCAAAAACCTAGAAAAAAATGATTATTTTCAATAAATAAATATATAAAAAAAATCAATTTAGAAGAAAATTGATGGAGCGAAGGAGACCTTGGGTCTTCTTCGTTGGAGATCTGGTTTCTGGCAAAGGAGACCCAAGGGTCTTTATTGCATGGGGGCCCAACCAGCACATCCACCAGCAGCAGAAGAACTCAAACTCAAGTGGGGATGAGAGATTATGGTTTTCTGGTTTGCCGATCCATTACCATGGTTTTCTGGTTTGAGAGCAACCAAATTCAAAGACGTGGATTTGGTGACATTGTGGTGACTTGGTGGTGATGTTGCAGCTTCGAACCGCTAGATTCGATCGAACCACGGTTTTCTGGTTTCAATGTTGGTTTAGTGGTGATGTAGTGGTGGATTTGATCGGAGACGGAGCTGTGGTGGGTTTGGTCAGAAATGGAGCGGCAGGTTAGTCAGTCGAGAGAGAGAGTGTAGGGATGTGAGATTGTGAAAAATGTGAGAGAGAGAAAGGCATCGAGCTGATTGGTTAACTTTTTTTTTTTTTTAATAATATTTTAAAATATTACAAAATGCCGTCAAGCTATCTTCAATTCACCTTTTTAATTGAATTGATAAAAATACCCTTAAACACTAACGGTGCTGTCAACTCATAAATGAAAATTAGCATCCCAATAACGTCTGGACCATGTAGGCTAATATTTTCGAAACCAAAGGTTGTTTCACATTATTTTTGATTTCAAGGGTAAAATAATAATAACCCTTTAATCTTTTTCATTATTTTGATCTAGTCATTTTTTAAATTTATTTGTAGTTTTTTTTACTTGATTTGACCAAATTTGACAAACAGTTAACTGGTTAATCATTGACCGACAGTCAAACTATATACTTAAAATCTCTAAATTTCTCATGCTAAAACTCATAAACTAAATATATAAAAGAATTATCAAATATCTTGTAAAATAATTATCAATTTATAAAACTATTTTGAAAATACATTTACGAAATTTGGTAAGTAAAGAAGTAATAAACACAAATTCAACTTTTCGTCATCATGTGTCTATTCTCACGATGTATCATGATCTGCACGAGCCTGCAGAGGATACCTGAAAAAATAGTTTTATAAAAGAGTTAGCATAATGCCCAGTGAGTGGATAGAATTTTTTTTTTTTTTTTAAAAAAAAAACATTTCTAAGTAAACATAACATATTTTTCTTAACCATAAATATTTATCAATGATTCATAAAATTTCATATTCAAAATAGTAAAACTAAATTTAAATATGATCTTGTTGATAAAAAGAAATGATTTCAATGATTATGTGAAAATAAAACGGAATATACATTTTTCATTGTCGCAATGTTATGAACTTTGTATAAATTATCTTTATAACTTTAGTAACATAAAATACGAAAACCTGAAATTTGTAAAACTTTTTTAAAATTCTCTTTCTATAAATCCGGTACTATATAAATTTTCGTTATGTACGTATAAAGTATGAAAATCCATAATTTATAAAACTTTTCTAAATATATGATTTTAGATATTTACTTTACACCAAATTAATACCAAGGAAACTCTGTTATACATGTAGAGCTCGGACGTGTATTTTACAGTCTCTCGACTGCGTAATCGACACAAGAGGCCCCACTTGCCCAAACGTGTCGGGGTAAAAGCCAATGTTTTGTCAGATACTCATATTGTGAAAACCCTCAATCACGTAAGTCGATTATTATTTGGTCCTCTATCCTATAACACGCTTTGATACCCAATACACATGCAGAGGACGGGGGATAATCTTTGTCATCTACATGCTGGACGACTCAATGACTCTCTCTAAATCTCCAATAACTCATCTCTTTGACTTTTGTACTAGCATATGTTAGGCTAATCTCTGGGTCTTACACAGGTGATGCCGTACGACCGTTAGAGGAGATGGTACACCTTGGTGTTCTAAAAATATTTTATTTCTCTTTCTTTTCTCAAATCTTTTCTAAAAATATTTTAATTGCTCTTCCTTTTTCAAATCTTTTCTAAAAACATTTTTTGCATGTAAAATTTCAAATACAATTTTTGCAAAACTTTTCATACTAAAAATTTAGTTTCCAACAAAATCTCATCCATGCATAAATATGTCAAAATCATAGTTTCCAATATAATTTATAAAACATACTATAAATTTTCATAAATCATAAAACATAAGCTACTTTATTAGTTTGTAAAATATATCTTGGAAACTCAATACAAGTTATAAAATTCACAAATTACTAAACATATTTTAAAATTTCCAAAAGACAGTTTCTAAATGTCACAAACCATAAAGTATACTTTTAAAATTACAAAATATAATCTTAAATCCATAATTTATAAAATATACTATATGTTTTCAAAACCAAATAATTTTATTGATAAATCATAAAATATAATTCACTTTATTGAATCATAAAACTAACTTTAGAAACTCAACACAAACTATAATATTTACAAATCATCAAATGTATTTTAGAATCACAAAAAATATAGTTTCTAATTTCGTAAACCAATAGGTATACTTTAAATCATAAAACATAATCATAAGTTCATAAATTCCAAATTATACTTTATGATTTCGAAACAAAATCTATACTTTACAAGTTACAAATCATATCTTAAAATTTATAAAATATAATTCTAGAATTCATAGGTTCTAAGTATGCTTTAAGATTTCAAAACTAAATCTTTACTTCATAAATCACAAATCATATTGTAAAATTTATGAAACAAAATCTAGAGTCTATAAAAATATAATCTGTCGACGTTCAGAATCGGTCGATGTGGAGATCTAAAGGCCCAGACTACGATTTGTACAATAAATGGTAGTAAATATTGTTTAATGTTGGTATATTGTAATAAAAACGATTGAATGTTGGTTAAAGTAGATGAATAATAATGAAAAAACAATTAATAATAAAAGAAGGGAGGAAGAAGAATGCAAAGACAAGGATTTTTATGTGGTTCGGCAAGTGTGTTTATGTCCTCGGGTCATTCTGAATTGATTTTGGCAGAGTGACGGTAATACTAGCATTCAGCCTTTTTTTACAATGAAAATCCCCCTATTTATAGAGAATGAGGGATACAATGGAATGTTTTACTCGCCATAAATCATGATTATTCTCAACTAATCTGATATAAGTCATACTATATTTATTGTTACAACAATTATTATTCTTGCATGCTCATGGTTGCATTAAATGCTTCAAGTAAAGTCTTCTTTGTATTAAATGAATAGTCGCCGTATTAAATGCTTCTCGGGAACCGTTGAGGTGGTGTCGGCGTAAAATTAGGAAATTACGTTGATCTAGTATTGGCTTCTTGAGACACTGTCTGACACGAGCTCATCGATCTGTCTACTTATACGAGTTGAAGAGATGCTGAGACGGACTCTAGCATAGACACAAGCTAGAAATGTAGCAAATTTGTCACAGCCGCAAACTGGGAGCGCGCCAAAACAGACTTAACATAAGCACGAGTTTGAGGGTCCGGCGAGCTAGTTATCGCGACCTGAAGACTGAGCTCCTTGGGCTTCTCGGTACTGTACTTATTTTTTGGGCCTTTAGTGGCCCATTCGCCTAAGTCATGAAAATAGCCATAACATAATCTAAAGTTGATAAATTCTAAGTATATTTTAAAAATCTCAAAATATATTTTAAAATTTATATTTCATAAAATATACATACTAAACATAATCCATCTCAAATCATGAAACATAATTAAAAATCATAAAACATACTTCAAAATCTTGAAATATACATCAAAATTCATAAATCACAAAACATAATTAAATCATTAAAACTAACAAAGTGGAAACATAATAAAAACACTTTTATAAATCAAGTTTGAGAGAAAATATCCACTCATTAGGTTATTCCCAAGCTCTATGGACATATTCTTGTACTTGTCTTCTCCTTGGAACCCTTTTCACCGAAAGCAGCATCAAAACTTATTTAAAATATATAAGAACTTAAACTAAGGAAATTGATTTGAACTTGGAACTAGTTTCTCACCATAAATCCTTCTCCAAACTCCCTTGATTTTCTTCTCCTCTTCTTGTTTCTTCTTGATTCTTTCTTCTCTCCTTGTCTTGATTTTTCTTTCTCCTTGTGAAGGGTTTTTGGCCAAGCTTTCAAAGTATGGGTCGAGTTGCTTTTTAATTCATGTAAAATCATATCTATATATATTCTCATGCATGGCTTAGATGTTGTATACCTAACCACCTTTTTCATAACTTATTTTTTCATAAAAATCTAACCAAATGTCCTTTTGAAATTCCAATTTTGCACTTTTCCATAACATTTCATTTCCATCATTATTCTTTCTAGAAAATTCTTTCCTTTGCATTTTCAATTTGACCCTTTTCATAATATTTCATTTCCATTTTTGTCCCTTTTAGAGAATTCTTTCTTTTTTCATCAATTGCCCTTCAAAAATTCTATAATTCCATCAATGACCTTTCTAGAAAATTTCATTCTCTTTTTACATGTTTAACCTTAGATGAGTGTATTTAGAAAACCAATTAAATGTGTTTAGAAAATAATTGAGCCACACTAATTCTATTTGAGTTCATTTGAATTAATTTTTCTTTGGAGTTGTTAATTTAAGTTTTTAATTACATCCCTTGTGGTTTTTATTTGAACCCCACCTAAATTTCATTCAAATATATATATCTTATTAGACCGGTTCGGATTTGGGGTGTTACAATTTCCAATTATTGGATGCCTCCATTTGTTGGGCAAATATCCTCACAAAGATCTTCACAATCTATCCCAAAAACATGGCTTCGTCATATTCTTGAAGCTAGGATTGATTCCTACAGTTGTTGTTTCATCCCCACAAGCAGCTGAGCAGTTCTTGAAGACCCATGACCTTGTTTTTGCTAGCAGGCCTCCTGCCGAGGCTTTAAAGCATATGGGTTACAATAAAAAGAATTTCTCTTTTGCTCCATATGGATTCTACTGGCGAACCATTAGAAAGATATGCACTCTAGAACTGCTTAGCAATCATAAAATCACTTGTTTTAGATCTATGAGAAAAGAGGAGCTTGACCTCTTTATTGAAAGTGTAAAATAGGCTGCCTTTTTGGGTAGTGTTGTCGACTTGAGTGCCAAGGTTTCATCTCTGAGTGCAGATATGACTTGTAGAATGGTATTTGGGAAGAAATATATGGACAAGGAGTTTGATGAAAGAGGGTTCAAAGCTGTGTTTCAAGAGGGTATGGCATTGATAGCAAAACCGAATTTGGCTGATTACATTCCTCAAATTGCTTCCTGTGATCTGTAGAGGCTCACAAAGAAGTCAAAGGCTATTTTCAAGGTGTTTGATGCTTTTCTAGAAAAGATTATTGATGAACATGTTGAGTGCAGAGATGAAAACACAACCAAAGACTTTGTTGATGTCTTGTTGGGTTTCACTGGGTCAAAAGAAACCGAGTATCGTATTGAACGAGAGCATATCAAAGCCATACTCTTGGTAATTCTACATCAAACCGCTTGTATCTTTAGTTGGTTTTTCTGGAATAATTTTACATTAATTTTCGTATCCCATCCATCCTTTGAAGCCTTATCATATCTCCAGATATGATGAAATAGGAAAAATTGAGATGATATTATTACAATACGTAATTATCTTGAATTTATTGACTATTTTTTAATTTTTTTGATTGATTAAACTGGACAAAAGAAACATCTTGTTCTTTCTTCAATATTTTTTTATCTTTAGTGGACCTGTTAGTAGTATTTGAACCTGAATGAAGTTTTGAACCCTTTGTCAGAGAGAAAAACTTCAATTAAAGCACAGATAGATTTGAGTGACATGTTGAAGATTTTATCAAAGTTTTCAGTTTTGTAGAAATCGGTTTTGAAATTGGCTTTATATTGTAACTGTTTATTCTTATTTGCATATCCTTTGATCAGGATATAATTGGAGCTGCAATGGACACTTCAGCAGCTGCTATTGAATGGGCACTCTCACAACTCTTCAAGCATCCAAGAGTAATAGAGGAAGTGCAAAATGAGTTGGAAAATGTTGTTGGCAAAGACACAATGGTGGAAGAATCAGACCTGGATAACTTGGAATACTTGGACATGGTTATAAAGGAAACCTCCAGTGGTTCCTCTGTCACTGCCTCATGAATCCATAGAAGACTGTGTAGTTAACAACTTCCACATCCCAAGAAAATCGCGTATTTCATTAATGCATGGGCAATTGGGAGAGATCCAAGTGTCTAGAATGATCCCAATAATTTTTTTGCTGAAAGATTTGTGGGAAATAATATTGACCTTCAGGGATGCAGCTTTCAGCTCATCCTGTTTGGTTCTGGCCGCAGAGGCTGTCCTGGAATGCAATTGGGTCTCACCGTGGTTCGGTTAGTGCTAGCACAATTGATGCATTGCTTTGATTGGGAGCTTCCTGATGGTATGTTGCCAGGTTAATTGGACATGATAGAACACTTTGGTCTTGTAACTTCTAGAGCCAAACATCTTTTGTCTATTCCTACTTATCGCCTTTGTAACAAAAATTAGCTTCATGATGATCAACATGGTTAATCAACTTGCTAATATCTTAGAGACTTAGTTAATGATCAAAGGCTCTATGTTTACTTCAGCTGTGTACATTCAGTTGTTAATTAACGATCAAAGCTCCTATGTTTTTTAAGTTTCAGGTTTTTCTTCAAAGACCTTCACTAACACAAAACACGTTTGTTTTCAGCGTTTTTACTAATGGAAATCTAGCTTGTGCGTTTCTTGTACGTTTGTAATGATGTTTCACTTGACTCTTGCTCATTTGAGGATTGCATTTGAGTCAGACATTTGTGCTGTCCCACTGTAATAAATGTGAACTTGACAGTCAAAGCTGGTACCAAACTTTTGTTAAATTCCATCAGGGTATGATAATTCTTCGCTACGTGTGTTCGAGTCTTTTCTAACTTCTAAATTCAATTTTTAATAGGAAAGGTTTGCATGTTTTGAAGATTAGACGTGCCGGAGTTAGTTTTCGGTTCATTCGGTGCACTACTAGGTGATACACTCAATGACAGACGTGGCAAGAAATCCGTGCTATGTACATTTTTTTCTCACTCTCTTTTTAAGTGGTCTGCTTACACTAGTTTTAAATGTAATCGAAATCAAAATTAAATTTACTTCGGAAAAAAAATCAAATTAAATCAAATCTAGAGAACCAAAAAAGTTTTCTGATGAAAGAAAATTTAAAGAATGTCAGTGAAACAAACAAATTTGGATCCAGTACTAATTTGATTTTGTTCATGTTTTGAGAATTCATTCATCTATGACAAACTTTATAAATGAATGGATAAGATTAATTTTGTTTTTGATTTTTCTCTCTTCTACTTTTAAACATAATATGTTCTATTTTTCTCTCTCATATCAAAGCATGAACAAAATCACATCGATATTGAATCTAAATGAAATAAAAACAGAACATTGTGCAAAAAGCAAAATCAATAAATGAGTGAATACTAAGATACCATGATACACTAACATCAATTCAAAATGATTTATTAGTTATCATTTTTGAAAGTTAGGTTGCTAAGTAAAAGGTGATAAAGAATTCAAGAGTTTATTTTTAATAAGAGTGGTTGAGTACTTTCCTTATCCCTAAAAGGTCAAGAGTTTAAGTCTTATATTTGTTATATTAAAACACAATGTATAGGTGTGAATCTCTTTTTGTCAACCAAACTAGTTTTGGAATCATGCATTCCATAATCTTGTCACCATTATCAAGATAAAAAGTCCAAAACGGTGAGGTAATGCGAACATAATTGAGTTTAACCCAAATAGATGACCTAAGAAGAAGTAGTTATCTCTCAGTTATGAGAATAGTTATCCGGATCGTTCCCAGTTGTGGAATAGTTATTCGAGCTACTGTCACGGTCCTTTTTTGATAGATCCTAACAGAGTTCCAAAAAAAAAAGAAATAGAAGTGATGTATTGTGATTTAATGAATACAACAAAGTGATGTATTGTGATCTAATGAATTTAACAGTAGTCCACAAATAAAATCTTAAAAAATAAGAAAAGCTTCATTTTGATTCCTAAGGTTTCGTAAAATATCAAGTTTATAATTTTTTTTTTGAAAATAGCTCTTTTTATCTCTAATTTTCAAAAACTCTTCAAAAAAAAATCAAAATTATCAATAAACTAATAGTCAACATTAACAAAATACATAAAATATATATATATATATATATATATTTACTCTTGATGGTTGATAGTTTCAGTAAGCTACCGAATCATCCTAATAAAACAATGAATTTATAAATTAAATTATAAAAAATGCATCTAAATTTAAGTTGTTAAAATTGGGCTAAATTTATCATTGTCTATCAGTTGACTAATTATTTGGATTTTTTTAAAGAGTTTTTAAAAAGTTAGGGACAAAAAATCCTTAATTTTAAAAAACTTTTCAAAAAAGTTCAAATCATCAGTAAATTGATAGTCAACATTAAAAAAATACATAATTTTTTTTTTTTTTTTTTTTTTACTTTTGATGGTTGATAGTTTCACGTAAATTACCGGATCATCCTAATAAAATAATGAATTTATAAGTTAAATTATCAAAATACATCTGAATTTAAGTTGTTAAAATTAGCCTAAAGTCATCATTATCTATCAGTTGACTAACCATTTAGATTTTTTTGAAGATTTTTAAAAAAGTTAGGGATAAAAAAATTATTTTTAAAATAATTTTAAAAACCTGATGTTTTTTAAAATCTTGATGATTAAAATAAAGTTTTCTCTAAAAAAAATTTATTTAGTATTTGTGATCTTTTTAGTTCAGACGACGGTCTGTTTCGTTTGTCGATGGTGAATCTAAAAATGGCTTCCAGTTCAGATGCCGTAGAAGACTTGAATGTACCTTCTTCGATGCATAAAAGGACAAGCACAAGCTCTAACTACAACACAGACAAACACAACTCTGTTTTAGAATCAGCATCATGATCATCATGTCTTGGACATGGACCACTCTTGCAGTATTTGCATTTCTTTTCTTGGTTCAAGCATTTTCATGAAGAAGAATGCAAAAGCTAAGAGATTACCTTCTGGTCCAAGCGGGTTTCCAATTTTTGGATGCCTTCTTTTGTTGGGAAAAAATCCTCCTAGAGATCTCCAAAAACTAGCCCAAAAATATGGCCTCATCATGCACTTACGCTTAGTATTGAAGCCTACTATAGTTGTCTCATCCTCAGAAGCAACCAAGCTGTTCTTGAAAACCCATGACCTTGTTTTTGCTAGCAGGCCACCTCTTGAGGCTTCCAGGTATATTTCTTATGACCAAAAGAACATGATCATGGCTCCATACGGGTCATATTGGCGAACAATTCAAAAAATGTGTACTCTAGAATTGCTTAGCAATCATAAGATCAATTCTTTCAAGCCTATGAGAAAGGAAGAGCTTGATCTTTTGATTGAGCATGTGAAAGAGGCTGCTTGTAGTGGTGTCAGTGTTAATTTGAGTGCCAAGGTTGCAGCTCGCACTGCAGATACGACATGTAGAATGGTGTTAAGGAAGAAACATGCAGACAAGTAGTTCGATGAGAGAGGGTTTAAAGCTGTGATGCAAGAGACTATGGAGTTGGGAGCAACATTTAACTTGGCCGATTATATTCCACCAATTGCTTCACTTGATCTCCAAGCCCTGGGAAAGCGCATGAAAGATGTTGCAAAGGTTTTTGATGATTTTTTTGAGAAGATCATTGGTGAACATGTTCAATCCAAAGATGAAAACAGAACCAAAGACTTAGTTGATCTAATGTTGAGCTTCATGGGATCAGGAGTACCATATTGATCGAGTCTATCATCTTGGCAATTATGCATCATATATGCATAAATTAAATCCACAGTTTTAAAATTCAGTATGCAACCTAGTTTGTTTCTAATTATTCATACAAGTGACAAAATGAATGTGACATATTTTTATCAGGAAATGATTGCAATTGGAATGGACACTTCAGCAGCTGCTATTGAGTGGGGACTCTCAAAACTTATCAAGCATCCAAGGGTAATGAAGAAACTACAAAAAGAGCTAGAAACTGCTATGGGCAAAGACAGAATGATTGAAGAATCAGATTTGGATAATTTGGAATACTTGGACATGGTTATAAAGGAAAATTAGAGACTTCATCCATAGTTTCACTCTTACTCCCTCATGAATCCACTGAAGATTGCACCATGAACGGTTTTCACATTCCAAAAAACTCACAAATTTTCTTTAATGCTTGGGCAATTGGAAGACATTCGAATGCCTAGAATGATACTAAAAAGTTTTATCCAAAAAGGTTCGTAGGAAATTGTTATACGTATTTTCCGGACTCATTAATTGGGCTGGAAAAAGTCCAAGTTAAGCCCATTTCAGGCCCAGAAGGGTAGACCCAGTCAAAGCCCATCAGACGAGGCCCAGTATTGACTTTAAGCCCAGCAAGTTCTTCAGTTTGTTTAAGGAGATTTTTTCCAGCTGGCATCAACAGACTTATAAACACAACCAGCTCGCAGCTCGCCGCTTGCACAGCTCGTCTTTCAGCGAGCTCGAGCTCGAAGCTCACCATGACACGTCAGCTCGCTCAGACGCGTAATAAGTACAGTATCTTCCAGAAAAGGTAGTTACCAAGTTCTACCATGATTCTCTCTCCGGATATGGAAAGTACCCAATCAAACCGTGACTTCCTCATCAGATATGGAGGTCTACTCAAAATCAAATTCAAATCAACTTTATGTTAAGATAATTATAGTAATTTCCTAATATTATCTAAACATATTAGGAAGTATAATTAATTTACAACTCTTTTCCTTATTTTTCCCAATTGTTTGAGGAATGTAATTAATTCAGGATTCTTTTCCTGATTTACTAAAACCAGAATTGTAACACCTATTTCCCTATAAATAGGGATTAAGATCATTGTAAACATGATCAGAGAATAATCAATAATATACTGTCACTCTGCAGAATTTAAGAGACAGACAGTCGTGGACGTAGGCCAATTATTGCCGAACCACGTAAAAGCTCTGTGTTCCTCGTTTGATCCTCTGTTTCTATCTTTGTCTTTTCTTGGTATTTGTGCTTTCTCACATTGATTGCAGGTATTGGGTATTGATTACTCGTCGACTGAATTCCGACGTCGACAGAAATAATATTGATCTTCGTGGCCGAGACTTTCAACTCATCCCCATTTGGTTCGGGCCGTAGAAGTTGCGTTGGAATGCGATTGAGTCTCATTGTGGATAGGCTAGTAGTAACACAACTTGTTCGTTGCTTTGATTGGGATCTTCCTGATGGGTTGGAGCCAACTCAATTGGACATGTCAGAGCAATTTGGTTTGGTCACTACTAGGGCCAAACATCTTTTGGCTGTTCCTACTTTTCATCTTAACAAATGATAATCCATCTTTTGTATTTTTTTAGTTTTAACCTTGTAAATATATATATATATGTTACTTAATACAATAAACATATGTATTTGTTGAGATTTTAATTTAATCTCTTGTCATTTGTCCCGATAGATTTTTAGCTTTTTTGCCTCATAGGGCAGGTAGTATCTTTGAGTTTTGACCATCAACCTTAAATCTACGTGGGGCTTTAACCATCAACCTTAAAAACTCTCTAGGCCCTTATTTACTTCTTTTGCATCATTCTAATTGCTCTTATTCTCCATATTTATGTCCATTATTTCATAATTTGCGTTAATTTGGATATTCACTAAATTTTGACATCAACAAATACCTAACAAATTATTAGTAGATTACGTCAAATTTTGTTTAACCGAAACCCATTCATTAGTTTACTGGTGTCGACATCTAACATTGGTTAACCAAAGTTCTTGACTCAATACCTGCAAATTACACGAAACAAAGTAGAAACAAAAGAAAAGACAGAGGAAGAACAGAGAATTGCAAGGGGACTTTTACGTGGTTCGGCCCAAAAAGATACCTACGTCCATGACTATATTCTCAAGTAATTTTGGCAAAGTCATAGTATATTATTAATTATTATGTTGTGTCTATTTACAATTAATTTTAACCCCTATTTATACTGTGAAATGTTACAATTTGAGTACAAATAAAATAGGAAAAAATTTCATATTAATTATACTTCTAAAGTCGGTTTCCACTATATTAGGGATAGATTCTGCCATATCAAGGATTGATTCCACCGACATAAGAATTTGAATTTATTTCCAACTCTGATAGTTGATTCTTTGTCAATTTAGGCTATTGCCTTTTTGGAAGGTTCCCTTAACGAGCACTTCGATTTGTGAGTTGGAGCTTGCATGGGATGACTTCAAGTTGAGTATAAGACAGCTTTGACCATAGCTGACTAGCGACCTGAGGATAATAGTGGCAAACTGAGAGCTAGTTCTAGCGAATTGGGTGTTGGCGAACTGGGCTTCGTCTATTGGGTCAGTCCACTGGATCAATTCTTTGGGCTTTTACCAGTCCAATTATGCAACCCCAAATATATCTACAACATTAGTCCTCCAACTCTTAGTGCGATCTTGGGAATGAGAACTAAAGTTCGCTGGTAAAAGCCGATGTGTCTAGACCTGTCTTGGTGCCTTTTCAGATTTTATCCCATCTTGTGCGACTTTGTGTTGATGCTGCTAAGAAGAAAGTGGAGGAGGCTAAAAGGAAGGTCGCGATGCCTCCAAGACCAGAGCTTCAAGTAGGTTGCTTGCTGAGTTGAATCTTTTTCTTTAAAGCTTTTCATGACTGCACTTCATTCACCTCACTTTACAAGGTTATTTATAATGAATATTTGGATCTCATTTTGAGGTTATTACTGTTGAGCTGATTCACCTCGTTACGAGGTTTATTTTGAATGCATTGACTTCACTTTAATGTTGTGCTTTTGTTCTGCTTTCTGAATCTTTGAATTTCTTACGAATTGAAGAATTAGATAATAAATGTAAATCAATGGTAGTAATACCTGATGGGAGCTCGGGAGGTTAGAACCTCAATTGATATGGTATGATTTGGTCGAGCCATGTAGAGGGTTGGAACCGAGCCATGTAGAGGGTTGGAACCTTGCCAACCATAGCAAAATTTAGAGCTAGTAGGTGGGAACCTGTTAGCATACCAGCGAGCTAGTAGATCGGAACTTGTTAACATTGTTGCGAGCTAGTAAGGGATCGTAACCTCGCATATCATAGTGAAATTTGGTGAGTTATGTAGGGGTTGTAACCTTGTTTACCATAGTAAAATTGTGTCGAGCTATGTAAAAGGTCATAACCTCGTCTACCATAGCGTAATTTGTCGAGCTATATAGAGGGCGTAACTTAGCCTACCATAGCGATGTCATGCTATATAGAGAGTCAGAATCTTGCCTACCATAGTGAAATGTTGCGCTATGTAGGGGGTTAAAACCTCGCCTACCATAACAAAATATCGAGCTATGTAGAGGGTCGGAACCTTACCTACCATAGCGAAATTATGTTGAGCTGTGTAGGGGTCATAACCTTACCTATCATAGCATAATTTGTCAAGTTATATAAGGGGTCGTAACCTCACCCACCATATCGAAATTGTCAAGCTATATAAGGGCTCGTAACCTCGCCTACCATAACGAAATTATGTCGAGCTATATAGAGGGTTGCAATCTCGCCTACTATAACGAAATTTGGTGAGCTATACAAGGGATTGTAACCTCGCTTACCACAGGAAAATAGTACGCTATGTAGGGGATCGAAATCTCACCTACCATAGCGAAATGTCGAGCTATATAGGGGATCGGGACCTCGCCTACTATAGCGAAATGTTGCGGTATGTAAGGGGTCAGAACCTCGCCTACCATAGCGAAATGTCGAGCTATGTAGGGGGTCAGAACTTTACCTATAATAGCAATGTCGCTATATAGAGGATCAGAACCTCGCTTACCATAGCGAAATATCAAGCTATTTAGAGAGTCGGAATCTCACTTACCATAATGAAATATCGAGCTATGTAGGGGATCGGAACCTCGTCTACCATATCTATACACTTTTATACTCGACATTAAAGAAATCAATAGAACAATAATTCAAAGTATAGTAGTATAGGAAATTTAGAGCCTTCATCAATTTTCAAATATTGAATTACAAGTTAGAGATATAACCTATTAGATATGCCTGCGATGTAAAGGGCACCATGTATGGTCAAAATAGTCATCATCACGAGGTTCATGTTCTTATTTAAGAGCTTGTTGAGCTTGCTGTGGCTGTGCTATTTGGGGGGTTGCTAAGGTCGTTGCTATTGAGGTCACGGGCTCACTGATCGCACCATATAATCTCTCAAACGACCTCTCTTGATTAGATCATTAATGGCATCCTTTAACGTCATACATTCTGAAGTGTCATGTCCAACCTCATTATGATAGACACAAAACTTTTTTTGATCCCTAAGGTTAATGAGAGACCTCAAAGGATGGGGAATCCCAAAGTCCTCCCTATTCGTCTCTATTGCAAAGATCCTCTCATGTGCATTTGATAGGATGTTATAGCTATCATGACGACCTTAATACTAAGGTCATTCATTTTTGAGCTCATTTATGGACTTTTTAGTGACCTGATTATGTAAGTCGTTATTGCCACCTTTATTTCTGTTCCTACCATCATTTCTCTTCTTTGATGGGTTGGAACTGCTCATTCCGACCCTCTGGTTAGACTTCTTGGGGCTAAAGGTCTCTCTCATCTGATCTTCTTGAAAGCTTGTTCATAGAATTTGCCTAGGTCCCTTATTGAGGATTTATAGATGCTCTCATATAGCTTTCCATCCTTACGAAGCCCACCTAAGATTGCAGTTAGGATACTCTCATCTGAGGGGTTCTCCATATTGGTGACTTTGTATCTGAACTTGGTATGTAATCTTTCAAAGATTCATTTTGTCGCTAGAAGATTGTGGTAAGGTAATAAGATAGTGCGAGCTGCCTCCTTAGAGTTTGGTATTGGCTGGTGCATTTTTGTTGACATTCATTCCAGTTATCTATGCTACGAGTTGGGAGACTCTTGAATCAGATCCATAGAACATCTCTAAGGTGGCTGGGAAAACACGACACTTGACCAATGGATTATCCGTTTGGAGATCCATTTAGACATAGAATGTATCCAGGTGATCATAAGAGTTGCTATTTCCCTTGTACTGAGGAATGTTGAGGACCTTGAATCTATGAGAGAGAGGCTACGTCTTGATCTCCCTAGTGAAGGAGGTCCTTTCCTTATATTGATCACTTTAGTTTGAAGTTCCAGGGCGTGCCTCAAGTTGTCGAACCATCTGAAGTAGCTTCTCTATCCTTAGGTAATAAGGCCTGTGCGCTCGCTCGATCTCGTGACCTGAAGAGCGGCGTTTTGTACTGTATCCTTGAGTTGATTAACGTTAAAGATTAAATTGATGGATTTTCTGATAATTAGGGTCATATAATGTATTTAAGTAAATGCACCTAAAATTTACACCAAAACTTGGAGGCTAAAATAAAATTTTTTCTTTTATCTTTTAATATCAAATTATGGTCAAAACTAATAAGTTGAAGGAATCGGAATGATATGAAATCGGAATGAAATATCGGAATCAGAATAAGTTGTTTACTTCAACTACAATAATCGGAATCGGAATCGAAATTGGAATCAGTAATATTTCCATTGAACTGTTTACTTTGTTTTGAAATTGGATGTCGTTCTCGTTGAAGGACGCTTTCGATTCGCTGATGTTGACTCCATTGGATTCCTCCTACGTTCAGGACACATGGACGGTGGATCCATGTCCGGTTTCGAGTTCAGGTTTGCGAGTTCTGGATGGTTATTGTTGACGGTTGTGATTTTCTATTTCACGCGAAATTGTGATAAAATGAATGAGATGACTTTTTGAGCCACACCTGCGACGCCCTGCTCGAACATCCACCACCTACTGCGCCACCTCCACTCCACCGTCGTCGAGTTCTGGATCATCTGTCATGCAAGCGAAGTTATACTCTACGATGGGGAGAAGAGACGGAGAAAAAGGAGATGGACGAGATGGAGTAGAAGGTCGAAGATGAACTGGGAATATCTGGAGGGTTATTTTTTTTTTTTTACTATTTTTTCATTTATTTTTATTAAAAAAGCTCCACATTGATGGAGATCAATCAACTCCACATTGATGGAGATCAATCAACAGTGGATATGCTGGTTTTTTTTTTTTTAATTTTAATAATGACCTTTTTTTCATTCTTTTTTTTTTATTTTTTAAATTTTAAATATTTATTTATTATTATGATTAAATTTTTATTATTAGATATTTTAATCCTAACTAAAAATAGCATAATTATATATTTTTAATTTCTTAATTTTTTGGTGTTGACACTTGGTGTATAGATGTTAAAAGATGAAATCACTCCCAAAACATTAGATTTGGCTAGCAGTTGATTAACGTTAAAGATTAAATTGATGAATTTTTTGATAATTTAGGATCATATAATGTACTTAAGTAAATGTGCTTAAAATTTACACTAAAATTTAGAGGTTAAAATAAATTTTTTTCTTTTATCTTTTAATATCAAATTATGGTCAAAACTAGCCATTAAGATAATAAAGCCTAATGAAAAAAAATACCTTCTTTTTTTTTTTAATAAAAAAAATTAGGTGCTAACACATTAATGGCTTTAAAAGAGTTATGGAGTAATCTGTTTACTTTTTTAAAAGTTGCAAACTATTTAAAATTAAAAACAAAATTCAAATATTTCTTCATAATTGTCCTACGATATATGGCACTTAATCTCAATCCTTGGAGTAGTAGAGTTATATACATGGTAATTATCAGGTGCGAAATTCTAATATGCATTACTGTATTTTAAAATATATATCCTAAATTTTATTATTTTAATATCCATTTTTATTCTCTCTCCTATTTAATCTTTTTTCCTACTTTCTTTTCATATTTTTTGTTTTCTTTTCTTCTCTCTGTTTTTTTAAGCTTACCTACATGAAAAAAAAAATTAAAAATATAAAATGAAAAAACAAACAGAAAATGTACAAAAAATAACATAACATCGCTACCTAATTTGATTGATATGAAGTAGATAAGAGGAAGATAATGAGATAATTAAGCGTAGAAAAAGAGAAATAAATTTGATTTGTATGAAACAAAGAAGAGGGGAAAACAGATAAATACATTAAAAAGAGAAAAAGAAATTTTATAAAACACATTAAAAGTAGAAAGGAAAAAAAGAAGTGAAAAAAAGATAAAAAAGGAAAACGAAAAACGTGAAAAATAAAAGAGCGAGAAAAATAAAATAAAAGATGAGAGATAGCTAAATAAATAATATTTTTCTCAAAAAAATACTAAATAATATAATAAAATTTAGGAGATTGAAAATAATAAATAAGGAAGAGAAATTATAAGTATTTAATGAAGTAAAAGAAAAGATAGATTAAAAACTATTAAATCTTAACAATTTATATAACTCTCAACTGTCATAGTCAAGAAAATGTATCAAAACTTGTGTATCTCTCTATGTATATGTACAGTATGTAGGTTTGTTAACATTATGAAAACATAAAAAACACTGTAACAAATGGATGTTTTATTGATGAAAGTGGCATGTATAATAACATAATTAATAACTT
Organism: Litchi chinensis; assembly: GCA_019925255.1. Taxonomy (NCBI): domain Eukaryota; kingdom Viridiplantae; phylum Streptophyta; class Magnoliopsida; order Sapindales; family Sapindaceae; genus Litchi; species Litchi chinensis. The sequence goes on from CM034471.1 coordinate 22,299,299, forward strand.
ATTAAAGTTCTTAACTTATGACTCAAATCAATAGTTAGTAAAACATGATATTATTAAAACTCGTAACTTGAATAAAATTTATTAAGAATTTTAAATCAGTCAACTCAAATACTAAAAAATGTCAAAAGCTTTCATGGAAAGATATAACGTGAAATTTGCAAACCTCGAGCTAGAAAGCTTCTTTGTTGAATTGAGGCAGCTATATTTGGGATGTATTCTGCATTTCCAAGGTCATCTTCTATATTCACCAGGATAGACTCTGGTGGTACATGTCTGATTTTTAAGCGAACCACTACATATGAAGAAATAGTGAACAATTGTATTAGTAAAAGAGAGAGAGCGTATATATATATATATGTATATGAGTAATGAATTGTGCATGCATAGAGGGAATACCAACATTTGTATATCCATCTTTCCCAAAATTTAAGTTTGCTTCCACTTAAAAAGTCTGGGTGTCTGAGTGACAAACATGAGAGCATATTCCCATGCAATTCATTTCTGAAAACAACCAGTTGAGGGTACCTTCGAACTAGATGCAAAGTTATATCTGTTGAAATAGGAATATGAAAAAGGTTTATTAATTATGAACAAAAAGACTAAAGTTTGCAATTTAACAACTAATTAGTGTCTATTGCGAACAAGGACAACCCTCTCATGATCTGAGTTCTTACTAGATCATGAGAATTCATGTCTATGCATTTGCAGTAGCATATATATGTGTTCAATCTTACCATAAAAACCTGAAAAAATTAGCCTGGTAATGAGCCTAGTAGAGAGAGGACCAGTGAAGGGAAGGCAAGGGTGCTCATCTTTGGTTACCAAAACAAGGTACCAGACCAGCTCCTTACATTTACCATACAAAGAAGGGAAAAGTGGACAATATCCATTAACGTCTGGTATTTGTGGTAAAGTTGGGTTTTTCCTTATTAATGCCTTGGCTGTCTTTAAACTTCCACCTATCGCAACAAAGTGAAGGGCAGTCAACCCATTGAAATCCTGCATCGCAAGTGATTCTGGTGGTAAAATTTCTATCAGTTTTTCCATGAATTTCCATTTACGAGCTGTTGCAGCAACCATAAGTATTGTGCATGAATCCAGTGTGATCCTAGCAGTTAATGCACTTGGATCGCGGTCGATAAAACATTTTGCAGTTTTCCAATCACCTTTGTTTGCAGCATGGTACAATGGTCGGTAGTAATTATGCTTGCTTCTTTCCACTTTCCAATCAAGACAAATTTATTTGTTAGAAAAATCCGTGCAAATTATATAATGAGTTTCATATTTACAACATGCGAGCTCTTAATTGAAAGAAAATCTAGTCTACTTTGAATTCCACTACCTATTTTTATACAATATAATTATGACATGTATTGTAATTAACCCAAAAATTAATATAAAGTGTAACTTGTGTATAGTAGATAATATGAAACAGAAGAATCGGAAAGTCTGCGATTGAAAATGCTTAGGACATTCATATATATATCCAGAAAAAGAGGGAGAGCCCCTTACGAAATTCTTGACTTGCAGCTCGGGCCTCCAACACCGCTGGTTGAATTTCCGTCATTTTTGTGAGCTTCCGGCAGAGATTGCTTTCACTTGAGAGAGAGAGCTAGAGGGAAAATGCAAGATGCTAGAGGAATGAATCGTGATACCCTTTTATATCTATTTGGTAAGGATGTTTGCCAATAATCTCAGTCACTCTGAATTTGATTATTTGTAAATATTTTAAAATAAATGTATTCATTAAATTCAATACAAATAAAATTAGGGTAACACTGTTGACAATCAGTGAAATATCTTACTGACACTTCAATTTAATATATTTTTGTTAATAACAATTTTATCCTTGATTAAAATTATAATCAAAACAAACAATTTTAAAGATACTTACGCGTAATATCTTTTCTTCATCTCTTTGATATTTTATAAATACCAAACCGTTAAATTTTATCTTTTTCTGACTTTTTTATGCTGGACTTGATTAGGAAGTGATTGTGTATGTTTTAACCTACTCAAAACAAAACAATAACTAAAAAGTAAGTTTTTAATTAATTCTAAACTTTCAACCCTTAAGTTTTAATTTTTAGGATGATATAAAACTTCATTAAAATGCTTTTAATCTTTTTAAAAATTATGTAGTGGCTTATGAATAAAAAATAAAGATTTTTCAAAAAAAATTTCCAATTTATTCTTTTAAAATGAAATGTTTTTAGAAAAAATATGACAAGAAAAAAGGGTATTTCGGAACAAAACAAATGTCTTTAGAAATTTTATTATTCATCAATATAAAATATCTTTAGAGAATATGTATAAAAAGAAAACAAGTGGATTATAAGAAGAAAATCTCTAAAATTATATGAATTATATGTAATGAAGTATTTATTTTATTTTTAAAAGGGAGATCAAGTTTTTATGTGATTCATTTACACCAAGGAAGTCATTATCTTGTGCGGATAGTTAATCCATCTTCCCGAGATTACATGATAGTGGGTATGAATTTTGATTTTGTGTTAACTTTTTTTTTTTTTCCTTTGTTGTAAATCTCAGTTGTCTATTTTGTCATTTTCCATGAGTTGAAATCTTTTAAAACTCACCACAACTCAGATCAGCAGAGGATTTAAGAATTAAAAAAAAAAAAAAATTATATGAGTATTTTATCTTTTTGTTTTCGTAAAAAGACTATAATAATGATTTAAAAATTAAATAATGTTATATCTTATGTCTAATGAGTAATAAAAGTAGCTATTTTCTGACTGAAGATTTTTTTGTTTTTGCATTCAAAATATTACAATAAATTAACTAAAAACATCTCTTCATCTTGATGAATTATATTTAAATGATTGAAGGTCTCTTGTATATATAATGATAAGTGACTTCACTGACTCTACTAATTAGCATCTATGAACAAATCTTTATCATTTGATAATCTTTCACTTCGATTTAAGCTAAAGAGAAATACAATCCCCTCCCGTCACGGAGGCGATCCAATCTCCATCAGTGGTGAAGTTTTCCTTACTATTTCTTTTTTTAACGTTTAAACAAAGGATATTTTTTACTTTTAATGCTTGACTATTAATTGTAAAGGCAGACCATTAATTGCAAAGAATATCATTGTAATTAAGGGCATTCTTAGCATATTTTGCCTTAATGCTTAAATTTAGGGTAAGTAAAATTCAGGATAAGTTTGTACAATTTATCCTTGATTTATTAAAAAATTGTAGCAAGTAGAAAAATGAATAAAAGGAAAAGTGACTTATTATTATTTCTTACAAAGAGGTTGAAGTGGTGGTAGCTAGTTTTATTTTAGTTTTTGGTTATTCTTTTTTAAAACAGTGAAAAGATTCTGAAACTTTATTCCCTTGAATCTTTGTAGACAAGCACAAGAGATTGAATCAATAACGAAATTCCCACACCTTTTCCTCAGTATGGAGCAAGGAATGAGCAACGTGATTTTTTTTTCCTTAAGAATATAAAGACAAAGAACCGAATCTTTATCATTAAAATTTACTTATTTATAATTAAAAATTTCACAAATGTAAATGCCATTAAACAAGAATTTACCTACTAATATATAGACATCACAGTTTAGGCCACGATCTGATTTGCAAAAATGAAAATTGAGCCTGATACTTTTGAACAATAAACAATCATCAAAATAATAATAATAATAATACCATGCAACAAAAGTAAAAGTGATACACTCCTCTAAAAATGTACATGATTACTTCCACTAACTTTGGAACTCTCTAAATCATGAGAATTGTCACAAAATCCTGAGAATTAAGAAGAATGAATAAAAGGAAAAGTGACTTCTTATTATTAGTTCTTACAAAAAGGTCGAAGTGGTGGTAGTTTTATTTTTGTTTTTGGTTATTCTTTTTTAATATAGTCAACAGATTCTGAAACTTTATTCCCCTAAATCTTCACATATAAGCACAAGATATTGAGTCAGTAACAAAATTTCCACACCTTTTCTTCAATATAGAGCAAGGAATGAGCAACATAATCTTTTTTCTAAGAATATAAAGACAAGGAACCGAATAGGGAGCTAATGAATAACTGACATAATCAACTTAAAACACCCGCGTTGGTCCTTAGAAAAAGACTGGCACATGGATAGCAACTACACAACACTCATAGAATCAGGGGTTGTTTATTTTTTTATCTAAAGATTGAACAGTGTTGTTGAATATTGAAAATTAAATAGTAACTGAAATTTAAAATCTGAATAACATGTTTATTTTTCTTCTTTACTTCTGAATGTATAGTAATTGTGCTTGTTTTTTAAAATTAAAATTATCTGAAAATTAATAACTTGACATTTATATCATTTTATTATTAGTTGTTATGTAACTTCATTTAATATAATACAAAAAATTATAATAAATTATTTAACAAATATTAAAACACTTATATATATTGATAATATTCGTATTCATAATTAAAATATGATTAATTATTACAGTAAGATAATTTTTAAAAATATATATACATAAATAAATTAGTATAATAAAGCAAATTAAATTTATATATTTAAATAAAAATAAACAAAATGTTCTTAAGTAGAATTATTATTGTAAAAAATGTTAAAATTGTAAAGTAATTATGTTTTAATCATTATAATATTTGATTAATTATATTTAAACAGAATATATGTAATGTAAAATTAGGATAAATTTGGAAATATGTTATTTTGGAAATTATAGATTTGGAATAATATATTTAAAAAATTGTTAAGTGATTTGATATTCAAATAAAGTTAAAATTGTAATTTTTTTTTCTAATGATTTTTAAGTGATTTTAAGTGGTTTGACCATTTAAAAAGGAATAAAAATTATTTAATAGATGCAATTCAAATTTTTAAATGAAAAATTATAAAAACAAACAATCCCGACCCTCGCTCTCAAGTAGATTCATGTGAAAACGCAAACCATCCGAACAGCCACAAACTGGCCAACAACAGAGGAAAGAGTTCCACTCATTGCACCGTAGCTATCTATATGTAAACATTATAATATCTCCTACGATACTCATATTTTGTTTTTAACTGTATAATAAGTATTTCATTTTATGACTAATGGTGTGTTTACTTCATGGATTTGAGAATGAGAATGAGGAATAAGATTTATTGATAGTGTTTACTTGCTTAAAATTCATTCCGTAATGGGAAATGAAAGTGTAAGCCCTACATTAATTTAGAGTTATGGAATGAGAATCTTATTTTCTCTAACCTACTTGGAAATCTTATTCTCATTCTCTTTGTTAAGATGAAAAATCTCTTATACATTTTTAAATTATTTTTTTTTAAAAAAAACCTATTTTATATGATATTAAAAAAAAAAAAAAACTGCACACCATTTTTTTTTTATCACCAATTTCTTAATTATCATAGTGAACTATTAAAATAATATACAATTTTTTTAATTATAATATGCAATTTTTTACGTGATATTAAAAAAAAAACTGCATATTATATTAAAAAAAAACTGCATATTATATTAAAAAATTGTACATTAGGTTAGTAGACTATTAAAATAATATACAGTTTTTTTATTACAATATGTTGTTTTTTATTTGATATTAAAAAAAAAAGCACATTATAATAAAAAAACTGCACATTATTATAATTAATTCATAATTTTAATTAAGGATATTTTTGTAATTTACAATTAATTCATTCCGATTCGAAAATAAAGTAAACAGTTTAATGAGAATACTGCTGATTTTGATTTCGATTCTTGCAGTTGAAGTAAACAACTTATTCTGATTCCAATACTTTATTTTGATTCCAAGTCATTCCAATTCTAGATCATTCCGATTTCTCCAAGTGAAGTAAACGCACCATAAAAATATTATATATACATTTCTAAAGAAGTGTATCACTTTTTTTTTGGGGAACTAGGAGTGTATCACTTTTACTTTTGTTGCATATTATTGTTTTTATTATTATTATTTTGATTATTGTTTATTCTTCAAAAACATCAAGCTTAGTTTTCATTTTTGCAAATTAGGTCAGAGCCTAAACTGTGATGTATATACATTAGTTGGTACTTTGACATGACTTATAGTGCGTTTACTTCACTTAGAGGAAATGGAATAAGAATCAGAATGACTTCGAATCGGAATGATATATCGGAATCAAAATAAGTTGTTTACTTCAACTGCAGGAATTGGAATCAGAATCAACAGTATTCTCTTTAAACTATTTACTTTACTTTAGAATCGGAATTGATTAATAATAAGTTATAAAAATGTCATTAATTAAAATTATGGATTAATTCTAATAGTGTGTAATTTTTTATTATAATATTTAGATAAAAAAAAACTGCATATTATAATAAAAAAACTGCATATCATTTTAATAGTCCACTAACCTAGTATGCAATTTTTTATTATAATGTCCACTTTTTTTTTAATATCAAATAAAAAACCATATATTATAATAGAAAAAAAAACTGTATATTCTTTTAATAGTCCACGATGATAATTAATAAATTGATGATGAAAAACCAATGATATGCAGTTTTTTATTATAATATGCAGTTTTTTTTTTAATATTAAATAAAATAGTTTTTTTGAAATTTTTTTAAAGAATGGTATAAGAGATTTTTTTTTGTTGATAAAATGAATGAGAATGAGATTCCCAAGTGGGGTGGGAGGAATGAGATTCTCATTTCACAACCCTAAATTGATGTGAGACCCACACTTTCATTCTTATTAAGAAATGAATTTTAAACAAGTAAACACTATTAATCAATCCCATTGCATATGCCTATTTCCCAATCCATGAAGTAAATACACCATTAGTTTTTAAGTAATTTTTATATTTTATGTTAAGCGTTCAATTTAAATGTTTTTTAAATTATTATTATTTATTTTAATTAAATATTATAAAAATAACATGAAATTAACATTATATAACTGATTTTGATTAGGGTATAATGGTCATAGCATAATTACAATAGATTTTAGCATATTTAATCCAAACAGTTTCAAAATCTCTTTTGATATAATTTTTTTTTTTTAAGAATATATTATCCAAGCAATATTGAAAACACTCAAACTTTGAATTCTTTTATTCTATTGTCAAAAGTCAAAAGCAAAAATTATACTAAATGGGCCTCGACATTTGAGAACATCGTTTACCGTCAATATGGTTCGCTGGCAAAAGTGTTCAACCAATCTAACAATGTCACAACTCATAAGTTTGAATTTTCTCTACTGTAAGTGGTGTCTGAAAAACAAAGAGGAAAGAAAGAAAACATCATTTCAATCTTTGCGTTCAGTGGCGGACCCAGAAATTTATATGAGGGGGGGCACTTTTATATATGAAATTTTCTTTGTAGTATTTCCTTCAATTGTTAGAAGAACATTATATGAAAAAAAAATAATTAAAATACATAGCTAGTAAAAAATATGTAACTTTACTCCTTACAAAATTGTAAGCAAAATTTCTTAAAATAATTTTCTTAATACAAGTATAAAAATAAAAGCATAGTAATTGTGAGTTGATTGTACACTAGCTCCATTTTTCTTAGTAAGGGAAATTCAAATTTCATATTACTTGAAAAAATAAATAAAAACTTAATTTAAGGATATATCTTCTTTATGATAATAGTTGTTATTGAGATTACAAATAAATGTATGTAATCAAACTACACATATTTATTATTAAAGTTAATAATCAAAATAAAATAAAAATAATTATAATTCATATGAATATTTTTATTTATAGATTTTATTATATAAAATAGTTTATATAAAAGAAAAATAAGTCACACTAATAATCGTGAGCAAACTAAGACTTATTAAGATTAAATAACACAATATATTTGATTTTCTAAGTTATATAAATATGATATAGTTTGCGATAAAAAATAATTTGAAATGAATATAATAATTTTTGAAATTAAAATATTTCAAATTTAAAAATCAATTTGTAAGAATGGGGAAGTTAAAAAAAAAAAAACAAAGGATAAAGCAATTATTATGAGTGAATTTAATTAAAAAAAAAAATTAATTACTAAGGCCAACGGGTATTGAACCCGACTACCCTTTGCAAGAAAGACAAACACATCCATCAAAGCCAGTGTATGGCTGTGTGTGGTTTCATCATTTTATATATATATATATATATATATAATATTTTAAATAATTGAAAACGAGAAAAAACAGGCATCTGTCGTTGTTGGTAGGAATCGAACTCGGAAAATGCCAGAGAGAAAGACGAGGACACAACCATCAGCACCAGCCCATGAATGTGAAATGTCATAACATTGAAATTATTTAATTAATTTTTTGGCAATTTCAGGGGGGGCACGTGTCCCCCCTCGCCTAGTAGTGGGTCCGCCCCTGTTTGCGTTGATTTATGTTATTTTTTATCAAAGTGTTGTCATTTCATTATCTTCCTCTTTGTGTCAGGGCCTAACCTGTTCCAAAATGAAAAGGATTATCATGCGCTTAATGATTTTTGTTAAGGACGGAAAAATTACAAAAAAATAGTCGAATTTATTCTATGTATAAATATGAATTATTTGTTAAAGCTTTGGATCATATTAACATGATTTGACCAATATAATATAATCCTAAATCTTAATAATTAGCAATACTACTGGCTTCTATATAGATTTTTTTTTCTCGGTCTTTCATTAACCTGCAATATTGTACTAGTAAAATATTCCTACTATTTACACTTTTTATGCAGCTCTAGTGCTTTGAGTGCAATAAAGGGTTGCTTTTGGGGAAATCTCAAGAAACAATCAAGAACCAATGTGTTCACGAATTCTTGTAGTTTATGGATTTGAAGAAGAAAAAAAGAAAAAAAGAAAAAAGGGAGGTTCTTTGATGAAGAGACAAGTAATAAAATTCGTTGTGTTCTTTTGCCGCAGAAGACGTGGGCGCTTGCACTTACTTTGTATGGAGAGAGAAAGATTTGTTGGAAAATTGGACTTAAAGTCCAATTTTATTAACCATTTTTATTGAGCTTTTGATCTCGGTTTTGGAATATTAATCTAGATTTGTGTTCTCCTCTACGAGAACATCAAATTAGTATATTTGTTAGGTCAAAATGATGCTTGGGTAAATGATAAATTGAAACTCAAAGTGCACCTATCGGAAAGAAAATAAGGTCTTTTATTTTTTGAAATTTGAATATTAACTAGCGGAGGATTAATTGCTGAATGAATTTTGTCTTTGTAATTGCAGATATGATTATTTCATGAATAATTACAACCATTAAAATGATTAATTCTGAATTGAATTTGCAGAATTAATTTTTGAATTTTGTTATTGCTGCAGATATATTTAACTCTTGAATTAATACTTTGTAATGCAAAATCAATAGAATTAGAGGGAATTTAAAGACCATTATTTTCTTGATTTCAAATCTTCTATATGAAATATAAATTGACATCTTTTCTAGTTGTTTTGAGATGACTTAGAATCTATTATATTTTTCAGTTTTTTTGTAGTTGTTTTGAGACGACTAGGAATCCATTATATTTTTCATCTCAAACACAGTTTTTCATCATAAGTTTCCAGAGTTACAAAGATTTATGCTCAGTTTGAGTAATCGAAATTTGGTATTGTTGTATTCTGGGAGACAAATGTTGAACAACACAGATAATGGATAACGAATTTATCTTAAGGATATCGTGTTACACACAGGGTCTCAACACTTTTATTTTCTAGTTCTAGTTGCAAATTCATTGTAATCTAGACTCTTCAGAATTTTAGTTTTTATATTATTATATTGCTAACAAGATTTCGAATCCTTTAGGCGTGCTCCATTTTATGGCCCAACAAAAGCAACAAATATAGACATATAGCCAAGCATCTACCTGATATCTTGGTCAGTGCTTTCACTTTTACTATTGGGCTTAAATATTAGCTTTAATGGTGATCTTTGGTTAGGAATTTAAATTTTTGTGTTACACTATACTAGTAAATTTCCTCTCTTTGCTTCTTTCTAGGACTTAATTTTGCAATTAACAGAGAAAATTTTATAAATCTTGTAGCTCTAGTGCTTTGAGTGCAAACAAAGGGAAGTTTTAGGCAAAAACTCAAAACTTGCAAGAATGTATGTATTGCTTGAGAGGAGAAGTTATGTGTGGTGTGTGTTCAAGTCTTGTTGGTGCTTTTTTCTCTTTTTTATGTAATCAGTATATTATTGTGGTTTTTCATTTCAAAATAAGAAGAATGTCCTTTAATAGAATAGAACTAAAGATATTCTTTGTCTTCCTATAAAAAAAGTAATGAAACACTAGATCTAAAAATTTAAACTGTTAGAAAATGATTTTTTTTTTTTTTCCTTCTTCTGCAACACTCAGTTTTAAAATTTGCAAACCCACACTCCCACTATTGTAATAAGATGTAGGGATTGTCCAACAGGGAGGTCCGGTATTTTCGTTAAATTCTTAGCGTGATTAATTCAGTAAAAATGAAAATATAAATCGAGAATAATTAAGACTAGAAATATACCCTTCTTAAGACAGCTATGACTAATCTAATTGTTGGAATATTTAATCTAAAGCATGCCCAGAATGATTCAAATAAGTATTATTGGGCCATGGGGTCATGGGTCGGGTTCATCCAAGTTGACCTAGATCCAAACCCAATATCCAAATCAAATTTGGATAATAATAATCAACTGCCATGTCAGTTGATAGCAGTTGAAACTACTACCAGTTTAGAGCTGATAAAATGTGATTTTTGAGCGTGCAAAAATGGTGCTACTACTGCTTCTTCTTATTAGACAAGAACATAGAAAAACTAAGAACATACACAATCTCTCAAATATGGTGCACTTACTACTGTGAATAGAGGAAGTTTTCCAATTGGGTGATTACTTTCCAAGATCTGTGGTGTTGTTAGAGACCATATTTCAAATTCCAAAGGCATGTTAATGTTGTTTTTAATTGTTATGATGAATTCAATTTCATGCATGATAAATGACATTGGTATCAGAGCACGACAAAACAACACATAGGTCACAAAACAACACCTTGGTCTTTTTTAATGTTTTTACACATATTTTTTTCCCATCACAAACAGAACGTATTTTTTTACACAAATAGTATGTTCTTTACACTACTGTAATGATTTCGATTTTTTGTTATGAATAAACCATAGTATTGAAGTTATATGGTAGTATAATATTGAGGAAACATAAGAAATTAAAATACTAGAAAAGCATAGTTAATTTTGAATGAAACACGAATTGGTTTTTTGGGCATAAGACAGTCCAAATTTTTGCTTTTTTATGCAATCCTTAGACCATCAGATAGGGCTTGGAATAAGCTTTCCAACAGTGTATCATATAACCAATTTGGATGAAATTAAGTGAGAAAAACGAATTTGATTATAGACTATTGAAATAAAAATCTGAAAATAGATTTAAAAAAGGTTGAAGATAATGAACAGTAACAAAGCCACGTGTCAAACTAGGAGAGGTCTTGTGACAGGCGATGTGGCTGGCTGAGATGAAGCCATGCAACGTGAGACGTGGCAGCATTTGGAGTGTCCACGTATCACGCTACACGCCCCAATCAGATGAAGCCACATGGTATGCAATATGGCAACATTTGGACCATGTGTCAACAATGTGAACGGATGTAATGGTGCCACTTGTAACTCGACGTGGCAACATCTGGAGTGGCCATATCTCATGGATATGTGGCTGCACTAGAGGTAGCCACGTGGCACATCGAAGCCAAGATGCGCGATGTGCATTTTCGTATTACATTAAACTACACAAAAACTCGTGCAAGTATATACAGTTTCTATGCAATATAATGACAAATCAAAGTCAATCTTATAGATGCGATTCAAACTAGAACTAATTATTGAAATTGATTATGCAACATTATTCAAAATTCAATTAATAAAATTTGATTAAAAAGTAAAATTGCAAAAATCCAATTTACAGAAAAACTTCATGAAAATACTTGAATAAGAGATTTAGGGAAATTTAACTTCATTTAATACTTGACTATTTTTATGTCATTATCCATCAACAATACATAATTTTATATTGTAATTGATCAGGTAAACAATTATATCCATGAGCCTCTTTCGAGTTCATTATAGTTATGTTCATATTAAACACCTAACTATATTTCTATGTTGAATGGTTAATACAAACTCATTACACATAATTACCCATGTAAGATCACACTTAAACTCTAGATATATTTCTATTCTAATTCTCAAATGTCATTTCTAATTATTAATATCTTTGTCAAGCATATCAGTAACACAAAATCATTCAATTGATTTGCCCTAAAATCAATCAAAAGCATTAAGAAATGATAAATCAGAATACTAACATATGAAATCATTCCATTTAAACACCATAAATCATCCACAAGAATAGATTCATATCAAACTACATTGAATCCCTCAGAAACAATTTAGTTATTCCTAGATTTACACAAACTCAAGCCAAAATAAAAGGTATAAATGAACAACAAAACAAATAAGTCAAGAACAGAAATAAACATCACGAATTCACCACTACTTTTGCTCTGAAATCACCCCAAATCACTTCTATGTTGTTCTTGAATGGCTCTTACAACTTTAAGCGAGAAACTCCAATGGAACCTTGACTTGAATCTATGAAAAACTCTACAAAAATGAAAGAAAAATGCTCTAAAGATGTTCTATGGTTTGCTTCATGCCTTTGGAAATCGAAAAAACATAAATTCATAGGTGAAATCGTGTAGGGTTGAAAAGTTTTCTCCATGCACGTCTAACACCAAAATCGCGCCTACGATCATGACTAGCAACTTGCAATCGTGTTTAGCAAAAATTCCTCAAAAACTGTAGCAACTAGAGCTTTGGTGAATTGCGTTTAGCGAGATTCTCTGATTAATTTTCACAACTGAGCCTACAACTCACGTCTAGCAAATGTCCTTCGTGAAAAACTCTAAACTGTCCTTAAAACTTTGCTTTCTTCCACCATTTTCTCATAACTAAACCTAGAAGCAAAAATATTCGAAAAACACATTAGAATAACATAATTTACTTAAGTATTCCTCATAAAAGCTAGGATTAAATATATAAAATCATGTTTAAAATCGATATGATCAAATACCTTCAAACCTAACCTTTGCTCACCCTTGAGCACACTCGAAAACAAGACTCAACTAAACAAAGCTAAACTCCTAAAAACTACTTCTACATTTATTGAGTCACTTCCGTAGGCCTTCACAATGACATTCAACACATGCCACAAGCCTTTAAACCTCTAGATGTCCCTAATAGAGAAGTTGTAGTCTCCTGAGAGTTTACCAGTTGCGATACCCACAAACACTCACTATTTTGCAAAGTAATATTGACAAACCTCAAAAAATTATTTCAAAGAGAATGAAACATATACTATCATCTATCTAAACTAAAATTTAGCCATTAATCTTCATCAAATAAACTTTGGTCACTTCAAACCCATTAACTAACCAACCAAATATCGATCAAATCAAGTGCACATGCCATAAACTTATTTTGCCTCGACTCTCAGTTTTACCAAATAATACTCATTGCACGGTCACTCAGAACCTAGGCACACTCTTTAATCAACACATGTGAGGATGAGGTTATGCACAAAGAAAGTTCAAGATTATTACAATACATGTGAATACACATTGTACAATGCTCTATTATAGCAACTTCACGAAAGAATTAGAAGTCCAAAACGTGACGACATTGTTTACCTCTTCAAGAACAATTAACTTCCTATAATCTACTATGGCTTTCAATTGGGTTATAATAGGTATAAAGGGTGAATGGCTAAGAAAGAATGGGAAAAGTAGTTGACAAATAAGCTTAGAATCACAATTATGAGTTCTCATAAATATTCATAACTCAAGCTTCGAATTCTTACAAAATAATACTTTCAAAGATATCTTTCTTTTCTTCTTCAACACCACTTTTCTCTTATTTTCACCTCTTCTTTTTCAATGACTACACATCTTTTCTTTTGATTTCTCTCTCTCTCTCGCTCTCTCTTTTTACTTTGTTTGTGCTTTCTTACTCAACAAGTCGAGCATTTTCAATAATTGAATCATTGCATCAGACGAAATTCATTCACCAACTACACCTCATAAAAACTATATCTTTTGAAACCTCCCATCTTTCTTTTTGCCTAAATCTTCACTCATTTATGATTCCAAGCTCTAAAGATAGGCTTAATTTAGTTTGCGCTTGGACTAGAATTTTTTAGGTTAAAAACAAAAATATTCAAGTTTTTTGCATATGTTTGGCTACAAATGTGCTTTAGGCGCACACATAATTTAGGTGGGGAAAAGTGTTCGGCCTTTCATTGGTTTAATCGCACAATGCATAATTTCATTTTCCACAATTGCCATATTGCTTATTCAAAATAAATAGTTGATTAATGTTGCACATGCTATTTCCTTCTAAACAATACCTATAGAGGTCTACTAATCACTAAAGAATCATGAAAAGTATTTAAGAGTACAAGAATACAATCCTCTAAAATAATGCTTTTAGGCTCAAAGTTTCTCAAGGGTAGTCTCCACTAATAAACTATAACCGTGCATGCTTGACATCACTCCACTTGACTAGTCTATCTCAAGAAAATTCATAACGTCTATTCTAAATATGAATTTCATGGCTTTGCTCTAGTTCAAACATCAAATAATACATGTAAAAATTCTCTAATCAAAATATCAAAAGGTTCATACAATTATTTAATCAAAACAAAGACATGTGAAATTTCAAATTTGACCATTAATTACTCGAAAAATCATAACTTTTTTTAAACACAACGAAAGACTATGATTTCACATGTAGGTACTCTCTCTTTCTCTCTC
>CM034471.1:22314632-22647859 GCA_019925255.1 Litchi chinensis
GTCCAGGACTTCAAAATTGAACTACTGTTATAGACTTTCATCCTTTATACATAAAACATGATGCACGTACAAGTTGCACTACCAGGTTGCAGCATCCCTGTTCATTCGGATACCATACTCAAGAGCTCCAACCTGTAATACATACAGCAGTGCTACCATTACCAATTTTATAACTGTACAGTACATAAACATTTCAAGCATCCAGATGTGGTAGCTCATCGCAATGACATGCGTGGTGTCCCCCAGTGCCACCTGAAGACACTGTGACACAGCTCCACCAGGAAATATGTGGTCCCCTTTGCACTCCAACTACATGGATACTTGTAAGAACTGAACTGCTGCATGAAAGTCCACATCGAGGCATTAGCATGTTACCTTTATACATACAACACATAATGTTTAGCACATTTAGGTATTTTCTTTTCCACATATTTATTTCATTACAAGAACAAATAAATTATAAATAAAAAGGGCATCATGCCCATAATTTTAGTATGTTGCCAGCAAAACAATAGCGACGCCAACGTTATCCTACCACTCATGGAAATCAGCACCATAATAGTCAAACAGCATTGCTACATACTAAGAAACATTCATACATATCTAATTGACGCAAACAACTCTTTGCATAAGACTTACGAATTCGAATTAACAAGGTGTACCACTCTTTGGTTTTAAGTCCGGCACTGTTCGACCAACTCAAGTATGACCTGCTGCCTTAACCTGTCACAGTTGAAGCAAAGATTGCCCAACATGCAAATTCGTCAAGAACTTCAGCTTCCAATATGCAGAGAAAAAATAATTGCACAACAAAAAGAATTACAATTTCAAATAATTGGACAAATGGTGAAGAATGAAGACTGCCATGTATGCAACTGTCAAGGATTATCAAAAGCAGTTAGTTCTCATTAAAATACTCACACAAACTGATCCGACTCAAATTACTGCTCCAGTTCTGAACAAGAAAAAATACATCCAACCATTAGCACATACGGACCTACTGTATTGCAGTTAGATATACAAACACATAAGTTCATGTCATTCTGTCACATCAACAACATTAGGCTACAAACTATCTCACTCAGCATCAAATGATTGGCTCTACAGGCAAAAAAACAATATATATACAGGATAACCATGCCGAAAACAACAACTTTATAGATATATAAAAGATATCTCATATATCACAGGACACTGAAGAAAATTACATAAATTATATATTAAATAAATAAATCAAGCAATTAACCCTCTACCATAAACGGAAAATGATGACAGGATGCATTACAAAGTTAGCTTTCATAAAAAAACAACAATGACATAATCACATAAATACCTCAAAGTTGGCAACTCAGCCTGTACAGAAGACTCAGCTGCTTCTTGCTGAATCTCAAGATTTCGTCACTTTTGTGGATACCAAGACCGAGGTTGTGTTTCAGGTCGTGTGAATAAAGGCGCGGACCGGTCAGATCTCCGAGGAAAAACTGGCCCACCATGCTACAATAACAACAACTAACTTAACTCACAAGATAATGTAGAAGAAGAACAAACATTGTCTCTATCCGCATTCTCCCCCACCTCCACCGTCCCATCCATTTAGCAGGCACAATGAACTCACATCACATTTATGAGAATCCCATCCTCCACCAATACATAATAAATTTTTGTTCATAACAACAAACCAATTATTCAAGGACTTCCAACTTGATGAAATTTTATAGAATTTCATCAAGTCATTTATACAACATGATGCACGTAAATGTTGCAATTGTATTTGCAGCATCCAGGTACAGCTCAAGCAACAAAACAACAACAGCTGCATCATGTTGTAGCTGTATTGTCAAGCGGTGATGCCAACCATATACTGCAACGTGTTCTTACCCATCACAGATTTATACTGCAGTATGATATCTTACCCATGCAACCCACACTGCCAAAGTCAACAGTGTACTAGGAATCATATTCAACTTACCCCCAATAACTGCTGCGACCACTTCCACAGGTCCAGCGCTAGCTGCTCCCGGAATCCTGGTATATGGGATTGGTCGAATGAGTTCACTGGCAGACCGTGCGCCATGTGTTCGGCCAACTTGATTACGAACATCCCGCAATCACCACTCCTACATAAAAGAAGACAACGTAACAGGTTAGCTCATGACGTACATATAAATGCTCTTTTGAAACTGCTGCATGTGGTGCAGCTCTGACCCTGGATCTTGTTGTGGCGTGGCGTCGCACCGGGACACGGACCATCCCTCCCTCCTATACCATGCTGCAGTCATGTGCGCCTCTGCTCCGTAGTGATCAGTCTTCTTAAGGAGCTGTGGCAGTATTGTTTGTATGGGAAGCAAAAACTGTTTCCAATTGCGGACGTAGGTGCCCAATGAGTCAAACAGGGTTATTGTTCGTTCCTTCAAGTGTACTTTCACGAGGACCCAATGTGCACCCCTGTAATTTAATGGCATGTACAGCTACGGACACGACAAGCGCAAGAGAACCAGCAATCAGTTTCAGTTTGTAACATAACAGTTCATACCATATCAAATGCGAAGCAACCAATTAACGAGTATACCGTCGCAAGTCCTGCCCACGGACGACAGGCCACCTCCGATGAACCCTGTCTGCTCCCGGCCACCTCCCCCCTTGCATAGCGTACACAAATGTCATCATCACCCCAAAGAGCTCTCTTCTTGGTAGACGCCTCCCATTTACCTACCAAGTTTTGCTACAAACATTCGAACAAACAATGCCATTAGAAACTGAAAAACGTTTCAAGGTTCAGAACTCCATATACTTTTGAAGAAACCTTTTGTTTACCCCAAACAAAATATCTGTCGTCGTGAAGGCTTCCATCTTGCTAGTAGGGGACCGCATCGCCTGCCACCGAATGTAACAGAAAGCAGCATCCAGATGCTGGAAAAAGTGAAATTGCATACCGTTAGACTGCACAGTCCATATTTATGTCTGACATAGCTACTTGCCATACTTTTTATACGCACCGAATCTCGCAACCACTCACTAGGTTTGCACAACTCCCTAAACCACTGCTGATTGCAGTCTCCGGTTGGCAAACGCACCATTGTTCTGCAGTGACAACCCCATTGTTGATGATTGGTTAAATAGATACCAAACTAACAGTATGGAAAATAAAACAATGCAGTAAGAAGGTCAGAACCATACAACTCGGTCGGAAAATGGTCATCGCGCCATGCTGTAAATGCTTGCAGATCCGTATCGGAAGGTTTACGCATTGGATCGAACTTGGCCCGCTTTCTTGGCACAACTTGCATTTGCTGAAATGGAGACGAAATTTATGGACCCTTTTTTTCTCTTTCTTCTGAAAAATTTTGGTTCAGGTATAATCTTCAAACTTATGTCCGAACCGACCGAAGGCGACCCTAGCATTGGCTGCTGGGGCAGGATAGGGTCCAAGATAATTTTCCCCCTTGAACTGTCTACCCAATGCTGTCTCACTTCTGCACTGCCCTCTGCCCGATTACGCAACAACCTTTCTGACCTTTTTAGTGGGCCACCTTCGAACCCTGAAAATGGGCCGGACACCTGTGTACCCTTCTCTTCCTTTATGCTCCGACTTTGGGATTGTGGTACAATCTTCACGGATGCATCAGAAGCCCCGGCAGGCGACAGTACCCATGCTTTTGTTGGGACGCTTGGCCTGAACGCCATGAGTTCCCCGAAACTGTCCGCCTCCTCATGAGTACCACGTGCAGGCGTCTCGGAGCCAACTGGCACTGATCCTTCGACTCCAGTACTGTCTCCATTACCTTCACGTTGTTGCTCGTCACTGTCCTGCGAAGCGAATTTCCAACGACATCAGTACATGTTCATTTACGAAACTCAGTTCCTACACTAGGCATATATGGAATGTACATTCGCTGCAGGTGTTTCCTGACATGGTCGATCAGCATTGTTTGTAAACAACAAGTCCATAATCATATCGACCTTCTTGTTTGTTTCGTACAACATATCAAACGTTTCCTGTACCTTCAACTTCGTTCCTTCTAAGTTCTTGTTTGTATGTTGCAGTTGTTCCATCATTTCTTTCCCAACCTGCTCCACCTGTTTATGGATGGCTTTTAATTGTTCACTTTGACTATTACTGCTATCCTTCGCAGCCTGTACAAAATTCAGTGGACATGTGAAGTGAGGTGGTTTACTTGCATAATGTGCCTAACAGCACACATAAAAGCAACCAGCGAACGTACCTGAGAATGTGCTCGTCTTCCCCCAGTATGTGCCTTCATAAATGGGACCTGAGTTGCCTTGCCACTCTTGTCCTTCTCCCCAGTGCCAGCACTATCAGAGGCCCCACTATGAGAACCCACCTGGGCTGTACCCTCCTCCTTGTTGCGAAAATGTTGCCAATAATCCTCACTTTCCTCAGAATGTGTCGCCTCCAACATACGGGCAGCTTCAAACTAAAAGGTAAGTTGAAAACAAATGTTCAAACCAGCAACTTTAATGTACAATTTCAATTACAGTCAGTAATATATTGACATACGAAAATCGGTAACATATTTACATACATCACAGCGATGAAACAACGTAACAATTTCTCCTGACATTGGGATTGCCGTAAATCTCCAATTGACTATACGGGGCAGCAAATGGCTGGATTTCAGTGCAAATTGTTGTGCAATTATCGGAATTGCTTCACAAGCCCATACCTATGAGTGCAGAAAATAAAACCAAATCTTATTGTCAAACGTCGTATACCATTACGAAGCATCATAAACTAAATTAACAACATACATATACCTGAAATGCATATGGGAAACCAGACAACGAATAGAATGAAGCATCTCTCTTGTTCTTGTTCTTCTGCCCTTTATTTCGGTTTCCAACCTTGCCAGCCATTTTCTTTAAATCCTTTTTCATGCCACGCAACGTCATCTCGTAGCAGCATCGACCCCACGGGTATTTGTTGAATGCATTGATATCATCCAACAGTCAAATATGCTCCCTTAGAATCTGGTTCTTCGGATCCTTCCCAAGTAACACTGTCTCTAAAAAGTACAGTAATGCAAGTTTTACGATGTCCTCATCGTTTTTCGAAGTAGCAGCCTTGAAAGTGATGTCCAAACTTTTGTTTGAAATTTTGCCACTACCGGGAAACATTCGCTGACTGAAATTCTCAGTCGATGTACATTCATCAACAGACCCATCTTTTAGTGGGTATGGCCCACAATAAAGCCCTGTGATGAGACAAAACTCCTGCATTCCGAACCGAATTACATTGTCATTTGGGAGTGCGAACCACAGCTCCTCCGAATCATCACAATCCACTTGTCAGAGAAGCAAGTTATGCACTAACTGCCCAGCAAACTTCAAGTCCTTCATGTTTAGCAGTTTACCAAAGCATGACCTCCTGAACATCTCCATTTGTGCTTCATTTAACTTTTCCTCAATCACTTTTAAAGCTCCCACCTTCGAAAAGCATGTAACTTTTGAAGAAAAATGCTCGGAGTCCATTATCTTCACCGTAACTTCAGAATCCATCACTGTCAACCTGCAATTACCAAACAACCCATAACAGTTTTATTACCAAAACAATAATGCTTAAACTCTAATACACATTATATTGTATTCATACCATATCCATAACCACAACCCTAAGAAAGATAAATATCATGCAACCAAAGAGTGGAGGTTGGGGTTTCAACCCAAACCTCTGCATCCTCACCATATGGCTTGGAACCAAATTGCTTCCCAACCTTAAGGTTGGGAGTCCCAACCTCCAGGTTGGGATCCAATCGTGTCCAACAACTAGTACAATAAAAACATCAATTAAATGCAATGTGTTTTTACCGTGAAGGTTTGAAAGTCCTCCCGTGTCTCTCACTGACGTTCAACTTGTTGCCTCTTCTTCCTTCGCCTTTTTGCCTCTTCTTCCCTCAACTTCTTCCTTCTTCTTTCGTCCTCTGCTTCTTCTTCTGCTTTCGGTATGTTAGTTTCTTCGACAGAGAGAGTAAATGACCATTGGGTGATGCGGTCTGAAATATGAGGGTTCGAAATGGAGTTTCTTTCACGGCTAAAGACCCAACAACCGGTGGGTGCGTCGGTCGGAACGTGGGTTCAGCTCTGCAATGGGTGCTATGCGACGGTGAGGAGACGTTTGCTTCTTTTTGACAGGTTGCTTCGTTTTGAATACCACACAGAGTCAGCGTTTGGTTGAGCGCGCCACACCCGCACACAAACATTGGAGGGCAATTTCGTCCTCAAATTGTCAATGTCTTGACCTTTAAAAAAAAAGGGGTAGTTCCCAAATAGGTCATCCCAAAAGGGTTATTTTTCAACAAAACCCAAAAAAAAAATCCAATCAACTTGGAAAATGGAAAACCCACAGTTGATTATGGATTTTCATTTCCCAAAATAATTGGGAATGGGCATAGGCCTAGGAATGAAAAAATCCATTCCCTTGCTTAAAACGTGACCCAAACGTAAGACGTGAGAGGATGGAAAATATTACATCTCAATCTCACCCATTTACAATGTATCAAACATAATCTTACATAATGACTGCCATAAACTCCCATATTTATGTAATTATTAAAAACTTTGAAAGTGTTTCGGATTTACGCTCCAATTATTAATGGATAGTATTCATTTATTGCCCCCCTCCCCAAATTATAAGATTAGTTTATTAATTCAGTTTAATCAATGGAGAATACTTCAATAGATTGAAATTAAATCAAATTCATACACCGGGAAACTTGCATCATCAGTTTAGTTAGGTTCATAGATCTATGCAATACAAACAAATTTTCTGTTCGTATAAAAGAAAATTTTCTTTTGAGTTTGAAAGGGTCACCTTCAAGCCAAACCACCTCAATGACAGACTTTATGCGGCATGCAACTTTCATTTTACACCCCATTGTTCAATTCCACAATCATAAAAAATATTTAGCCGAAAAAAACAGAAAAGTGAGAAAGAACAGTAAGAATATTACTTTTGCCATTTACATCTCATATTTACAGAATAATGCCCTCAAACTTCCCCTACAAAAATTCTTTAATCATCAACCACCCCAACACTACCAATCCCCTTATACCCCACCCACCCCAACCCCCCAAAATCCACCCTTTCACTTTTCAACCTTGCAACAACCCCATCATGATATACACATACCACTTACTATAATAATTATAGTCATAATATTGTTCTCTAATCCCAACTTCTGCATTTCATTTATCTACCACTATCTTCACCTTTCTCTTTTTTACTTCTTTTTTCTCTCTTTTTTTTAATTTTTTTTTTTTTAACTTTCATTTTTTCACTTCAGCGATGACGTGTACCAGTTGTAGACAGGCTCCTAATGCAGGAGCGAGAGTGGGATTTTAGGCAGAGAGCCAAAAATGGATTTGAGCAAATTTTAAGCAGTCTTCTCACCACCAACCTTGACAACCTCCACGACTGTTGCATTGCAGAAGAAACATCTCAAACAATTTTGAAGATGCCTACTTATGCAGCCATAACAGGACCTGTGTGAGCATGGCACAAACTTTGCATCTGCCTCACTTGCATAACAGATGCAGCAGGTGCTGTCATCAGCATCTGTTACTTCTCCACATGCTGTTCTCTTAATTTCTTCTTGCTCTATCCGGCAGAGGAGGAGGTCCAGAAACTCTTCTAGCTGCCTGAATTTTGCAACATAAGATTCTCCTTTGAAGGATCCAGGCTGGTCAATTGATGGTGAAAAGGGTCAGATTCGAAGAAGCAAATTGGAAGGTGAAATTCAGAAGTTAACACATTAGCACACAAAATCTAGTAAAAAATTAGGCATTCTAATGTATGTGCATCCAATTTATGCATGCATTCTTTTAGAGGAAACAACGGTACTAACCCAGTTATACCCCATTAAGTACTGGAATCCACAGTGAATGGTATCCGGACAGTCCATGCTTGAAAATACCCCCACAACATCATTCTGTGCCCTGCATTCTGACTTTGCACTGGCATCCAACAGATTCAGGATGATCCCTACAAGTGGAGCTAATATCATGCCTCGATTTACTTTCTCTAAATATTGACCATGGCGCCTAAGTGACCTACAAAATAACACACCATTAATGGGTAAAGAATACCTCAGTAATTGGTTATGTTTAGAATAGCCAAATCTGAGAGAACCAAAAGGCAAAAAATAAATTGGTTCGCACATCAAGTCTATAACCAAAAGTCATTGAATATCAATTTGCCATCAATATAACCCCAAGCATTCATTGCCCTTTGTTAAAAATGAATTCATAGTAAGTTTAAATGAGAAAGGAGAAAAAAATAAATAAATATCGACAAGAGGAAAAAAGTCAAATATATTTAAATTTACCAGCACATAAATTTACCAGCACAAAAACTTACAAGTCAAAAAACTCAGCTTCGGCTACTGAAGTTATATGATTTAGAATGAATACAATCAATTCAGTTAGCCTTCGAAGATTCATGTCAGCTCCAGACAAAAATGCTTGGGGGATCTCATGAGTACAGAACTCCAAAACTCTGGCAAGATTGCATGAGAGGTCAAATATGACAGTGCATTTCCTCTGCTGAAACTCCGAAACCTGCAAAAGCATAAATCAGAACAGTTACAGACAAGGCTGGAAGAAAGAATATGGTGATGGTGGAAAAGGCAAAAAGTAGGACTTGCTACTGTTTTGTAGTAAAGATAATATTTATATCAAAAAGCCCTCCAACCTTTTCTTCATTCCCTGAGTTCTAGGGGATTACAGCAAAAAGCCTACAATCTTGGTAGCCATGAAACTCACAGAATTTTAATATCCTAGGTATGTGGACCCAGGGATACTGAATCCTTCACCACTTGATTGAAAACCCTCTCCTCTCAACCACTTTATATAGATACAGGTGAAAACATCATGAAATACAACACTCCCAAGTCGAACCAGAAATACCTATAGCCATGTAATTAAATTAAACTAATCCAATATATATTTTTTTTTCCTTATTATTCTTCAGCTGATTAAGATTAACTGTTTCATAATTAATCTGTCTAATGATCATTGTGATGGCAAATTGCTTCAGCTGCCTAATTAAAATATCAAACCACTTAGACAACGGAACAATTGGACCCTGAATTCTTAGTATCACTCAAAAGTACCGTATACATACCTTATAAGACCCATCAAATTAACGAGAAAAATAAGGATGAGCATTTACATAAAATAAGAATCAAAACCATCCACACCTGATATCTTTCTTGCATTTCTCGAATAGAAACTGAGAATTCAGTCATTGTCCAGCTGAGAGTGTTAAATAACCGATTCAGAAAAGCTGAGAATAGCCCTTCGTCACTGATACAGGCTTCACGGAGCAGTCTCTGTAAGTAAGAGGATAAACAAGTCAAGGTCAGAAATTAAAACAGAAAAAAGATATTTATACAAACGATAAAAATATTTACTTGGAAAATAACCGATGACGATGATGATTCTCCATGTTTGGAAGAACCAAAACCATGACCCTTGCACAACCGCAGAAGAATATTAGTAACTGGAATCCAGGATCTGTTATCAAATGCTGACAATAGTGCTTTTGGCATTCTCAAAGTGGCCGCCTCATTTATCTCAAAAGTTGCCAAATATTCTTTATATTGAACCAGAACTGATATAGACTGCAGAAGAAGATCCCTCAGATCTGCACTTGAAATCCTTGGATCATTGAAGTGGGTTACTACAAAAGTGACCTGATCAAACAAACACCCAAACTCAGGACAAAGGCCTGTGGAAAACCTTTAATAACTCTTTAAATGAAGCATACGCTATATTAAATCATAGGCCATGAGCACATCTTCATAATTTAAAACATGAAATTCTCTAACAACCAAATCACCAGATTATAACTAATTAATGACAACCTAATCTTTTACAAAGACTTGATAATGATTCCGCAATTTGTTGCTTTCAATATTATTTTAAAAATATAAGTAGTGCGCAAACAAAATTCATGTGCAAACAGTTCACTCAATCATCCATGCAAACAATAACAGAAGGTGGTTGTCAATATACATTCAATGGATACAACAATCCTTGTGGACCTTCATTTCCTACCAAAAAAAAAAAAAAAAAAAACGACCATCCTTACAGACCCCAAGATATGATGGTCATATCACTTCTAAATGATTTTACCACATTTTTTACTATTTTTTAGTGAAAATGCAAAACTGATTATCCCAAAGTTCATCCAGTATCCTTTCTCTAATCATTAAAAAAACACCAACAGCAAATATTGCAACAATCTATAAGAAACAGGATAGATTTTGATCTCTAAATATCAGGAAATTTTCATGAGAATGTAGAAGTTGATTACTAAAGAAAACCACGAATCCAGAAAAGTGCCTATGACCCAAAACTTGTACCCATAACATAACAAAATACGAAAACATTGCCACTCTAACACAAGCTGGAAGGAGGCCGGAATTGGCATGAGAAAGAATCTTTTGATATAAGATAAAAACTATTCCTGTGGATTCACTGGCATCTCCTTTATAAAGGATCCCAAGGGGTTTAACTGAAAGGCTGCTAGTTGGAAAGGAGGCGAGGTGAAAGGAGGTAAAGTAATGAAAAGATGTTCCGTTGTGAGAAAAATAATGCACCCACCCAAATAAAGAAAGGAACCTTAGTAGTCACCTGAAGATCACTATAGGATAGGTCACATAAAGACGGCTTAGGCAAAATCTCAGATGCAAAATTCCACAACTATTATTTTACACCACTAAATTCCCAACTCCATAAATTTTTTCATCCTTAACCAGTTTAATGACACTCTAGAATGTCAAATTGTAACTGTCAGCTATGGACTGTCAGAACATTGAAGCTCAATATCCAGCAAGAGAGAATGCAACCTTGTAGTGAATGTGTATTCATTTTCATTATCAAGTCTCTTTCTTGCCTAACCACACTCTATATCAAGCAAACTATAAGCAGAAAAAATAACAGATGAGACATACAAATGAAGCAAGTCCTTGCTTGATGAATATTGCAGATGGAACAAATGGAGGATCACTCTTACGTAAGACATGAAAGCAGTCAACCTGCAAAAGTCAGCAAGGAGCAATTAGTACCAATTTTGGATACATGTGTTAGCAGCAAAATACCAGAGCAGCATTGAACATATTGTGTCTTTGTGTAGTGTGTACTTCACACTACAATATAATGGGCCAAAAAGGCACAATGCTTTTAAGTAAACTTAATTCCAAGAGGTTGATTTTTATGTAGTATGCAGCAGATTCATAAACTTTGATTCAGCAGATAAAAACCCCCTCCCCATTTTTCTAGTTTTTAAGGCCATACAATAGGTTAAGAAGATGTAAAAATATGCACATAAAATATAGGTACAACCAATCACAAACAACTCATTTTAGATATAAAGAAATCAGAATTGCAAGCTAAAAATCTATTCAAACTTTTACTGCATATAAGTATGACATCTTTTATTTTCCAGAAGATGATATGCAAGTAACATATCATTCCAGAAGTATGAAATTGACAATACCTGTTAAGGATGAATGCTACAAGAAAATTGAAATCCAAATTTGTTCACATTGAAATCTTGAAAATTTTCTACATAAGACTGTAAATCTCAAATTAGTTGCATCATCTTATTCGATAATTTCCCAAGGAAAATGCAAAAGTTACTGTCTAAATACGCTAATAGTCCTGCATCAGTTTGATCTGTTCTACCACTCCTTTAGCAGCTATATTAAGATAATAGATAGTACCTACAAACACGTTAACAAATTTCTGACAATCAACAGAGATTACAACAAATCAAAGTACATTTGTTCCATCCAACATAAGTAAGTCCAACACCAAGTACCTATTGCAAATCTTATGAATTAAAAATTTCGTTTTACTTGGCAACACCTTAAAGAAGATTTACCAGAGCCTCAACGTAAAACTCCGGGATGTAAATAAACACCGAGTCCACTTTGCTAAGAACCAGAAGTAATTGCACAATCCACATGCACGTAGCATACATTCCTCTTTGCTTCCATCGAGAAAATAGAGAAATGCGATACCTGCAAAATATGACAAAGTAGAAAAGCAATAAATTAAACTAAGTTGTTCTAGTAACACCTGTAATAGCCATTTTCCAAAAGACTTTCCACAAGAATCCAACACAATCAGGGTAGTTAAAAAAAACCAACAAATACAACATCAGATCAAGAGACAAATCTTGGAAAGCAGAGCACTTCTATATTTCTAATTACATTACATCATAATCCATACTGTTAACTACAAAACATAATTTACATACTAACAAATAGGGCAAAGATGATATTGATAACAGTGAAAATGTTCAATGCATGAGGAATGTAGGCAAATGGTTGCTATTACACAAAACAGGGCCTCCGGACAAAGGTCATGATACAACTCTTAAAGGATGTGGAACAAAAGAAGAATCCAATAGCTAACAGTATGCATCAGCTGCAAGTTAATGCATTTAAGAGAAAATCATTACTCACAGTTCTCTATTGTTCAACACATGGTTTTAAAATTCAGTTCAAGGCGCCACTTAAATAAAGGCCGCCTCGACAGCACGAGGCAGCTGCCTCAAACCCGATTCAAGTCAACTCGGCCGAGTAGACTCTACAACGGATAGGGTCTGAGCAATTTAAAAAATATACATAAGAAAGAATAAACCCCCAAAACTCTTCTTGCTTTCAAAACCAACAGCCGACCCAAGCTTTCTTTTCTTCCTTCTTCAACTAAGCTTTCTCTCTCTCTCTCTCTCTAAACCAGTAGCCCCAAGCTTTCCAGCGGGTCACCGATGTTGGATATGGCAACGGTTGAAGAGGGTCGGAGGATGGCAACAGCTACTGCTATAGGCTTCTGTTTTACTTTCTAATTGAAATTAGAGTTTCTCTTTCTACTCTTTCGTATATATATATATATATAAAGAAGAATTGCAAACAACTCCCTAATTTTTGACAAAATATCAAATAAACATTTTGGTTTGAACAATAAGCAAAAAATTAGTTAACTTTTAGTTTTTTAATTAGCTAATTTTTAATATCATTTTTAAGTTAAGGCGCTTGCCTCGCCTCACAGTAGGCGGCGCGGTGTATTTTCGAATCTTGGGTCACAGTAAGCAAAAAATTAGTTAACTTTTAGTTTTTAATTAGTATTTTTTAGTTAAGGCACTTGCCTCGCCTCATGGCAGGCGGTGCGGTGTGTATTTTCGAATCTTGGTTCAACAGAGCACGTAAAACATCAATTATTAGCTTAAAACCTTTAGACAAGAGTAGTGTGTGTGAAGCAAGGGCACAGACAAAGAACTGACAATGAACATAGAAAAGTGAAGTCAATCTACACAAGTTCTTAGTTATAGCCATCTTACCATGCACAATGCCTGACGCAATTAATAACTTCCTCTCTGTAATTACTACGTGCCTCCTTCAAACGCTTCACTTGCTCACTACAAGCCCGTTCCCTTAATTGTTTATCAGTTTCTTCCAGGAGAGATATTGACTGTGATTGATGAGACATATAATATGATGCCTACAAACAAAAAATTTTCTTTTAGAACCAGAAAAACACACTTCAACCCATGGTACAAACCCATAAGTCAAAAAAACTAGTATCGAAAATAAAATCTTTGTGTGTATTTAGTTTGGGAAGTTTACAAAAGAATAATATCAGAAGCGTGCCAAGCAAAACACCATAAACATTAATTTATTAACAGTTCAAAGAATAAGTTTAATTCAATAAATGCCTAAATAGGATAGCAATAAGGGATAATGCAAATCACCAAAAAGAAAGTTTCATCAATGAGTTGCACACCAAAAAATCAGTTTCAACAATGAGTTGCACATGTAATCCGTCAAAACAGAAGAGAAAAGAATCCAAGTCAACAAATCACCCAGTTAAATTCAAGATAGTGACTTTGTCCTTGCAAGCTTTTTAATATTTTCACTGCCAATGATATTTCAGCCATGATATCCCAATATAAGATAGATTAGAATCAAAAGGTAGATATTCATAACGGCCGTTAAAAATCATTTACCAATGTAAGACACTAAGACTATGAGGCATTGCAAACTATTGAGGAACTAATACAGGTTCCTTGAGAGCAGAAAAAATATCCAAAACAAGCAATTCTCAAATCTCACTCTTAATAGGAAAATGGTCCTTTAGGACCTCTACATATCTGTATCCCTTAGCAGTTAGCAGTCGCAAATTGTCGACACTAGTTGCCGTTAGAGGTCTTCATCTTGCTTGATATGAAACTACAGAGACAAAAATGATCAAAATTTATGAAGCACTAAACAAACATTAGATGCCATTTGTTCACCAGATAAATCCCAGTCCTATCAGTAGTTTGGGAAGCACAAGGGATTAGCCAAAATCCAGTCCAACATGATAATTTAACCCGTTGTGCTGGGATTGATGTATCCCACCACAGTTGGTCCCACCTTTTTTTTGTCCATTTCCTTTTTTCAATCTTAATAAGTTATTTATAAATAAAAAAATTAATATATTTAAAAAATAATTTAATATATTATATTAAAATGTTTTTGAAAAGTAATATTTTTTAAAAAATTAATATTATTTTACATATTAAATATAGATGATTCATTTATTTTATAAAATTACAAATACATGTTATTTTATTCCACTAAATAACTTATATATGTTATTTTATTAACATATTAATTTAATTTAAATTTTTTAAAAATTTTATTTTCTTAAACACTGATTTTATTGTATTCAAAAATTCAAGGCTTTAAAAAGCAGGAGACATTGCGAGGCAGTCATGCCTCGTTGCCTCAAAGCACATATGTATATTGTGAGGGTTTTTTTGTTTATTTTTCAAACCAAAGGGTTTGATTGAGCATTTTATCAAAAGTAAACCGTAATCCTACAGCCGCCACCCTCTCACTACCTTCAATTGCCGCCACCCTCCCACTCCCTTCAACCGAGCCATATCTAACACCGACGACCCGTCAGAAAGCATCCTTCCTTTCCGCAACTGACTAGAAAGCTTCAGAAATCACCAGAGACTCATTGGCACCCATCAAAAACCTTAAATCAAGGTGATATTGTCAGATTGAGCTACAATTCGCCTTCAAAGATTGCTAGCAACATGTTTTCTCTTCTGACACTCCTCCAAAACCTTCATACATTGCCAGAAACCTATTTTCTATGAAAGATAAAGAAAATATTGGGTTATTTGACTCAACCCACCTCAACACCGAGTCATGTCAACTCAGTGCTGAGGTGGCCACCTCAAGCACCAGAGAAGGCCTTTTCTTCAAATGAGGCTAAGGTGCCTCCAACCGCATGGGGGCTAAGGTGTGCCTCAAGGTAGCACTTCAATTTAATATTTCAAACTATGCAAAAATTAACTTAATCTAATCTTATGCTAACAAATATCACATCGTATCAAACATAAAATATAACTCCTTTTGTCTAATCCCATATTACACGACCAAACAAGTGACAGCATTATATTTAGTCCAATCCCATTTACACCAGACACATCACACACTGATTTAGTCCAGCTTATCCTATCCAGCAATCCCATCCCATTAAAATAGTTCAATTAGTCTTGCACCAAACGCACCCTAAATGGCCATGCCCTTCTATCTAGCATATACACAAGAGATTCAACAAAAATAAGGAATGGTCAGGAAGAATGCATTTGAAAATTAGATCTTAAATAAGAAAACGCAGAAACACAGACAGAGTAAGTGATCCTAAAACAAGTTACTCAGTCAATCAGTCAAACTGTTAAATCAATGGGCAAAAAATTCATGGGTCCCACTATTTCCCTCTCTTCAAAGTTTTGGGTATAACTAAGGCCCATAAAAAATTCCATTGTTGGCACCCAAACCTAGGTCCCCAAATATTTCTAAACAAATAAATGGGGCTTTACTGCAGAACTATTCATACCAATTCTTCCAAGACATTCCTCTTAAGCTTTTGATGTTGTTTTTGAAACAATTCAACACTTGTCTTCGCAATATCCCAAAAAATATCATTGAGCATAAAGGAATAAAACACCTAAATGAAACCAAAGGGATTCCACTTTTTCCCACCCATTTTACATGTGTTACACCAAATAATCACATAGCTCCTCTCTTCAAATATTATTTACATAATAAAGTGAATCAATTTTCGATTTCCATTTTTCAAACAAAAGAAGGCAACGAACTTAGTAAATTCAGTCCTATCCCAAAGCATATCCAAATTCACCATTGCCATTGTTGATAATCACAAGTACAGAGACCAGGAATAACCAACATTAAGAGTAGGATGAAAAAACAAAAGTCTTATCACTTTCTTTCTTAGAGCTGTTATAACATTACTACTTTCATTGATGAAATATTTATAAAAAAAAAAAGTTTAAATTTAATTGAAAAAACCAAAAAAAATTAAAATTTAAATTTAAAAAAACAAAAAAATTATTTCAAAAAAAAACACCCTTAGATCAGCTCACCTGTTTAAAATTTGGGGCAAGACCTATGTGATACAACAAGAGCAAAGCATCCAGAAGCTCTTCCTCTCTTAGTGTTGCTGCAGCTGTATTACTATCTCTGGGAAGAGTCCTAGTGTGCCGCACTGGACGATAATCATATTCAGATTCAGATTGATCACTGGTGCTAGGTTTATCCACTATCTCGTCATTCAAACTTCCTGCACTACACTCTGCAGCGACATGAGCAGACCTTTCTGGAACAGCGCTGCAATGGCCTCGAGAACCTTTTGTTGTGCATCTAATTGGATATTTCAAGCTTCTCGTAAAATCAGCATCATAACTAGAGCAACAACATGGTTTCTGCTCAGTTAAATGAGTCACTCTGATTTCTTCATCTTCCATACAACCCTCCTCCCAGCGAATTACTTCAGCATCTTGATCACTTACAGGATGTGATTT
This sequence comes from Litchi chinensis, assembly GCA_019925255.1. NCBI lineage: Eukaryota > Viridiplantae > Streptophyta > Magnoliopsida > Sapindales > Sapindaceae > Litchi > Litchi chinensis. The sequence continues at coordinate 22,331,539 of CM034471.1, forward strand.
TGAAAGATGACTAAATGACCCCCCAAGCCTGGAAATGTCAGCTCGATGAGGATCATTCTTAAGAAACAAACTGATAGGAAAGCTTTGTTGACCACCTCTATGCAGAAAAGCAACATCACGACCAACAATTTCAGAGCTTTTCAACCAGCCACATATATCTCCCATGGCAAACTCTTCAGATAAAAAATGGAGTACAACTGTATATAAAGAAACAATAACAGAGTTACTTGAAATGCCAGGAGGAGGCACATTGCGATCTGCTCCTCTGTTCTTCAACAAAATATTCTGTATTAATGTCCTAAACACTGATCCCGGAAACTGGGGAGGTGATATAGGTGGTATGAATTGTATGACCAAGAGACATAGCTCCCTGTGCTTCTCCTCAATCTGCGAAATTATAAGTAAAATTATAGCAAATTGATTCTGGGCCTTTGATGAAAACGAAAATTCATACACTAGAAACAGATCCAAAGAAAATCCACCTCATGTTGACTCCACATGACCATTCACCGAAACTCCAGAGAACATAAACTTTTAAATTAAACTCTGTACATCATATGTTCCACAGTCAATGTGAAAAGAGTTCGATAGAAATTCCCATCTGGAATAGTTTAGTATTAAGTGATGTTATCTGCTTCAAGTGTAAAATATCTGATTGATAGAGAGACAATAAATTCAAAGCAATTCGTCCACCAGTTGACTCTCCCATTGAGAAGCAAAATGTGAAAGTTCATCATTTGTATCCAGTATTAATTTTCAGAAAGCCATAAAATTTCATATCACCCAGGGACATGAAGTCAAAATTTTCAGATTCAGAACAGCTAAATTTTCATTTTCTTTTACAATTGCAGCCAATATGTTATAGTTATCTTCAGACAGAAAGTAATATAATTAGTTTACTAGTTCAAATTTATTATCTAATATACACAATATAATGAGATTAATTAAACATTTGTGCAAGCTTTTCAACAACTGAGTTTCGAGATTCTAAATTTGCATGCTTCAATAACATGCTAAAAGTTGTTTCATACAACTAATCTTATTACAAATTCATTTTCCTTATTTCCATATATTTAATATTAGATTTTAGAAACCAGAGGCACACAAAAATAATACAAAAACAAATATATTATCACTCATAAATCCAAGCAACAAGAACCTATTTAGAAAAAATATTTGAATATGAAGGGCATACCTTACTGACTGTGTCAGATAAAGCACTAGTTGTCAACATCATGCTACTTTCGTAGGACACATCCTCACATGAACCAGGCCACCAAACAGAAGGCATCAAGCACTGAAGATCCTGCCTATTTGGACTCTTCCTCGACAGAAAACCTTCAAAAATGAATTCGAAATCCGATGACCTCCACCATAGCACCATCAGTTCTTCTAGTCTTAATATATGACATGCCAATGCAAGATAAGGATATGACCCAGAATATGGGCATTCTGTTAAAACGACAGATGCTGTCTTGCAGCAACATGAAAGTGCATTTAAAATATGCTCAAACAGCAAATGTGATCCTTGAAATTGTAGAAGGACGTCAACAACTCTATCCAAAGTGGAAAAATCATGTGGCACCTGTAGTCCAGACACCTCCATCAAGAATGACAAAAGTAGACCCCACACTACATACTCCATACTCCCTGTATCTGCTTCAAGCACAGAGAACAACTCTTCACATATCCCATAAGAAACAGGGTAAAACAATTCTTCGTGTGAGACGAACCTTTTCAATCTCCTAGATCTTTCGACCGAAGAACGCTCAGCCCGCTCCATTCCTAACAGCCTTGAAAAGCACTGCAGCAACTGGCTAGCATAAGCATTTACAGGGGGAGGTGCTTGTAGGGGAAGGTAACCGTTGATTGGGTACTTAAAGGGACGGCCCCCAAAATTCATCTCGCACCTTTCACCTTGTGAAAGAGAAATAGCAGGATAATACCCAAATCCAGGCCGCAATTTGCGAATACTGGAAAACGCCACTCCAAGCGAAATGCCATTCCTATAGAATGAAATCTCATCCGAATCTAAATCAATGCAGCATCCAATAATGTCTCCAGTAACCCACGATTGCCCATACACCTCAGCTTCCTTATTCCATTTCTTAACCCTCCTCCCATCAAACGCATATGAATCATCAGCATCACCTACACCCTTATGGTCAGTAAAAGGGCAAGACCGAGTCGCCCATCCAAGCTGCTGTATCCCCGAAGTTTCTAATGTCACTTCATACATCCATTTCCCCTTCCAAACACAAACATTAGCTCTAGCACTACTAAATATTGCTAAGCTCTCCACAAGCAAAGGAGCCTTAATGACCTTAATTTCACCACAAATGCTCATCTCTTCAAGACCAACAACATGGGGCCCACTTCCACAATCAAAAACACCAATCCCATCCCTATTACTAACCGAAGCATCTGAACCTGCGTAATATTTCCCAATCTCATTCTTCACAATCGAACGGATCAAACTCCTATCAACCGAACAAGCCAACGCCCCAAGCGACTTGTTGGGCAAGCCAAATACATACTCAAGAGTTCTCTCCACGGACTGATGGCCGAAATCATCGCAATACGAAACAAAACGAGATTTTGACGAATTATCCTTCCCATCCTCCCCATTCAACAACACAGCCAAACCAGAGGAAAGCCCACCTATCCGTAGGCCGTCTTCCGCCATTCTTACCTACACTACTACAACCAAAAACACAACTCCAAACACAAAATCTCCACCCAAAAGACCTCCAACAACAACCCAAACCACTCTTCCGGCCTCTCTCAACTCTCAATAACCTACAACAACACCAGCCCTGAAACTTCAACAAAATTTCCAAAAAGTATCAAAATTTAAACATCAGGCCACGAAAACAACCATAACAAAACAGAAAATTACCGAAACAACCTCAAAGTCTCCTCCTTTCTACAATTTTATCAACAAAACAAACAAACAAAAACAATCACAACACACGAAATCTCACATTTCCGTTATCGCAAAACCAAAGACAACGAACAAACAAACAAAAAGAAGGAGAAGAAGAACTCACACATGGCGGCGGCGGCGGATGTATTGATTTCACGTGGCAATCGCGAGCGGAGGAATGCAAAGGAGGCGGCGGCGGCGTCTGGTGCTAGGGTTTACACGTGCCATTCAAAAGCGTTAGAGAGAGTAATATAGAGAGAGAAAATCACAGAAAAGTCGTCTTTGAAGGTGTGTGCTAGAGTGAGAAAGCTTTCTAATTTTCTCTGAATTAAATTAAATTAAATTAATTAATTTCTAGAGAGAGAAAGTTTGTTTTTTTCTAGAGAGAGAAACTAAGTGTGTGTGTGTGTGTTGTGTTGTTTGTGTTGTCCTGTGGACTTCCCTCCTATTACGATTTTTTTTTTTTTTTTTTTGGCCCCGAAAGGGTCGGGGAAGAGAGAGCGTGAGAGCTGACCGACACGTGGCGGTGATGATATGGATTGGTTTCTGCTGACGTGGCGGTCATGTCATTTGTCATGCTAGTTGTGTGTGTTAACTCGCACTCAAAGAGTCCGGAGAATACGGACATTTGATCTCAACCCTTCTTTGTTGGTAATTGACTTCCATTTTAATTTCTTTGTGATGTTTACTATTACTAGGTCAACAAGTGTGGATGGTGTCTGGATTTTGTAGCGTAATTAATAAAGTTTCGATTGCTGAATGGATATTATATCGATTGAAAATTCGATTTTGTTATTAACTTCGTATGAATCTAATGGGTAACATAATGTTGCTTAAAAAACTATCCAAATTCATTACTTAAATTATGTAATAAGTTTATATAATTATCATATATCAATGAATAATGCTGAACTTCTCAAAATTTTTTTGTTTAAATAACATGACAAGTGAATGGTCAATATCATATTAATTATTATATCATTTTATGATTTATAAAATATTGACAACCATATGCCACATCATTTTGATATGAATTTAAAAAAAATTTGAAAAGTCTAACGTTACTCATTATCAATACATCATCCATGAATTAATATAATAGTTATAAATCAATTTACTACATCATTAAAATAAAATTTTTGGATAAATTTTTGAAAAATATAGTATTATTGGATTGTTTATGTTTAATTTTTGATATTATCAATTTGAATTTTATGTGGGTTAGGAGATCTGAGAATAGGTTTCGGGGAGTGGGATGATTGTGCTCCTCATTTTAGTTCCTATGTAATTTCTTCTAATGCTATTTAAGGAATTTTCATAATCTTTCAAAAAAAAAAAAAAACAAATATATTGTTCAAATAACCATTTCAAATGAGTAAACCAAGATTAAGCCATATAACACTATCCAAATTTGATCCAAATTTATTATCTAAATGATATGGTAAATTTACGTATAACTATCATAACATTAATACATCATTCTATAATTAATGTGGTTATTACAAATTATCTTATCATATCATTTAAGTAAAATTTTGATAAATTTTTAGGAAGCCTAACATTATTCAAAATTTTGGTGTTGATTGTGTGTAACTTTTTGGTTCACGTATGTGTTGATCCTTGTATTAATCTTTGATAGTTGAAATCAATACAAAAGAGTATCTCAATTACAGGTGCTTAACTAATATTTCAAATAGTTATTAAGGTACAAATTATGCACATGATTTTTACATTGATATTTTAGCTAAAAACTATTTTTGAATTTAAATGAAGATGCTTAATATGTATATGAGTAGTGTAATAAATGACATAAAAGATAGGTTATATTAATTTTGAATCTTTTGTTAATTTCAAAGGCTTTCAAACATAATTAATAAAAAATATCTTTTTGAAAAACGTGTGCGTTATGAAGACATTCAAGATGCTTTTTTTTTTTTTTAACTGAAAATGAACCAAGCTTAATTGATTATTAAGATATGACAATAGCCAAGTCAATTGTCACTTTAGTAGCACACATATAGGAGTAGCATTAATGATTTATTAAAGTGAAAGGTTAGGAGTTTAGCTTTATTAAAGCCCGCCAATAACCTGAACTTAAACTTGTAATTCAATATTTAATTACACCTTTGTAAACCTTTTTACAGCAACCTTTATTAACTTTTGATAGCAATCAAATTAGTAATCAGTGAACAGAATCTCCTTGGGGAAGGAATAAAATTAAACTAACATAATTTATTTATTTTTATTGAATCGTGTTACCGTACAATTCAAAAGGCATGTTTTTTTAATGGTGGGAAAAAGATTAAATTCAAAAATATATATATTTACAATGTTTGTTTTAACAATCACTAATACAAAATGAGTTTACAAATTTAATGTTACCACAGTAGACTTGTTCGCAATCAATTTAATTAATGGACTTCGAATTGACACAAACATACGACCGGCACTTAAAATTTGATACTAGTATTCTTTAAATTCACCTAAGTATGTAATTTTTATTTAAAAGAAAATACTATTTTTTAATTATTGGGATCAACCCATGATGCTGTCAGAATCAATCATAATATGATTCTAAGACGTAATTGGAGGATCAACTCTCAAAAGATGAGATGAGACAATTTATATAAATAGAGAAAATTATCCACATTAAGTGGAACTTGCAAGTTAAACTCACAACCTTTCATAAGGTAAATGAGTGGGCTTTTAGTTTTTTACTAAACCAAAACCACTTTCTCAAAATATAAAGTTAAAATTAGAATGAATTGAAATTGAAATAATGTATCATAATTAGAATAAATTGTTTATTTTAACTGTAAAAATCAAAATCGAAATCAACGGTATTTTCATGAGATGTTTATTTTGTTTTGGAATCGGAATAAATTAATTACAAGTTACAAAAATTCTCTTAATTAAATTATGGATTAATATGCAAAATAATATTTAAAACGTAGTGTTATATTTTTATCATGTAACTCATTATAATAGATTAAAAAAATGAAAATTTTTAGTAATATCATTACAAGCATATTTGTGTGTGTGTGTGTGTGTTTTTTTTTTTTTTTTTATAAAAAAGAACATATTGTATATTTATTTGTATATCAAATTATGATATATATATATATATATGTTTTTGTAAATGAAACAACCTAGCAACCGTGGTATTGGTAGTAACAAAAACATATTTATCAAAATAAGTTATTTTTTTAAGAAGGGTATAAGAGTTTTTTTACATTGAACTTGGGAATAAGAATCAGATTCCTAAATAGAATAGGTACAGTCCCAAATTAATGTGAGACTTACACTTTCTTTCTTATTATAAAATGAATTCTAAGAAAATAAATATCATTAATCAATTTCATTTCTCATTTTCATTTCTTAATCTATTAAGTAAACACATCATTATAATAACCAATAATTATGCTTGTACTAACAAAATAGTTAGGGTGATAATTTTTGACACAATCCACTAACCCTATAATAATGATTAATTAATAACAAATTTAATTACAAACGACACATATTCACAAGGTAAAATAAATTATCCGAACTCAAGGGTGATAAATTTTGGTATGAAATGGACTTGGTTATTGTGAGGGTGTAAAGCAAGGAGCAATCTCGGACAGCCACATGGATGCCAGAAAAATGGGACACATGGCGGAATCACACGAGCCTTCAAGCGAACGCATTGGTAGGAAAAAAACGAACAGCAGATAGTGAAGTAGCCTCCGGACAATGGCCTTCAAAGTGAAAGCACTAATAACATAAGGACACGGATGGAAGCATGAAAAGGATTGACAGGTGGAGAAAATCCCCCATATGTAGAGAGACACTTAGAAAGTCAGTTTTACCTACTTATAGAAGGTAAATTATCCTTCACTTTTTACATGATGGAAAGTTTTTACAAGATATTTAGTGAGAGAAATTCAGCTAGAAAGAAGTAATTGACTTAGGTATCAGATGGTGTTTCTAGAGTTAACTTTAGATTACTTTAACATAGGCTTTTTCTATTTAGCAAGTGATTGCGGGAAAGTAAAGTCCTTCATGCAGAGGATACCAGCTAGCAAAGGGAATCACCTCGCCTTAGACAATTTTTCTCCCCACAGTTATAAACAGTAAATTTTGATTCTATAAATTAAATGAAAGGTTCGAATTGACACAAACGTATTGTCAATCCTACTATGAAGAATGAAATTTGACCTAATATTCTTAAATTATACCTAATAATTCAACTCACCAATGTGAATTGTACAACCCATCCTTTACAACCAAATGGTACCCAAAACCCCAATCTAGATGATTAGTCGGTGCTATCAACAAATTATTTTAAATTTTTCTGCTTTGTCGATAGCTTGCAACCCCATATTTTGTTGTCAACCAACCGTCTCAATCACCAATCAAACAATTAAAATTGAACAAGACACTTCTCAGTCCTCACCCAAAGTCTAGAATCTAATTCCAGATAATTGATTCGGTGCCATAAAAAGTCAACTTTTTTGGTTCATTTTTCACTTTTTGGCTGTAGGTACAGCCCAAAACTTTGGTGCCCTACATAGTGTTTGAAAAAATTGCACTTTCGGTTTACTACAATTGGTGGTATTCTCATCCAAGCACATGGGCACTGCACCCTACATTGTGCTGGGATGTGCCCCATTTGCTTTTTGTGGTTCCACCTATTTGATGCAATCACTTGGCTATAGTGCTTACTCTTGTATAGTTAATGTATGAAACACATTCCAGTGAAGACACATTCTATAGTATAATTGAGTATTAATACACTTGTAATTTTAATTATTCAATTTTCAATAAGTCTGATCTAAATATACTAATCCATTAGTTAAAGATTAAGTTTTAACTTTTAAATCTGGCTCATTAAAAATTAAATGGTCAAAATTATATTTTAGTGTACGGAATACATTCAAGTGAAGACATATTTTATAATGTACTTAGATATGGATACGCTTGTAATCTTAATCATTCAATTTTCAATTAATCAAATTTAAAGTGCTAATCCATTAATTGAAGATTTAGACTAAACTTTTAAATTTGACTCATTGAAAATTAATTAATCAAAATTACAAGTGCATTTGTATCTAAGTGCAGTGTAAATTGCACTCGTAATGAAACAATTAAATCATATCATTTGTAGATTTATCTATTACAATTTAGAATTGAAATCATTCTCATAAATTAATAATTTTTAAGGTAAGTTTATTTGAAATCAAACACTATTATCTTTTTTTTGGGGGTTAGGATTGAACTCTAGGTTAACTAATACTAGCCCCGTCTTATGTTGTTAATGGCAGAGGACACGATAAAGTAGTCCTTTAGTCATCCATTGGCAAGACTAAAGAATCCCGATAGAAATGGTGGCACTAAATAATTGCATCGTTTCATTCTTTATATTATTTATTTTTATGTTTTTATTTGTCTTATTAAATTATTTACAGACAAAATATTACATATTTAATTTATTTAATTCTCAAAAAATAGTTAATTTATTTAAATATTCACGTTGTAGATATTATTAAGATATTTATAAAAAGTAAATTTACTAATATCACTTAAAAATAGATGTTATTTTATTTAAAATTAGTTATAAACAATTTTATTTTAAATGTAATTTACTTTGACTACTCTAAGGAGAAATCTACCCACACATATTAATAAATATGTACACTGATGCTTCAACTAGTACCACAAACATGGAGCTAGATATACAACATAAAATGAGGAGTGTATATATACACTTATAAATCTAACTAACATAAAAAGAAAAATGACTCAATTTGTCTATTATATATCCAAATTACTAATATTACACATGCTACTATCATCACGTCATATGACATAAGCATCTCACATTATTATATATCTAGGACACATTTAGTAAGTGAGAATGAATATTAGAAGGAATCAAATTGCACTTAAAATGGAATGAAATTTCATAACAAAATAAATAAAAAAAGAAACTAGAAAAGTAAATTTGATTTCTCGAGTAAAGGAAGGAAATTAAGGTTTCCTTTCTAAAATAAATTAAATTCTTAATTTCGTGAAAAATCATATAAATACTCAGCCACAAAATAAAATAAGAATAAGTTTTATCCTCCTCTTATAGATTTTCGACTAATAAACGGATTATCACAATTAATGGATGAGACAAATGCGTCCAGTGCACCAAAAGCCCGCTTGAGCATTGAATCTTTTCATCAAAGTGCAAGGACCGATAAAAGTTTTTTTTCTAAAATAAATTCAATTTTTAACTTCGTGAAAAATCATAAAATAAAATAAGAATAAGTTTTATTCTCTCACTTTTTTTTTTTTTTTTTTTGACATTACAATTACATTTTTACAACTATCGAGATCTCTCGAAATAGATCTTTAAGGTATAATCTGTTCATATATTAATAAAAATTTTTAAGAAATTATCTATACTTATGGATTATATGAAAAATTATCCACTTTTATGTATAAAGATACTTAAATCCCACGTTCAGCTCAAAGAAATAAAGTTGGGTGAGACCGTGAGAGTATCATCATCGTGCCGCTCTATTTGAGAGTAATAAGTTCTACTCTCTTCTTCAAGATTTTCGACGAATAGACGGATCCTCAAATCTTGTAACGTAATACTAATGGAAGGGACGTGTACGTCCTGTGCACCAAAAGCCCCGTTTGGTCATCGAATCTTTTTTCATCAAAATGCAAGGACCGATCGAGTGCTTTGTATCGTGACTTTACCTTCGGTTGCCTAAGTTGTCCTCACAAGAACAAAAATGTTGTCGCGAAGTAGCTCGAAGGAGCATGATAAAATTGCACGAGTCTCTACTCGCTTTATCGTGGCAACACATGAGACGCTTTTGGTGGGGCATTGGATTTGGACAGGTAGGTCAGCTGACGCGACCACTTGTAATGAAGTTAACGGCTTGAACGAGACACACCTGGATTTTAAGGGCAATTTTGGAATATGAAAAGGTCATGTGGCACCAATCAGGACAATATTTGTGGGATGTTGTTTGTCAAAACTATTAAAAATGGCCTTGTTGCCATGTGGTTGTGATTTTTTTTTTTTTTTATTTGGACAAAACCATGTCACGATTTGCATGGCCCTGTGTCTGCAATTTTGAGTGGTTGGATCATTGACAAATAGTAGAGGGTAACTAGAATGAAATTTTATGTATTTTAAGGGAAAAAGTTCATTTAGTCTATGAGGTAATTGAAAATCATCAAACTTTTAAAAGACTTTTAGAAACAGTCAATTTCATCACTAAAATTTTGAAAACCCTTCAAAAACATTTAAACTGTTAATCAATTACAATTAACGAATATAGAATATATAAAAAGACGTCTTTGCCCTTGTTGGTGGTTATTGACACTTAAATTACCGTACTCCCCTTGATGAAAATGGTTAATAATGATTGAAAAAACTGTTTGGCGCTTTAGTTACCATATTGCCCTTGATGAAAATGATTAATAATTATAAAAATTTTTTAAAAAATTAACAATATGGTTTCTCTAGATCATTCAAATGATCTTATTGTTTCTAGATTAACACCAAACCACCATCGTCATTTACCAACCAAATAACCAAATCACCACGGCGTAACAACCAAATGCCTAACAACGACCCAACAACCCAAATACCCCATAACAACCCAAATAACCACACCTACCAAGCATCATCATCAAAGTCGAAACCAACAACCCAATAACGACCCAACATTTCTTTGGGTTTGAAGTTGAACCCAAATGATGAACTAGGTTAGAAGACCCAGATCAACTCGACTTGGTTGTTGTGATGGAGATGATAGGTCTCCATCTATGACTTGTAAGTTTAGCAATGGTGGTGGCTCAATAATGGTGGATTAATGATGTTTGATATATTCAAGCCGGGTGTTTTGTTAGTTTTTCTTTTTCTTTTCTTTTTTTTTATTGATTATGAGTTTTAGATGTTGTTGATGTTGGTTGTTTTTTATTTGGTGGCTTGGCAATGGCGTTAATGATGTTTGGTTTTGTTTATTTTAGATGACATTTAGGTTGGAACCCAAGTGAAGATATGGGTTGGAAATCAAATCTTTATCGAGTTTCAAACCTAGATCTTGAACCCAAAACCTAGATCTTTAACATCTGTCAACTAGATCGTCACCTAAATCATTAAGATGATCCGGTTGAACCTAAATATTGAAGATCTAGGTGACTCGGATCTTCAACCCATAACATCCAGACTATTTTTTTTTTAAAAAGAAGATCTTTTTTTTTTTTTTTTTCTAAGAATTTAATTTTTTTTTTTTTTTTTTCAATCCTTTTCGTGGTTTTTTTTTTTTCCTTCTATTTTTCTTTTTTTCAAATCTTAGCCATATGCATGTCAAGATCGCAACTCTCCTTGCAAAAAGTCAATAATATCCTTCACACCCGAACTTTTCCTCTAGATTTAACTATTAATTCACTAATAGTTTGGACTTGTTTTGAAGGGTTTTCAAAATTTTATGGATGAAATGAGTTATTTCCAAAAGACCTTAAAAAATCTAATAATTTTCAATACTTTAAGGATTAAAATGAAGTTTTTCATTTTTTTTAAAAATAGTTTTTCCCTTTTTTAAGCAGGTACATGTGACATGTAATTGGTTTCTCTCTATATATATAGATACATACATACATACGTACGTACATATGTATGTATGTATACACGCATGTTTTATTTTACATGGACTACTCTATATTTTTATTTTTGGATAGACTTAAGTTCATATTTGGTTTCTTAAACTCTTATTAATATTGAGTTATTGAACTATTGGACATATAAATAGTACTTGGTGAAATTTAACAAAATTTATTAAATTTTAATGTGATCTTTTGGGTTATAGGGAGTATGATTTTTTTTAAAAAAAAACTTTCTTAATATAAAATATTAAAAATAAAGAAATTTATCTAAAATATAGTTCATGAACATGATTTTTTTTTTTTTTCAAATGTATTACTTAATATCTTTTATGATGCATATAAAACATCTCATCAAAATATATAAGATTTTATGAAATTTTATCAAAAGTTCTCGTTATACTAAAATAAGGGATGCTATGGGTAAAAGTGTATCGATATCCACCAAGATTAAATATTATGAATAATTAAAAATTTACTCTCATATAAGAGAAATCTACTTCCATTATAAGAAAATTAAACTCACCATTTATTAGTAAATATGTAAGTGAATCTTGAGAGTAAAAATTCTCTGTTAATCTAGTTTGAGTGATGTATAAGAAAGAAAAAAATCTAATAATTTTGATCATCTACTTTTTTAAATGTTGATGTGTCACTAGATTATTAAAATATTAGGAAAAAAAAAAGATAAAAAATTCTTACTCAAACCTTGAATACAAATGACTATGTTGTTGCTATTAATATGCATAAGTTGTAAACTTTTTTACAGTCAAATAATAAATTTGTAAACAGTTTGAATTATTAGTTTTTATGACATGTTTTACGTGTGGATTGACATCTAATTATAACATATGTGTGTTTAACCAAATACTTTTATTCAAAAATATTATTTTTAAAAGATAAAGTATTCTAGTCTCAATCAAACTTTATTACAAATAAATAAATAGAGTGTTGGAGGTGTGGCTACCATTTCAATTATATATGACTTACAGGTTTGACTACGTTACTTGTTGAATAAAATTATCTATCAATAACAACACTTAGATTAATTGTCAAGGTGGTTATTGAATAATATCATAATGGGCAAAATCCCGTTATCTTTAACCCAATAACTGTATACTAGAATAATGCACGTAGTCCGCGAATCCTACATCAGGTAAGTTCCCAAAAAAATGAGATTGATTATAATGGATACATTTAAATATCAAGTCTTTCCTAATCAGAACTTTTTATTATCATACACTTTCACACCAGCATACTTATTTGTAACAACAATTTGTAGCTTGATATTAAGAACAAGTTATAAGAAGAACAGAAGCAAGCTTAAAAACAATAACAACAATAATAAATAAAAAAAATTAATAAATCGAGACACGTGTAGCACTACAATGTCTTTAAAACATATTCACCTTACACAATTAAGGTCAACATTTGACTTGCAGGATACAAAGATTTAAACCAAAAATCATTTGACGAACTGAACTATACCTGAATCTATCATTGAGGAATCCTTAATCTAGAGTAAAAGAATATATAACACAATAGAGAGAAAATATAAATGCTAAAGCTAATTGGTAAGGTACTTTCTCTTCAAGATTAGAAGTCAATTTATAGTCTCTATATGGGACGCTTACAAAACTGATTTAAAATTGCCACCATTGAACCGCATTAAATTTGAGCAATTACAATTTTGAAAATTAAATGTGCAATTAAATTATGTAGTTTCAATTTCCCAAATTTAATAGTTGCAATTTATGGTACTTAAATCCAGCGATTACACTTGAAAATTAAATTTGTAATTCAATTTTGCGGTTTCAATTTTTCAAATTCAATAACTGTATTCATGACACTTAATCCAGCAATTATATTTTGAAAATTAAATATTCAATTCAATTCTCATTCATTCAAGCACCATTTTCCTCCATGAATTTACTAATACAAATCCATCTAGATTCACCTCAATCAAGATATCTAACCTCATAAAAAATGGGCCCTTAAAATGGGTGTTTATGTCCATTACTCTAACATATTCAATTATTGTTATTGACGGATAACCTTACTCAATCAGTAAGATAGTCGAACTCATCAGTTAAATACCATGTTAATGCCCATGCACGCAGAAGCAAAAAGAGAAAATTTAAGTTAGGGGTCAAGTTGTACCTAACAAATTTTTACAAAGAGAACAAATTTAAATCATATCTTAAATTAATGTGTTGGAACTTCATTTCAAACACAATAAAGAACAGAAAGTAGAACTTACATAATATGTCTAATAAAATTGAGTTTGCATGTTTGTGACCCAAACAAATATGAATTTTAAGGGTGGCAAAATGAGGGTCTGGACCCGCACCAGGCCCAGACCCGCATTGGACCCTCATTTTTATTTGAGGGTCTAGACCCTACCCATACTCTCAAATAAATTTGAGGGTCGGGTCCAAATCCAACCCGCATATTTTGCGGGTCTGTTCAGACCCGCATCAGACCCGGATTGACCGGGTCAGATCCGGGTTGACAGGATCATGTCCGAATTTGACCCGATTTAAATTCGGGTTGACCCGAATTTTTTTTTTTTAAAATTTTTTCATAAATTTCCTATGGATCAAAAATTTTAACATGATTTAAAAAAAAAAAAACGATATCAATTTTTTCTTCTAAAATAAATTAAACTAATTTCATATCACATAATTTATTCCACAATCATTCTTACCAATTTCGAAAAACAAATATACCACACTCAAAATTAAATAAAAAATAACATTAAAAGTTAAAATTTATCCTTAATTTACATCCCAAAAGTAACAAAAAAAATTATGAATATAAATATAAAAAATAAAATCAAGATGTTGATGGCTCTTCTTCATCTTGTTTATGACATATTTCTTCTTCCGGAACGCCACCTAATAGAACAAATCAAGTGAAAAATTAAAGATTAAGTTATAAATTACAAATAATATATATAATATAATCAAATTTATTACTACTTTCATATCTCGAAGTGGAGCCCATATCCAATTTTGTGCACACATTAATGCTTCTAATGTTTTCGGATGCAATCTCCTACGATGTGGACTCAAAAATCTACCCCCAGTACTAAAAGCGGACTCAGAAGTTACAGTAGATACAGGAATGACTATGATGTCTTTGGCAATTCTAGCCATAATCGGATATTTTCTTTTGTTTCCTTTCCACCATGCCAAAATATCAAAGTCGGGAGAATTATCTTCAACTTTTTCATCTAAATATTTCTCCAACTCTGATTTGTTCAAGCCTATAGCTTCTTCACAATCACGCTTATATTGTTCAAATTCAGCCTCATCCTCATCCCCACCTCCAAGGACATTAATGGAATCTACAGTAGAAGAATCGCCAACTTGTTCAACCGAAGTTGCATCCACATATTTCTCTTCATACTCTTTTATCAATGCCTTCAGAAGTTCAAACACATTTTCTTGTTGGCGATTTGCATCGGGGCCATACAACTTTTGAAAATGAAAACCAATTCGCAACATCTTAGACCTAGGATCTAAGAATGCCGCAACAGCCATTATACCAGGTATATCACTCCAATACTTTTCAAATTTGGTAATCATTCTCCTTGCCATTGTTTGTATTGGAATATGAGGAGAAGTAAGCCAACCATTCATTGTTTTCTTCATTTTGCATATCATTGGAAACACTAGATTAGTTGTGGGGTATTTGGTACCTAAAAAGTTAAAAAATAATTAATTAAGAACTATAAGTATTAAAATATTAATTATCCATTTGGGAAAAAAAATACCTGAAAAATGTTCTGTTAATTTGTAAAAGAGTTGCAAACGCTCCACCATCATCGTTGCTAATTCTCACTCTGAGTCATCCGGCAAACACTTATATTGCGGCTCACGTTGTTGGACGCAAATAAAAACATCCTTATACATCAAAGCCACTGAAAGCATGAAATAGGTGGAATTCCATCTAGTAGGACAATCAAACACAAGTTTTTTGTCATACTTGATTTTCAATTGATTTGCTGCAAATTCAAATGCTTCAATTCTCTTAGGTGATGTTGTCCAAAAGCAAACACTATCTCTAATCTTCTCAATGCCATCTGCAATCACTTGCAACCCATCTCTCACCACCAAATTCAAAATATGCGCACAACATCGCATATGAAACAACTTTTCATCCAATAACAATCAATCAGAAAACTTGTGCTTGATTCTATCAATCATGGAATCATTAGTAGAACAATTATCTACAGTAATTGTAGATAATTTTCTATCTACATTCCAATCAAGCAAACACTTCATCAGTTCATCACCAAGTGACTCAGCATTATGTGGACTCAATACACGGATAAATCTCATAATTCGATTATGTAACACCCATGATTTGTCAATAAAATGCATAGTCACAACCATATATCCCATTTTTGTGTTTGACGTCCACATATCTGTAGTAATTGCAACTCTACCATCCAAACTATCTAACAACTTCAATGTCTTTTCCCTCTCACTATTATATATATTAAAAATCTCATTTTTCAACGTGTTTCTACTCATTGTTTCAAACGCAGGATGGTAATAACTCATCATTTCCTGAAATCCTGTGTATTCTACAAATCTTAAGGGAAGCTCATGCATGATAACCATTTTAACTATTTTCTCTCTACCAACACTTGGATCAAACAAAGTAGCTGTTTCATCGACGACGGCTAGATGCTCGTTAAGACATTTTTGGACATGTTTTCTTAAACTAGATGTTCCTGACCCTTGACTAGCATTTAATAATTTCCCACAAAAATTACATTTAGCCATCCTAACACCATCTACTTCAACTTTAGACATGTGAGTCCAAACAAATGATGTTTCTCGCTTCCGTTTGGCTACTCTCGGAACACTAGACTCAACATTTTCAACATCATTATCCCCAGTCGAAGTATTCATCTGACTTTCTCCATTACTAGTCATATTGTTTGACTGCCTAATATATTTAAACAATTCAATTAATAAAAATATATATATAACAAAACAAAAATATTTGGCTTTGGTGAAAGTACGTGCATTGTTACACCAGAGGTTTCAACTACTGTCACCAGATGCAGGTAAGTCGAAGTTACTGGTTTCCAGCTATATACTATTCACCCATTCACCACAAATTAAGTCAAGCAGCTATATATTTTTTTTAAAAAAACCCATGGAACACAAACAAAACCAAATTCAATTCAGCTTCTGATATATAAACCAAATGTTTCTATATTCAAATTCATTATGCAAGACATAGCAACCAAACTGCACAAAGAGACACAAATGAAAATAAAAATTCAAGCAATGGAACACAAACATTTCAGCCACATAAATCCTAACAAGTATCACAACATATGGCCAACAGTAACATATAATGGCATTCTTTATGCAAAACATAAATTACTAATAACAACAGAAGAAGATGACTTAAAAAATGGAAATAAACAATAAAGATAAATGCAGGAGAGACTCTAAATTGAAGGATTTCTGTTGTCAATCTACAAGTTAAAAAAAAAAAAACCTATGCATTTGAGAGGGAAAAGATTTAACAAGTTGTTTCAGTAAGTGAGTAAAATTAAACCTCTTTCGTTTTTTCTTTCTCAAATATTGCACCACCTACAGTTATTGCACTACACTCTTCAATATGTCTCACTTCTAAAAGCCAAAAACGCCATCCACTCACTGAATTCTCAATAGAACATTTTTGTTCACCACAATAACCCAAAAAGTTACTCCACTCATAAACTCCAAACGCTCACAAAATCGCATATTACCATTGACTGAAAACCGCAAACCATATCATTTTAACACAATCAACTGATTGATTCCCCAAGTTCAGATAAAACAAAGCCAATCAATGAAATCATGACAACACACACACACACACACAAGCCACAAATATAACCAACCAACCAACCAACATTAAGCAATCAACACAAAATACTCACCTCACGATTTCAAATATAATTAATTCTACACATCATTTTAACACAACTCCAGGTGGGAAATCACACAATTCAGGTTCTAATAACAGAAAAAGAAAAATAAAAAAAGATAAAAAGTGAATAACGATAAGAACTTTAACCTGGGTGTGCGTAGTTTCTGGTATTCTCTGAACAGATCCACTGAGAATCAAAAGAAGAGAGACTTGGCAGTCCAACAACAACAAAATAGACCCAGATGCGAAAGACCCAGAAAAATTTAAAAGACCTCGGGTTTTTTGAAAACAGACCTCGGTTTCGTTGGTCGGCGATGCGAGAGAGAGATGAAGATGTTCTGGTGGTCGGACATAACACGACGGCGATAGAGAGAGAGAGGCACAGTCGAGTGGAGTAACGGCAGCGATGGAGATTCGAGAGATAGACCTCGGTTTTGTTGGTCGACGATGGAGAGAGAGACGGAGATGCTCTAGTGGGCGATAACACGACGACGATGGAGAGAGAGAGGCGTAGTCGAGCGGAGCAACGGCGGCGATGGAGATTTGAGAGAGAGGGAGAGAGAGTCGAGAAAGTTGAGAGAAGTTGAGGTTTTTCAAAAGGGAACCTGGTTGGGTAGGATATATAAACAGCGGGTATTTTGCGGGTCTGATAGAGACCCATAATCAGAACCATATCCTACCCGTAATTATGCGGGTTTTTAAGATCCGGTTCTTTTAAGGGTCTTTTAAAAAGCAGTTCAGGTCTGTACCCGAACCGCATTATCACGGGTAAGGTTCGGGTCTGAAGACCCTGTCTATTTTGCCAACCTTAATGAATTTCCCAATTAAAATTACAGAACATGCAATTTGTAGAAAACCAATAAGCACAAAAAAGTAGGGTAAAAGCAAACTCAAGGAAAAAAAAAAAAAAACAAGTTTAAAATAAAGTAAAAAGTCACTGTTAAAAATTATTGAAGGATTATGTAGAATGATTTTATCAAGATCAATTGCTTATTTTACTATTAGAAAGAGGAATGAGCCTCCTGCATGACTTTTGTGAGAAGTACAAACTAGTGCTTAACCTTATGTTTTTTAGTTTGCTTGACTTGAATGTGATTACATTTTTGAAAGAATAATACAACTTATTATGCAGGGGAAATTACACAAAACGCTTGAGGTTTGGTCTTATTACACCTACATGAAAAAGTTTTAAGTCTTCTACACAAGCACCCCTAGACTTAACGGTGGTTAAGTTCCCCGTTACTTTGACCCATTTTAATTTGCATAATGTCTGAAATGACCTTTATACATTCTAAGAAATTAAATATACATATATGTATATCATGTAAATCGATCATGTAGAAATGCAGTTCGTGTGAATTCATCCATCAAGTGTACATCTAGGAAAGGATTTCTCTAGCTTAACACATAATGAACTAAGATCGGAAGCTTGTGGTGTTCTTGTTGGTCCACTAAAAGAAACAATGTGTATTGTTGCTACATCCCTTATACAATAGTATCATGATTCATGTTAGATATTGAATGATGAAATTTTTGAAGTTTAAGACAAATGATACCTTCCACTTGGTTGCATTCAAACACATAGAGATGTCAATGGGTCATTTCATCAAAGAGAAGACAGAGGAAGGAATTATAAAGCTATTTTACACTATAACGTCTCTTTAAACAACTGTATTCTCACAAAAGCTCTTCCTAGAGCTAATTTTTTATGATTATATCATGTTATGTGAAATCAACTCTAAAAATCTAGAAAGCTTTTGCAAAGGCTGGACAACTGCCAGTTAGAAATTATTGGCATTATTCAGAGAGAAGGTAGTAGAAAATAATTATTAACTGATTTTTTTAATTAATAATGAAAAAAAAAATGCACTAAAGAAGAAAGAGAAGAGATACTATTTTTTTGGAAGTGTATAAATATGATTGTCATTAAAGATATAAGTGTATCTTAGTCATCTAACTCATTATAATTTAATTTAAGGGTTAATAAGTTGTGTAAAAAATTATATAATATTCAGGGTTGCTGATCTTGTCTATATATATAGTATAATTTTCATCTGTGTACACTAAAATTAATTGAGTAAAATATTGTATATGAGCCATTGATTAAACATATGTAGTTGTTGACTAAGTTAATATAAGTAGAAGTAAGTAGATCAATGGTAGATAAGCAAGACACAGAGTTTATTATATCAGTGCACACCAAGAAAAAAAGTAATTATATATGTATGTATATTTGGGGGTACGGTTGAAAGGCTAAATGTGTGGGTACTAAAACTAATGGGTTCCTAATGTTTGAGGACCAACTTAGTTTTTTGAGCATCAGATTTACATTGTCTAATCTTTATAACCAATGAATTAGTTGCAAATGTTTAGAGAATGTCTATTGTTTAACAGGTCTGACTTTTTTTTTTTTTTAAATTCTAAAGCTCTATATCAAATATTACAACTTTTTGACAATAAATTTGGATACAACTTTTAAACGATAAACAAATTTAGATAAATAAAGTAGCATTGCACGGATTCACTCAAAGACAACATACAATGCAGCGTGGATAATGTTGTGCATCTAATAATATACCAATCCTATGGGATGTTGCAAATGAACAGGACTTTTCACCTTTAAAAAAAAATTATTCACATCTTTTAGATGCCACTTAGTTCTAATTAATGTATAGTCTAATATATCACACTATTGTTAATAGGCAGTTTACACCGTTGGTTAAAACGCCAGCTATCCCCTATCATAGTGACAGAGTTCGACACTCATCTTCTACCAATTTCATCCTCCCTCCCCCACCTTAAAAGAAAAAAAAAATCACACTATTATTTATATAATAACTACAAATAAATTGGACGATCATGTATGAAATATATTAATTAATTTACACTATATATTTTTGAAGTTTAGTATAATTCGTAAATATGAAAAACCAAATTTAGACCAATTTGGTGCTCCTTTTGTACAAAGACTAAATTATAAAGGTTGAAGGGGCAGATTCATTGTTCGATATCATAGTTTTACGCAAAGGTTTAAGGAGGGCTAGGCACATGAACATGAATCGACCTAAATAGATTCCACCCAAACTGATTTTCAGACATTCAATTTGATTCTCATGTAAAGAGAAGGGGAGTATTCGGTTATCAAAGTGAAGAATTGACCTATATTCGGTTTTTGTTCAGGTCTAGTCTAGGCTTGAACCTGTACTGAAACCGAATAACACTCACACAAATCACACATGTATATAATATTGTAACCTCTGACCGGTTAAACCCCTTTCATTTTCATCTTTATTTTTTCTTCTTCATTGTGTCAACACCCTTGTCTTCACCTCTCTTTGGTGAACTGTTCGCCGACCCCGTCCCTTTAACCCTTCAATATACCCTATTGCTTTCTTGAATGTTGGTTATCGATATGCAACTGCTTTAGGATCTTGACTACCGGGTTTGTTGCTTTTAAGTGTTTTCTTGAATGTTGTTTTGTTCTTTTTTTCAACTGCTTCAGAATGATTTAGTCTTCATTCTTTAATAGGTGAACTCAAAGTACAACTATTGCCTTTGCCTTATTTTGCACCCACAAAACAGGTTTCCTTCTTTTTTACCCACAAAATAGGTCACAAAATTGGGGAAACTCAAAAACATGTCTTTGCCTTATTTTGCACCCACAATATAATTTTATATATATATACCCTAGGTTTGAGTGAATGAATGTGTGCTATTGTATTTTGAATCTTTGGTGTGGATAGCAACTAGCTAGATAGGAGTATCTATTCAACAAGAACATGCCATGTATAAATTATCAGGTATATGTTAGATATTGACTCAGAATAAGATATAAAATTCAGTCACATATAACCTATAAGCTGTAGCATTGAAAGATTAATATAGAAAAAAATAATGGAAACCATTGGCTTAAAAATTATTTTTATAATACCAAAATGATTTAGTACGATTTGAAGATACATATATATTAAATTGAATGAAAAATAAATGAATTAATATTAAAGTAAGAATTTGAATTCAAAATGTTCATGCTCACCCCCACACGCACAATTACAATTATAGTACACATATAAGTGATCTTCTTTAAACTTCTAAAAATTTTAGATTTATTTATTACACACATATGAATGATCATTCTCTTCAAAAAAGAAATAAAAATAATGTCTCATGCTTACATACTCTATATATTTCTCTCAATGAAAAGTTAAGTATCAATTTTATTCATCTAGTTCTTTCAAAAACTTCTAATATGGTTATGGTATTTGAAAAATAAATTGGTAGAGGTTTATTTTAGGTTTTATTCATAAGAAACCGACTTTTCTTTTTTTTCTTTTTTTTTTAAAAAAAAAATTAAACTCATCCTAGTGAAGTTTTATTTGAAAATAAAACTTCAAAGACTTCAACTAATGAAAATTATTGAGTGGCATATCTTTCTTTACCACCGGATATATATTTTTGAATACATTATCGTCATTTTTGAATCAAGTTAAAAAATTTTCAAAACAAAGGATAAAACTTTAGTATTTTGGATTTATAGACTATTAAAAAATATCAATTATTTAATAATTTTAATTAAGAATAAATTTATTAGTACTAAGAAAAAATATATTTTTTGAAAGACTATTACTAAGAAAATATTAAATCAAAATATTAACAGATATTTAATAAGTTATCAACTCCGTCAACTTAAAACAATAGGAGCGACCAAAGTGAAAATGATTCGAGTCTTAATCCGAGGACATACTTATCCGGTCGTAATCCATATTCAGGGATACGACATGTGGATAAGCTAAGCCGGACATAAAAAAATCCCCTCTAAAAACGACAACAAACCAAAAACGAAAAATCTCTCACTGCAGACGCTCGCTAAAGAATCAGACCTCGACCTAAATCTCTATCTGAAAATGCAGTCGCCTTTCGCCATCCGCTCCTCCGATCTCTCGTTGCTCTTTCGAGCTACTTTTCCTCTCTCAAGGTATCGAATTTCGTTTTCTTTGTCTTCGTTTATTTTATTTTATTTTATTTTTTTGGTTATATTGTTGAAATCGTTGGAGTTTGTGGTATTTTCATTTTTGTTTGGAGTTAATATTAGTAGAATACCGTGGTTAGATAGGCGGTGAAATGAATGAGGCGTGTTGATTGTTATTTTCGTTCGTTGTGATTTTGGAATGCTATTGAATATGTTGTTGCGACTGTAGTTTGAATTGAAGGTTGTTGTTTTTGGAAAAATTTGAGACTGGGGTTTTTTCGTTTATGCGAATTTGCTAGTTCATATAGCTCTGCTTAGCTTGCCTTGAGTTGGAAAAGTTGGTGTTTGATGGAGTTTGAATTGGAAGTGAATAATTGTATTAAAACTTCCAATGTCATAGACACACTTAAGCAGGGATGTAGCGAGGATCCTATATCTGGGTGGGCTAGAATAAATTTTTTAAATAAACTCTAACGGTACGAAAACATTTTATAAATTGAAAAATATAGGCATACCTAGTTAACGAAGATATAATAAGTTTTATCCTTCAAAATTCATATTGTAAATAAATATGTTAATAAAAATAAAAATAAAACATTTGAATAAAATATTTAAATAATTAAATTTATTAAATATGAATTAGAGCTGATGCTATGACATCAACAATAGTTTTTTTAAATGTAGATAATCTACATTTTAATAATTATAATACATAATTACTATAATACTTCAAATTAAAGAGTATCTTAGGAGAAACACTAAAGATATTAAATTTAAATAATATGTTATACAACTTATGATAAAAAGGGTAAAATATGGAAAACTTAAATAAAATTCACATTTAATGTATGAAACATGTTATTACATATGCAATATTTAAATATAAATATAAATATAACTAAGAAAATACATGCAATAGGTTTGGAATAAATTTGTATTTTTTTATATCACAAAAATTAATAAATGAAATACGTATTTATAAAATTTAATATAAATATAATATAATTTTTTTAGGTGGGTTAGGGTAGGCCTAGCCCCCATTATGCCCCGTTCCCTGCACTTAGAGAATACCAGTGAGAAAACAGCATGTTAGATTTTTAGAATGTTAGTTGAAGAGAGAATGTGCAAATAGAGGCTGTTTTGTTTTCGTTTGAGTAGAGCGTTGACAGGCTTTGATTTACTTTTTCGCTGCAGGACTCGACTTCCTTTCCCTGTGAAACTCTTCTTTTGTCAAGCGAAGTTTGGTGAGCTAGCAGTCTCTAGTACTACTCCAACCTCTGTCTTGAAGTTAAGGTTGTGTGTATTTGTGTATACCGTGTACAATTGTTCTTTTGTAGTACTAACATCTATGTTTTGATGTGACGGCAGCTGATTCTGAGATAGATGGATCATTCAACTTAAGAATAGTGCCTCCAACCTTAATAGCAGCTGAAAAGGAAGAAGCTAAGGCTGTCTTAACCTTGTTCTTGAAGAAACAAGGTCTGAGCAAGGCGGTAGCTGCGAGAACCATCAATAAGTCAGAACTTTTTATTGACCACCTTGTCTCTAGGCTTCATTCAGTTCACAAGTCTCGCTATCTAGTAGGTTCGATTGAAAAAAAATTGCTATTTCTTTTTGGTTATGATTTTCTTAGTGTCTCAAGTTCTTATCTTGTTTCGCTGCCAACAAATCCTACTTGCCGTTGCAGGAAGAGAGCTCACAACTCTTGAGATTAGGGATGCTCTTATTCCTTACCTTGAATCTCTCCTTGAAGAGTATGGAGACATTCTAGTCGAGTTAGTGGAGAACTTCCCCAATGCACCTGTTAAACAAAAGATTGCATCGGAGAACTTCCCCGATGCACCTGTTAAACAAAAGATTGTGCCAGTTTCCTCTCCACATTCCACCCCTGACTTGAAGAAGGAAAAAGCAATTTCTAGAGTGAGCGAGGCAGGTCCTGTGGGTGATCTCCGCCCTCAGGTTCTCTACCTCATAGATCTTGGCATGAATCTTGAGCAGATTAAGGTAATTACACGCAGATTTCCTGCTTTTGCCTACTACAGTTTGGAGGGAAAAATCAAACCTGTGGTTGAGTTTCTTCTTGATCTTGGGGTACCTAAATCTGACATTCCTATGATTCTCAGCAAAAGGCCTCAATTATGTGGAATTAGTCTCTCTGAAAATCTAATACCAACGATGAAATTCTTAGAAGAATTTGGGATAGACAAGAAACAATGGGCAAAAGTTATATACCGCTTCCCGGCACTTCTCACTTACAGCAGGCAGAAGCTTAAGACAACTATTGATTTCCTTTATGAGATGGGCCTCTCAGCGGAGAGCACAGGTAAGATCTTAACTCGGTGCCCGAACATCATAAGTTATAGTGTGGAGGATAAGCTACGACCAACAGCTGAGTACTTCCGTTCATTAGGTGTTGACATTCCTGTTCTTCTCCTTCGATGCCCACAGAGTCTTGGTCTTAGCATTGAGGCCAATCTGAAGCCTGTGACAGAATTTTTCTTGGAAAGGGGATTCAGTAAGGAGGAAGTTGGGACCATGATTTCAAGATACGGGGCCCTTTATACTTTTAGCTTGAGAGAGAACATGATACCAAAATGGGAGTTCTTTCTGACCATGGATTATCCAAGATCAGAGCTGGTCAAATTCCCACAGTATTTTGGTTATAGCTTAGAAGCGAGAATTAAACCTAGGTATGCACTTGTAAAGGAGTCAGGAGTGAAATTGCTGCTGAACCAGATTTTGTCACTGTCAAGCCGTGACTTTGATAAGGCTTTGAAGAAGAAAGTGGAGAAAATGCTTTCTAATGAGGGATAGAGCGATACAGATAGCAAGTGGTTATCTTCCCTTGGAAGTTGGATTGTACAGCTTCTCAGCAGAGGGCCCATCTGAATGCAACATGCTGACAATACAATTACGTCAACGTCCTGATGATACAATTACATCATCAGATATGTATATTGATGATTTAATTGGGCATGAAAATGCATTATTTTGAAGAACAAGAAACTGGGCAGATTACGGTAAGCCACTTTCTAAGCTGAATTTATAATAGCAGAATAGTTACACTGCTACAGAATGGATTCTGTCGAGGGAATGGTGAAATATCCACCACTGTCTGGTTAGCCCTTTTGCCCAAGGTTTTCGTATTTATATCTTTGTATATTTCCGATATTTTCTCCCATGCAGTACTCTTATTAAGTGGGATATGAAGACATGGAAATGAATTGAAATGTTGTTATCTTACATTGCTGTTGAACTGAGCCTTTTTCTCTTCCTTAGCACGTACTTGTAATGATCATTGTCTAATTTGCCAAAGTAATGCTCTCTGTGGACTTAAAGTGTTCCATTGATTCGTTATTAACTTAACGATTGTATCCCGCTGAGAGTAGATTTTCTAGAATTTATGACTTTGTGCTTTGTGAACTTGATATTCTGTTCTTTTTTCTGCAACAGTTGAGGTTCTTTACTTGTATAAGGTCTAGCATTTTTTATTCAGCATAATTAGCTCTTCAATTATTTCTTTTTTCAATATATAACCTTTTGGAGTATAAGAATAGTGAAGAACTTTAATCTGCAATCTATGCAAATAAATTTATATAATATGTTCAATATCAAGTATCGTTGTTGAAAACTTTAGAGTATAATACCCATTTTGTATATAAATTAATTTTTACAACCAATCAGGAAAAAATTAGTGGCAGGAAGTATGCATTAAGAGAATGTGAAAATAACTTGGTATTATTAGGAGACAGTAGGTGGGAGACATTAAAAATTGAGAAAATAGCCAAATTAGAGCCAATTAAAGCTAACCTTTCTTCCTTTATTTTTTTTTCGAAAAGTGTGAAGATTTATAGGATCCTTTTAATGATGACTTTGACTTTAAATTGAACAACTATATCAAGAAGGAAATGCAAACTCTGTCAAAACCAAACAATTGCAATTAATTAGAACTCGCAAACATGTTGAAAGGCCTAAACATAAACATTTTATAGGGAAAATAAAGAAAAGGAAAAAAATCTGCAATTCCTGGTAATTTCGTACACATCAACAAATTTTCAAATCTGTATCTCACACCTACTACTGAAACAATTAATCATCCTTCATCAAAGTATAGTATAAAACTTGGGTATTTCTTCACAACTAAATCATATTGCTGATATATAATCACATAACTGGTACTGGTATGATCAACTTTGTGGAGGCATCAATGGAACTACTGGCAGAAGAGTCACAGTTGCTCTCGTTATTGTCTGCCACTTGCTTTTTCTTGATGAACTCGATGCAGTCAGCCACAGCTTCGCTGTGGTGAGGATCAGCTGGGCTGTAATATGAACGCATGACTCGTGAGGACCCTGCAGTGTTATGGTGGTCATTTGTGGCCTTGGAGAGAGCAGACAACATGATCAAGCGGAAAACGGCCTCCCTGAAACGTTCTAGTAGAGTCATTGGGGTAAGGTTCTTGTTCTTGTTGCTGCAATTGTTGCTTGCTTTAATAAGCCTGGGAATGCATAAACTGGTCTTCATTTTTCTGGGACTGCTTCTGGGTTTCTCCATTGATGTTCTATGTTGGTCGTTGGCTTTTGATAATAGCAAAATGAGGGGTATGGGAGTGTTTATATCAGAGAATCTCTTGTCAAGACAACTTTTTATGTACAAGAATAGCTTGGCTGGCTACTACTTGCAGCTAGCAGCTAAGCTTACTAGAGTAAACACATAGAAAATGCAATTAAAATTAGAAACATGTAGTTAGTTCTCTAAAATAAAGTCTTTGCAGTAATATAATCCTTGTATCTTAGCATAATCCCAAAATATGTAATCTGAAGTAGCACATTAAAGTGTTGTAAAAATTATTGATAGCTTTTATCGGTCAAACTCAGCCTCTCTACTAGGATCTAGACTCTTAAGTCTTAAGTCCCACATTCTCACGTGGAAACAAGACTGAAATATCAATGATAGCGTGTCAGGAGGAATCATGCTGATATTACTGCAGAATTAGTGCTTAAGTCAACATTAAACACATTTTTCACTCATTAAGAAACCCAAAAAGGGTTGACTGCTTCCTGTCTTCTAATGTCTGATGACAACTCAATTGTAGATGTCAAATCATCCCCATTTGGGTTGTTAAACTTATTTTAATTCAAGACTTAGGTGTTCATTGCTGTTAATTAGTAGCTTCTGTGATCTTCAGAATTCAATATGTCTGTAAAACTTGGTAGGCGATTGACTTGGATATGGTGAATGCATCCTTTGTGATTGTAATATCCCTAGAAGATTATTAATGCTGTTTCCTTTCTCTTCGTTTATGTTAATAAGAGCATTCTCACCTCTATTTGGCAATATTTGTCTTGAACATACAAATGTTCAAAATTGTTTAAAATCCCAAGCTGAATTGTTTATTATACCTTCTTTAGTTTCTTTATGTGGTTGTTATAATCAAACGTTGCCAATCATCTCATTTGAGCGCTGACATCAAGGAGTTCTAGTCAATTACCTCCTTAAATCTAGGATTCATTTGAACAAATTATTTACATAGGGGGTCACATTCCAATCCCATTATGATATTGGTATCTACTTCAAATTTCCAACTGTTGAATGCCAAGTTCATATAAAGTTTCATTATAATATATGAAGCTGCAAGCTAGTCTATGAACTCGATTGTTACATTCGTTACATAGTTTATTTGAAGGGTTTTACTAACTTACTAGTTGGATAAGGTTACCTATCAATAACGACACTTGGATTGGTTATAAAAGTGGTTATTGAAGAATATCCAAAGGTTATTATTGATGGGTAACCTTACCTAACCAGTGAAATAGTCAAACCTTTATTTGAAATATAGAGGGTCTGCAACAAATCAATGGCTCAGTAACTGGCTATGATGGCTGAAGTGAAGCTGACTTGAGCGAGCTAGCATAGTCTGTCTAGCAAACTTTTTGTCTTGACTGGTTAGAGTTCACATGGCTCCATGTGCATGAGCACATATTTTAAATGCACTCATTCATGTCTCATCAGTCACTATGTTTTTCTCTATATATATTTAATGTCCAACACAGCCGACTTACCCACCCCCCAGCATTAAATTTTTAATATCTCTTGTTTGTATGTATATGTTATGTATCTCTTAATAGGACATATCTGATGTTAACTCTTCAACTACACTTCCATTTCACACAAACATATATATTAAAACAGTGAGTGAGGGTGCCATTTTATTAAATTTGCTGTCGGTTTGTTCGTTTGTTAATTTTGTGCATGCTCTTAGGAAACATATTTGTATTATTGACTGCTTCAACCAATGTGGGTATGCAACATGTCATGTTGACAATGAATACTTCTCTTTGCTTGTGAACTTTGAAATAAAAGATACGATATCTTCATGAAATGAATTGTTAGTTTGAACGTTTTATTTACGAACTTGAAAAATATATATATGACTAGTGATTGATTACATTTAAGACGTTTTGGATTCTCAAACCTCGTTGAAGTCCTACAAATTTCGTGACCATGGTGGTCACGAGAGTCTTTAGTTAGAGTTGATTTGGAACCGAAAGGTTGACTTGTTTTGATTATTTGATGTGTTCGTAGGTTAAAAGAATGAGTTAGTGTGAGTGTGGGTTTCACATAAAGTTGATTCATTGTAAACTCTAATTCAAGTGTTTGAAAGTATGGTTATTGGGGTGAAGTGGATTGATCTAATGATATGTTCTTCACACTTACATCAATAAAATTGTATGTTCAAGTTATGTTTAGGAGTTTCAAATTGTAATATTTCAAAATTAAAAATTGCGTATGAGATTTTTCTGAAGAAGTTTTTATAAAATAAAATTAATTTTTTATAGTTCAATTTAACACTTTTAAAAGCCGTAATTGGATTAAAAAATTAATAATAATAAAAAATAAAGAACCTATGATTCACCTTAGCTTTTCCTAATCTTAGTACACGAAAACACTATAATGTTTGGGACATAATTTTTTTTTCACTTTTATTTTTTCAAACAATTAATCATATGCTTTAAAACTTTTAGGAAAAAGCTTAGGTAAGAAGAGGATTCAAATCGATAAACCGAAAGCTAGTTTTTGAAAACCATGCTAAGAGCTCTTGTATTAAGAGGAGATTCATGTTAGATGTTGCAAGTGGACAAAAACGAAGATGATAAATAAGCATGAAACCTTCTATTTCAACCGTTTATGTGTTGCATCACTAAAGATGAGAAACCATGACACAATTATATTTTTAAAGAGAATTCGAGAACCCTTTTTAAGATTCGATTGAATTTGAAAATCAATCTTTGTCCGTTCATGGTAAGACAGGTACCAGAGACAACAAATGGGTTGGGCCTCACGGCCCAAATGAAATTTGTAGGCCCATTATGAGTCAGACTTGGCTATTTAATTTTAAGTCAATAGTTCCATAGGCCAAGTTTTAAGGAAGAGGTTTTATCAAAATATTTCCTGAAAATGAAATTAATATGAAATTGTCAATTTTTTATGTTAGAAAATGAGAACCAATGATATTAGTTTTCATTTTATGGGGTTTTTCATATATATATATATATATATATGTATATTTTATCCTTTTAAAGAACAACAAATAAGGCTTGTTATGTGATGTGACGCAAGCAAGCAAGCCCACTTTGGATTTATTATCGTATTCAAAGTCCCTAGATCACAAGGACTTCCCTAATCGATGAAATCACTTAAGAGCATGTGGATCTTGTATGATAAAAACAACAATTTAACCTAATTAATTTTTTGCTAGTTATATATAAGATCTAATGTTTATTGGACATTGGATATTTTGATTGTATTAGAAAGCCCCAGAACATTGAGACTTTCTTTATATGAGAGAATGGTTAAGAGCTTGCAGATAATTTATGACGAAAATGACAATTTAACCTAGTAATTTACTTCATAGTTAAGCTTTAATGTTTATTAAATATTGGACGTTTCATCGTACCTACAAGCCCCAAAATACAGAGACTTCCTTCATTGGCGAAAACAGTTAAGAGCATACGAATCAATTTTAAGAAAATAACGATTTAACCTAATAATTTACTTGATAGTTATAATTAAGATTCAACATTCTATACGATCTACAACGTGAAATTTTTCCTTTAAGATATCCAAGTACTACAATCCTCAAAAACTAAAATCTAATAACAAGATTCATATTTGCTTCTCCACAATTTTAACATTATGAAAAATCACCTCTAGTAACATTCTAATTATTATTTTTATAATTTGTTTTTCAGGGCCTAATCAATCGAAAACAAAAAATTTTCAATTTTTACATTTGTAAGTTGGCCAAACCTGACCCACTGATCCAAATATAAAAATTCAATTAGGATCAAATCAATTGCATTTTTTTTGCACAAGCCTAACTGAAATAAAAGGAAGATTCACAATCATATATACTAAAAAGTAATGCGTTATAACTTGCCTTATTTGCAAACATGTATAAGTAAGCATAGCATTTATGATTAAAACGATGATTTCATTTAAATGATTTACTTAATACTTATAGTTACGATTTTAAGTATTCAATCATATCCAAAGACCTTAAATCATTAGAACTTCCTTTATTGGCAATGTCATTTGAGAGCCAGTACATCATATATGATAAAAACATAGATTTCATATAATGATTATGTATTTTATAGTTATAACTAAGATTTAAGGTTTACCAAATATCAGATGTATATTTAATCATATGAAAGGGCCTCAAATCACTCCCCCATGACTCATTGATGGGATCATTAAGAGCACAATATCATTTATGAGGAAACGATGATTTAACCTAATAATTTACTTGATAGTTATAATTTAGGTTAGTGTTAATTAGACTTTGGATATATAATTGCATCCAAATACTCCCAATTATTGAGAATTTCCTTATCAGCAAAGTCATTTAAGAACATATTATTTATAGTTAAAATAATTATTTCATTTAGTTATTTACTTGATAATTATAATTGAGATTGTTAGTGTTAATTAGACAATTGATACGACATATCGAACCTAAAATTTTAAGGACATCCCTTATTAACAAAATTATTTAAGAGTAGGCAAATCGTTTATGATAAAAACAAAGATTTGATCTAATGATTTTTTTTTTTTATAGCTATAATTAAGATTTAATACTGAGTTTGACTACTTTATTAGTTAAGTAAGGTTATTCATTAATAACAATCTTTGGATTGATTTTAAGGATGATTATTAATAACAATCTAAGAATTGATAATAAATTTATTAACTAGTAAGGTAACAAAACCCTTTAATATTTATTACATAATATTTGGTCGTTTTTAAAGCCCCAAATTATTAAAAATTTCCTTATTGGAGAGATAATTTATGATGAAAACGATAATTAAATCTGATAATTTAGGTCATAATTTTATTTATGATTCAGCATTCCTTACCATCCTAAATATAAGCACGAGATTTTCCAAAACTTAAATAATAACAAGATTTAATTACATTCCCATCAATATTCAATGTTATTAAAAAATGTTTGATATTAAATTTCAAAACTATCTTAGAACTAAGACGTAACATATAACCTAAGAATAATGCTATATTTTCTAATATTTTATCCAATTTTTTTACTTAAATAATATAGTAAATTGATTTGTAACAACTACATTAAAACATTTTCAATATTATTAATACATTTTTGAGTTTCCATTAGTAACACATTAACAATTTTTTTTTTAATATGAATCCATTTTGGCTAGAAAATTAAGAAATGCATATTTTTATTGTCTATGCAATTATCAAAAAGAAAATATACATTCATTTTTTAGCAATCATTATCAAAATTTGTGTTACATCCTCTTGCCTTTCATATTTTACAATTAAAAGAAGATAAAACGAAACAAATCTCTACACTTTTAATGAGTAATATTAGATTTTTCAAAAATTTTGTTTAAATTCATATCAAAATGATGTGACATATGAGTTGTTAAGATCTTATTAATTATTATATTATCTTATGATTTTTAAAATCTTAACAACTCACATACCACATCATTTAGGTATGAATTTGAACAAAACTTTTAAGAAATTTAGTATTACTCATTTTTAATTGGTTGAAAATTTTGAGAAATTACAGTCAACATTTCTAAGAGAGTTTCTCAAGTAAGAAACTCATATTTTTTCTTTTTTTTTTTTTTTTTTGCCACAATTGCATTTGAGAGAGATTTTTACCTCATTATTTATCTATCTTAGGTGGTAAGAAATTCAACTCAATTTAATAATTGCATTGAAGATGCTCTAAATTATGAAATACTATATTGATGATATGGTAGATACAATTGGATAATAAATTTAATTAAATTTTGGATAATATAACATTAATTTATGTCGGAATGACAATAATATCCAAAAATAAATACCCTTTAATAACTTTTTTAATTAGACTAATTCCTTTCACTCTTCATATCCAAATTAAAAAAAAAAAAAAACAGTAAAAGATTATCCACAAACTAATTAGTGTGGACAAACAGTACAAAGTTAAAGCATATTCCAAATTCCACTACTGAAAATCGACATGTCTGAATATCATTAACTAACATCCCAAATCTGTGCATACAAAAACTGGACCTGCAAACTACTACTAATCCGTTTTGCCCCCTGTTTAAAACCCACCACTTTAAAAACTTGAAACCATTTATTTTTCAAAACAAGGTACGAAATTTGCAGAAAAAGCCCCAATGGATTACGTATTTTTAAAAAATAAGTCTTTAATTTTAATTTTAGATTAAAAACACCTACATTTTTGTTGGAAATATGATGCCAATTAGATTAAAAGTCTGTTGGAACCTGACAAGATCAATTATGAATACAACTTGGAATACAACTCTTACTATTGAGGAGAGTTTCTCACTTTACAGTGAGAGTGATGAAATTATTTAATAATTTACTTGATAATTACAAATGAGAATTTTTATTTTAATTAGACATTAGATGTTAATTCATGTTTGGTACTCCAAATCGGTGGGACTTCCTTTATCGGTGGAGTCATTTAAGAGTAGGTGGATCGTTTTTAATGAAAATGAAGATTTCATCTAATGACTATTTTCTTGATAGCTATAGTTAAGATTTAACGTTTATTGGATATTTGATCGTATCAAGAGGTCCCATGTCATTAGGACTTCCTTATTGGTGAGAACATTTAAGGGCTCGGTTGTAAATCATTTATGATGAATGACGATTTAATCTGATAATTATAATTAAAATTTAATATTTATCAGACATTGAATTTATGATAGTATCTAAAGGCCCTAGGTTATAGAGACTTCCTTAATCAGTGAAATCATTTAAGAGCATATAGATAATTTATAACAAAAACTACGATTTAACCTAATCATTTTTTTGATAGTTATAATTAAGATTCAAAATCAATTGGATATTAAACAATTGATTGTATCCAAAGGCCCATGATCATTGGGATTTTATTATTGACGAGAATGTTTAAAAGCTTATGTGTCATTTATAACGAAAACGATGATTTAACTTAATAATTTACTTGTAAGTTACAATTAAGATTTAATGTTTATCAAACATTTAATTTATTGTTGTATTCATAGGCTCAAATCACAAGAACTTCCCTGATTGACGAAATCATTTAAAAGTATATGGATCATGTCCGACAAAACGACGATTTAACCTAATTATTATTATTATTATTTTGATAGTTATAATTAATGATCCAATGTTTATTGGACATTGGCTATTTGATTGTATTCAAAGGCCCTAGACCATTCGGACCTTCTTTAGATGCAAGACTGTTTAAGAGCTTGCAGATCATTTATGATGAAAACGACAATTTAACCTAATAACTTACTTGATAGTTGAGATTTAATGTATATTAGATAATAGATTCTTATCATATCTAAACGCCCCAGAAGGGACTTTCTTAATTGACCAAAAAAAAAAAAAATTAAAAAGCATACAAATCAATTTTAGGATAACGACTATTTAGCCTAATAATTCATCTGACAGTTATAATCAACATTTTACACAATATCAACCCTAAATTTTTCTTTTAAGATATCCAAGTAGTACAATTCTCAAAAACAAAACTCTTATAAACAACATTTAGATTTCCTTCTCAACAATTTATTTAACATTTTGAACAATCACCTCTAATAACATTCAAATTAGCCAAATTTCTTTTCCCTCCCTCAAAAACCCGATATTTTATTTAAAAAAAAAAAGCATAAGTTCAAAGAACGTTCCAGATTACACCTCCAGACAAAAACCGACATGTCGGATAACCATTAGCTCACATCCCATATCTGTACTTTCCAAAACTAGACCCGCTCACACCCAATCCCCACCGCCCCTGGATTCAAACCCCGCCTCTGTAAAAAAAAAAAAAAAAACTATTTTATTTTTCAAAACCACCAAAACAATTTCAAATCTCTCTCTCTCTCTCTCTCTGTAGATATATATATGTATACAAGCGTGAAATTGACGTCCAAAATTGAAAATAAAAGAAAAAAAAAGACACAGAAAAAACGCTCTCTCTCTCTCTCGCTCTCTCTGAAAATTTGAATTCGGATCTATCCAAACCCTACTAAGATTTTCTCTCTCTAGAATCAGTGAAGAAGAGAGACAGACAATGAGGAGGAAAGGAGCCAAGCGAAAGGCGAAAGCGAAAGCTGAAGCTGAAGCAGAAGCTTCGCAGGAGGTGCCGGAGGAGGCGGCGGCTGGGCAGCAGACGGAGACGACGACGACGACGAACAAAGCTCCTCGAGCTAAGCGTGTCAAGGCCTCCAAGCCTGACTCCGAGATTCAGTACTTCGAAGACCAGCGAAACCTGGTATGTATTCTCTGCTTCGCATTCGCCTTCTTTTGATTCGTATTCAAACGCTTTTGTGTAAATGCTGCTGCGTTTGGAGGACTTTTTGGTAATTTTGCTGATTGGATTTTATGTTGTGATGTAGGAGGATTTGTGGAAAGCGGTTTTCCCTGTTGGAACGGAGGTTTGAATTTGATTCATAAGCATGATTTTGTCGTATTCGTTAATGTAATTGAATGGATTGTGTTGTTGCTTATTGATGTTAATGGTTTTGATGACAGTGGGATCAATTGGACGCCGTTTACCAATACAACTGGAACTTCTCCAACCTGGAAGTGAGTCTTGAGATCATCTTTGTTTTTAAATTTATCAATCAATCTACTGATGCTATTGGTTGACTTTTTGACTTTTTTGTAGCAATGAGTATACATATGCAGCTTAAAAGAACCAGTAAGACCTATATTGATTAATGAATTCTTTGTTTGGCCAGGAAGCATTTGACGAAGGAGGGAGGCTCTATGGACAGAAAGTTTATCTCTGGGGTTGTACCGAGCGTAAGTTCCCTACACACTTGGACTCATTATGGATTATTTAGTGATATATCTGTATAGTGACCGTCAGTCACTACAGTGACAATTTGTCCACGTGAGGCTTTGGCCTTCCTCCTAGTGGAGTGTGGTAGAGGAAGGGTGCTGTCATGTTCTCCTTGCTAATCATATAAGCCGAAGTTTTGTTTTTGTGTTTTTCTTTTTTGTTAAGCCTTTTTTCTTTGCTGTTTCTGCAGCTCAAATGGTCACGCATAATGATAAGCACAAAGTCATCTGCATACCTATCGTGGTGGCTGTAAGTTTGTTTAAACAGTTGCTTTTTTGTTTATGTATTGTTATTCTTCCGTGGCTTGTGATTTAATTTTCTGCATTTTGTCTAATTGTTTTGCAGGTTGTATCACCTTTTCCACCTTCTGATAAGATTGGGATTAACTCAGTTCAAAGAGAGGCCGAAGAAATAGTTCCTATGAAGAAGATGAAAATGGACTGGGTTCCATATATACCTCTGGAGAATAGGTATCAAAAGTTTGATCTTTCTCTCAGCAATTTAGTTTATTATTATTATTATTATTTATTTATTATATTTTTTACTATTGTGAAATAGTTCTCATGAAACACCTTCTGACCTATAGTTTCTGATATTAGTCTACATTTCAATTCCTTTGCAGAGATAGGCAAGTTGAGAGACTGAAATCCCAGATTTATATATTGAGCTGCACCCAGAGAAGGTGAAGTTTCCTTTTCCATTTGTCCCTCTTATTTTTTAAATGTATCTGATATCCTATCAAGGTCGCATTTCAATGTATGCTGTCATGGATATGGAATAAGTTGCGATAAATCTGTCTTAGATTTAGTAGTTTGTGTTTTACTGTTTATTTTGTCCCTGTTTAAGTCTTGCTTGCATACTGAGTTTTAAGTACTATGTTGGTAGCACTGCTTTTAGTTGTTTGTGTCTCATTGAAGCTAGTAATAGCTCCCAGATTTGTTCTTTACTATACTGAGTTTTAAGTAGAATGTTGGTAGCACTCCTTTTAGTTGTTTGGTTTCTTGTGGAAGGTACTAATAGCTCCCAGATTTCTTCTTTACTGTATTGATCCGCCCTTCTGCATATGTGTAATTTGTCTTGCCATTCCTATATTGCTTTTCTTTCCATATTTGATTTTTCTAATAGTTTATATTTTCTACCAGTAACTTTCATTGCCACTAAATGTGGAATTCTGAACATGTAAGATAATTGTTTGAGGAAACGCTGTAATCAAGATTCAGATTCACATATCATATCGTCTGAACATGTCTAGGACGTCTTGCTTGATTTTAACCATCTTGAAATTTCCTTTGTAAAACTTTCCAGTTCGATAGAAACTTTCTTGTTTACTGACAAATTAAATTTCATCACTCATATTGTAGTGTGTTTACTAATGCATTTTCATCCTTCAGGACTGCTTTAAGACATATGAAGGTGGATCGCGTCAAGAAATACGAATACTGCCTCCCTTGTAAGTTTTTGTGCCATATTTTAATGTTTACAATGATCCACTGCTCATAAATCTTGTAGTAGATGACCACTCATCATATTATATGAGATGAACATTTTTGTTATTTTCACAAAGGACCTTTGTGTCTCTCTTTACATATATAGAAGTGCAAAAACTATGGATATGAAATTCATCGCTCTGGGACAACACTTTGAGTGACCACAATTTGTAGTTTAATTTGGCTATTTAGAAATAAAGAAAGCTCGCGTTTTTCAAATTAGTGTCTTAGTTTGCTACTGCATGCATAAGTTTACTAGTTCCTTGACATGCTTGTATCTCTTTGTTGACAGATTTTTACCAGCCGCTTAAGGAAGATGAACTTGATCAAAGTACGGTGGTTGATATAATATACCCAGCAGAACCACCGGTAAGGCTAAAAGTTTGTAGAAATTAATTGTTTGGACATAAATGGAGTATGTTACTGTGGTTTTAAATGAAGAATTTATGATGCTTAAGTTTATTGGGATGTGCACATTGACTTTCTTTTTTAATTTCTGCAGGTTGTCTGTGATTTTGATTGGGAATTAGACGAGCTTGAGGTAGATTATTATTTTTCACGTTTTGCATTAACTTGGATTTACTCTTTTGTGAAGTTAATGCTGTGTACTAGTTAACATTGTGTAAGGCTTTTGCAAGCCTATGTTTGCATTTTAGGCTCGTCAATCATTGGTTGATCTCCCATTCAACCATAGATGATCCTTTGCATCTTTGAGGGATTTCTCTTTAAATTACATTGTTGCAGACATTGCTTCCTGTTGTTTTTTACATCTTGTGATTATCATCTGTTTACTAATTATTTGATTATCTTTTATTATATTAAGTTTAAATGTTAGTTGATTGTATTATCAGAATAGATTATTCCTTTTGTGCCGGAATGAAACAAACCCTCATTTTGGTTTGTTTCTTTGTTGTCTCCATTATCTAGAAGGAAGGAAAAATGAAAAGAAAAAGAAAAGGATATATTGTAGTAACTCTATCTACTAACTTGCAGGAGTTCACTGATGAACGGATTAAAGAGGAGTCATTACCTGAAGATCAGAAGGATGCCTTTAAGGTAATGTTTGATGAAGGATGTGAAATTTACTTGTACCTTTTTATGCTCTTGAGCAGCTGATTGTAATGTCTTTTTATTTCATTCTTTAGGAGTTTGTAAAAGAGAAAGTCCGAGAAGCAAAGAGAAAAAATCGAGAGGTATTTTACAATAG
Organism: Litchi chinensis; assembly: GCA_019925255.1. NCBI lineage: Eukaryota > Viridiplantae > Streptophyta > Magnoliopsida > Sapindales > Sapindaceae > Litchi > Litchi chinensis. Next base: position 22,370,125 of record CM034471.1, read on the forward strand.
ATATTGGTTACTACAGATTTGCTTCTTCTAAGTAGCATACTTGTTACATGTTCAATAGCCTTACTAGTTCCATTGCATATAGGCAAGGGAAGCCCGAAAGAAGGCCATTGAGGAAATGAGTGCAGAAAGAAGAGCAGCTTTTGAGAACATGAAGTTTTACAAATTCTATCCTGTGCAAACACCAGACACACCTGAGGTATCCAAAAAGGTACCATTTTGAATATCCTGTCTTGATATGTATCCCGTGCATAGACACCGTAGTTGAAGTACAGATAAAATAAAGGAAGGTCGGGAATCTCCTCCTCCATGAAATCTACCTTTTGAACTTCTCTAAGTGATGCTCACCATCATTTTTTCTATCTACATTTTGAATATCCTGTCTTGATATGTATCCCGTGCATAGACACCGTAGTCGAAGTACAGATAAAATAAAGGTCGGGAATCTCATCCTCCATGAAATCTACCTTTTGAACTTCTCTAAGTGATGCTCACCATCATTTTTTCTATCTAAATTCAAGTTATCATTGATTTTATTGTTCACGCAAAATGCCATTTTAAAGAGATACTTGTCTTATAAAGCGGGAAGTTTTTGTACTTTCTTTCACCATCCTTCCGTTTGCAAATTTAGACTCGTTGTTGGTCTATATAATATTTGGCCTTTGCAATATTTACACAGAAAGAATAATTATTCTTGCTGCATTGTAATTTTTCTATACAGTCTCCATTCTTAAACCGGTACTATGGGAAGGCACATGAGGTTCTATGAACTAGCTCATTGCGGAGTTGTACAAGAGATGCATTCTGAGTCTGCTTTGGCTGCCAAAACAAGGCAGCTACTCAACGATTTTGATCGTCTCATCAAGGAAAGGTTAGGGGGCATGCTCTTTGTGCCTGTTTTTAGATAAGTCATAGCTGTCTCCGGAGAAATCTGTAAACTTATAGTATCAGAGACTAGAACAGTTATTATTCCAGCCATGTTACCATAGGGTGAAATCTGTAACATACAATTTTTATGAGATCTCTTGAGCTTCTGGTGTTGAATTTTCTCCGTCGCTCAAGTTTTGCCATTTTGTTTATTTAGAAATTGTTGTTTTCAAAATCTATAGAATAACATTGGTGGGTCTTGTACCGGCTGAAATTGGAATTTTCAAACATCATGAATGGCAATTTGTTGAATAATTTGGATTTGTTTTTGCGTGGTTCTGGCTGTGTTATTTGAATCATTGTGATCTAAATGTAGTTTTGAATGTCATTTGTTTTTTGGCCGTTGCATATGCACTAATCACAATGATTGTGATCAAGTAATGGTTTTGATTTTATATTTTTTAGGGACATATGCACTAATCACATGATGATCATAACGATCATAAGTAATGTTAGACTGTATAAAATTTTTATTTAAATTCACACCTAAGTGATATGATATTTTATGAGATGATACGGTGAGTCGTGTTTATATGTTATATTATTTAGACAGTGATTTCGGATAGTTTAGCATCACTAAGGTCATATATGGCTGAGTTTGGAGGCTTGGATGTTTTTATACCCGGAGAATTAGGGTTTGGAAGATAGAAATAAGGATCGGGAGAAAACCCTTAATAAGCCTTTATTTATAGTGGCCAAATGACAATAACAAAGGAATTAATAATCTATCTTTTAAAATGAAAATATTCTAGCGGAAGTCATAAGTGTCAATCAATAAATTTACGGAGTTATACCAATTAATCAATCGACATCAAATTAAAGATCTTAATCAAATTTCATTCTAATAAAGCTTTAATCTATAAAATGTATTACTTTCTATGATTCATCATTTTTTTTCCGCTAAGAAAGACTTGGCTCCTGATGAGTTAAATGGGTTGTGTATCTATCGAATGAAAAAAATACCATATCTTGCTCATTGGTGGTGAAGCAAAGTTATCAACCCGGACTCCTTTCTTCATAAACTCTGAAGGTTGAATAAACTCAAAACCTATTGTTATATTCATTAGCTTTGGTAAAAAATGACAAATTATTGGTGTAAACATTGAGAAAAATTTTATAGGAATAGTAAAAGAAACATGTGAGAGTTCATTTGGTATTTTCATGTCTTTGTTTAGTTCATCCTTAAACTTGAGTCGATCATCTACCGCAGGATGCATGAAATTCTTCGGATTTTGCTTTGAAATAAAATCATCCATTATAGGGTTTTATTACCATGATTGGAGTCATATCGATAATTCCCAACTGATTCGAGATATGAGCTTTCATGGAAATGTCATTTTTTTTTTTTTGAAATATTAAGGATTGTTAAGACTCGTTGAGATTGATCACTAATAGTGCGGCCAGATGATTACTCCAACAATTGGGAGATGATTACTCATACAAGAGAAAATTCACACGCACACATTATATTTTAATATTATAAGGGTGAGTTTCGAACTCTTGACCGCTTAAGATCAAGAAGGATACTCAACTATTCTTATTAAAGGTTGGTGTATATCATGAAAATGTCAACTTGATCAACACCTTTAAGAAGTTGCATCATGGATTCGAGGTTTGCAAATCAAGTATCAAAAGAGTCTATCCTCGTCTTAACACTATATATGTCATTTCTAGGGATTTGTATTATTTGAGTCTTTGTAATGGGGATTAGAATTGAAGTCTTTGTAATAGTGAGGACCAATAGGTTTATGACCTTGATAGTTATAGTGATGATATTTTGACAAAACTTATGAAATGTAGAGCTTGGTGGAATAGGCAGCGGTAGGAAGTATAAGAGAGACCGTGCGTCAATATGGCTTGCATGAAAAAAGAATAATAAAGAGGAGAAAATTAGGAGGAGAATTCATATCACTTTATTTTATAATGACAGACTGAAAGCAAGAAAATCTTAGGCCTTTATTTTGTAGTGGCCAAAAGACAACAAAGGACGCAATAATCAATTTTTCAAAATGAAAGTATTCTAATGGGAATCACATATGTTGAATTAATTAACAAAAAGTTATGTTAATCAATCAATATTAAATTATACTAGTTAGGGGTGTGTAACTAATTCGATAAACCGATTACCTGAACCAAAACAATATAATTTTATTAGTTTGGGTGGGCTTGGTTTGATATTAGTTTTGGTTAGATTGGATTGATAAATTAATCAGATTGTATCTACGACCACAAAATAAGTTTACATCATTGACATAATATATAGTTTTCATTTTTAATTTTTAGTTGTTTACATATATATATATATATATATATATATGACTTTTATAATTAGGTATATCTATTTTAAAAAATAAGGATTAACTAATTATATTCATTCATTACATTCTCTCTCTTAAAATAAATTATTTTTTCTATTTAATTCAAATATAATGGATGAATTTGATTGGTTGGTTCTTACTTTATAAAATCAAATATGTTTGATTATAAAAATATTTTATATATATAGTGCTTTTACCATCAATGTCTCCTAATTTAAAAAGTTAAGACAAACCAATCAAATTTATTTATTGTATTCTCTCTTCTAAAATAAATCATCTTCTTATTTAATTCAAATACAATGATGAATTTGATTAATTAATCGTTAAAAAGTTAGGAGACATTGATGGTAGAATCACTATATATATATGTATATATATATATATATTCATTTACAATATCATCTCAAGAGATTTTGATAAGAGAATAATTAATGATCTTCTTAATGTCATTCAAATTTGAAAGATAATATGTTATCATGAAATTTCATAGACAATAAGCAGGATGCAATCTTTTTTGCATAATCACTGGAAAAAATGATATGATTACAAGGATTTGAATGATTTTTATAACTAGAGACATGGCTGATTATAATAATTAAGGTATGGTTACAAAACTTCATGAAAATCTCTTTGAAGAAGACTGTAACTCCCATGGAATTCACGACATCCATACACTGATAATTGCTGCTACCTGAACACAAAATGACACAGGTATATCTATATATCCAACCGTGTTAATAATATTCACAATCTACCACCAGGAAGTCTCATTCCCAAGAGTAAGGAATAGCTGCTAAACACCAAGGCAAAATCAATGTTAGAATATGAGTCTCGTAGCCCTATTCTCATCCATTGATAGGCCTGGCTTTAAAGAATAGCTAGAGGAGACAAATAGTTGCCAAGATCTGTAGGCTTCAATGTGATGCATGTGGCACCATTACATTGAAGATCTTCTTCATCAGCAAATTCAAGATCTTTGGCTGCCTTGTTCCCCTCGTAAATCCACAAGTGCCACAAGACTGTTTCTATCATTTTCTTCTGTTGTGTCATCGGTTAATAGAAACGAATCTACTGTACATGTTGATGTCATGTGTAATTTAGATTTTGTTACATGTTGATGTGTAATTTAGATTTTGTTACATTTTAAAGAAAATTCTCCTTAGTTAGTGCATGGGTGTAAGATGGAGCTAATAAGAGAAGAACACGTAGGCAAAATGAGAGTGTGACACATGACGTATTATTCAAATCCTTAGCGAAAGTAGCATTAAATACACCAGATTATATTAAAAGAAGAATCATCAACAAAGGTAGGAGATATTAACCTATGATAGAATTAATTACCTATCTATCTTCAAGTTACTTCTATCAAGTGATGACGTGTTCTGCATGTAACGGATACCTGTCATCATGAGGTCAATTTGCATAACACGTGATAGACACTCACACACGCATAGTGATACCTGAAAAGTGAACAATCTTTCATTTGTAAAATTCCAACTCAAATGATAGAAATTAAGGTAAATTGGTGGTAAATTTCTAGCACCTCATATAATATTTCTTACTTTCAGCTTAAATTTATAATAATTTAATAATAATAATAATAATAATAATAGTAATAATAATAATAAACAAAATTGATAAATAAAGCTATATTAATAATTATTATATATATAATAATTTTATCCAAAACAGTAACCCAAATCCTATATACGATTAAGATCACTGAAAATGAAAGTCGTGTTAATAGAACAGTTTGAAAGTATAATAATAGGAAACTAATATTGTCCCTTAAATTTCATTAATTGCAAATCATTGGACGACCACATAAATGACTTTTGCCTAAAGAACCCCGATCACGTACCACTGAAATGTGAGAAACAAGAAGAAGAAAGAAAATGAGTATAGTACCCAAGGAGACGATTGAAGTGATAGCACAGAGCGTTGGAATCAGTAGTCTCTCCACAGATGCAACGCTCGCTCTTGCTCCTGATGTCGAGTATCGCATGCGTGAAATCATGCAGGTCTATTATATGCATATTTCAATTCTTTTTTTTCAAAAATAGTTATATTTTCCTGTTTATGGAGGTGGGTTTGTTTTGTTTTTCATTTTTTGTTTTTAATTTTGTGGGTTGAACTAAATTGTTAGATTTGGTGTTTTTTAGAAGTGGGTTCTTTGAGCAGGGCTCTAGTGATTTTAGTGTGTATATATATATATATATATATATATATGATGGTATGGTGAAGTTGGAAACTTTGATTCGGATATGGGTTTTTTGTGTTAAAAGTTGTATTCTTGAGGAAGACAAGAATTTGAATGTTTGTTTTGTGTATGTCTTGTGGGGTATTTAGATATCAATGCAATTTCGAAATTTGGACATTTTTGTGTTACTTGCTTTGGACCATTAGTGAGGGATTGTTTTGAGTTGCGGGAGATTAAGAAGTTGGTTAATGAGGTTGAGAATTATTATGGGACTAATATAGTTGTGTTTTTATATTTGAAGCACAGGAGGCTATCAAATGCATGCGACACTCGAAAAGAACTACTTTGACAGCAGAGGATGTTGATGGTGCTCTTAAATTGAGAAATGTGGAGGTGATTTTTTGGAGCTAATTCTGTGGTTTTGAGTTTTAGTCCCTTTTCTGAAAATAAGCTGAGGTTTGATATATTAATTTTTTAATGTTGTTGTAGATTAGAAAATGTTAATGTTATACTATGATTATGCTTAAGCTCTAGTGCTTGAACTGAGAGAGAGCATGAATAAGATACGAACCTGTCGAATGTTGAGTGTTACCATTGCTATAGCTTAATGCTCATGATTTGTTGTTGTATCATTGATGCATATGACGTAACGGTTAAGTGTTGAACTCTATGAATTGTACTTTTCACTTGTTTGGAAATTATACTCATCTAATAGTATTCTGTTTAATCTTCTTGCCTCAGCCATTATATGGATTTGCCTCAGGGGGTCCTTTGCGGTTCAGAAGAGCTATTGGGCATAGGGATTTGTTTTACCTCGATGACAAGGATGTGGATTTTAAAGATGTAAGAGACTGATGGATGTGTTTGTTGCCCTTACAGGGTTAATGGGTAGGGCACTTCTAAATTTTCTCACATTTGTGCTTGACTTGTAGGTGATTGAAGCACCTTTACCAAAAGCACCACTTGATACATCAATTCTTTGTCACTGGCTAGCTATTGAAGGGGTACAACCTGCAATCCCGGAAAATGCGCCCGTGGAAGGTTGGCCTCTGAATGCTAATGAATTCTTGACAGGCATTTAATATATTAGATTTGAAATTTTGAGATCCTAATAGAAACTCTGAAAATTCTGGATTTAAATTTATTTTGCATTTACTCAGCTAGGATGTAAACAGGATTTTAAGCTCCCGGTGCAGAGGAAATTATATTAAGTGAGACCTGTTTAGTTGATTTGTCTGAAATTTACGATTGATGATGTCTTCATTTTGTCATTCCTTCTTAGCAAATCAGACAAGATAGTTGGTCTAACTTTTTAAGTGCAATGTGTAATGAGGTAGAATTGATGATATGTATATAATTATAGATTTCAGACAGTTCTTTGTAGGGAATAATTTCTTGGAATTTTCTATGCTAATAATAATATCAGGATCTTGATGAAACTGACTTCTGAATGGCAATATCTGTTTGTGCTATCATGATTATTTTTAAGGCTAAGTTTAGAAGCTAATCTCTTCATTGGTTTCCTTTGCTTGATTTTGCTTCTCTTTAGTAATTGCTCCTCCTCCTGATGGCAAAAGCAATGAACAGAAAGATGGGCTTCCTGTTGACATTAAATTGCCAGTCAGGCATATATTGTCTAGAGAACTTCAGGTAAATGGAATTCTTTCTGTACTCAAGTTATATATTGATTTTGTCTGCAGTTTGTTTACATGTCCTTCACTGTCACCTTTGCAGTTGTACTTTGATAAAATCACTGGGCTGACTGTGAGTAGGTCTGATTCAGTCCTTTTCAAAGAAGCATTAATGAGTTTGGCCACAGATTCAGGACTTCATCCGTTAGTTCCTTATTTCACATATTTTGTAGCTGATGAGGTAAATATATTAAAATTATAGAGTGAACATGAACAGTTACTTGAAAATGGATATCCAAAATTCTGATCCTAGCTACTCTTCCTCCAATGACATCAGGTTTCTCGTGGTTTGAATGATTATTCCCTTCTGTTTGCTTTGATGCGGGTTGTTCAGAGTCTTCTACAAAATCCACACATACATATAGAACCCTATGTAAGTTGATTTTTTATTTATGTGATTTATTTGTTTTATACATCTTAACAAAATTAAGTCTAATCTCCAACTTAGGGTTCACTGAGTTGACCATTGGGAGATATTAACAGCTGCAATCATGTGACATCTGTCACTGTAGATCAAGCATTGTTAATCTTTTCTTTAGTAGCCTCTTCTAAGGAAATGGCCTGTCCCACCATTCTGGTAGATGGTATCAGCTAAAAAGACCTATGGGTCTGATTGTTCTGATGATATAATTTGATTATTTAGTCCTTGGTGCTGATAATTTGGAGACATGCAATTTGTGTGAAAGAAATTTAGAGCCTATTGTAGAGTAGTGACAAATTTTAAAACGCTCTAAAAAATGATGTTTAACCAATTATGTTAGTCACTAAATTCAGATTGTTAAAGAATATCTTTTAAGAAATAAGGAATTGTGTTTTGTCAGTCTTGTACTTACTCTAATTTGGCTGATGTAATGAAAAGTGTTTGCTTATTATGTTATTAAGTAGTTATATGAGTTCTGAACGATAACCTTAACAAAGTTGTGTTATGAGGTGTTAATTGAGCTGAAAATGGAACTCAGCTCAGCTCAACAAACCATGAATCCTCTTTCCTTTTGTCCGCTAGATTATCCTTCTCTTCCATTATGTAACATCCACTTTGTGCTTCCACTTTTCTTTTCTCAAAATTTGGCCTTTCTTTTTCCCTTTCTGATTGTTCTTTTTGAGTAACTTAACTTATTCAGGAATTCATTGGCTTTTTTTTATTTCTTCTTCTTTTTCATGTGGCTGTACAACCCTAGGTGGCCTTTTTTTTTTTTTTTTTTTTTTTTATAGTTGTTCAGTAAATAGATATACTCTAAAGTTTGGGGGGTCCCGCTATCAGTGAATTTGAGAATCATTGTTTTCTTGGCAGCTGCACCAATTGATGCCATCTGTGGTTACCTGCCTTGTTGCGAAAAGGTTAGGTAATAGGCTTGCCGATAACCACTGGGAACTTAGAGACTTCACAGCAAATCTAGTCGCTGCAATATGCAAAAGGTGAAACTTCTCCCCTTAGTTTTATGTTGTGTATATAAAGGAAATTATCATGATTGGTTCTAAATTTTATTAGTCTTTGCTTTCGTTCTTCTATCCCAGTTGAGGTTAATTCTCTCTTAGGCAGCTAGAGATAATTGAAGTTGTGTTTTGTCAATTATGTTAATTGTGAAAATTAGATTTAGAACTTTAGCATTTATGCAGATCATGTATTTTGTAAAGTTGGTGATGAGTTTTTCGTAAGATCGCACTGAAATCTAGATTCCGGCCCCAATAGAACAGGACCGTGCTGAGACTGAATAATATGAAAATACCTGGAGAAGTGTTATTTATGAGGATGATGCAACTCTTCTAAGGGTGGAGTTACTAGAATTCAGAGTCATAACAATAATTTGAAGAGTGTATAATATGACGGCATTTGGAGCCATATAGACAATCTAGCCGTGGACTTCACCAACCTATTAAAATTGTCTTGCATTCATAACCAGTCTTCTGACTCACTGTTTAAGCTTCAAAACATTATTCTTAATATATATGCACACTGGTCTTGCTTTTACTTTTGTCATAAATTTTTTGTCTTATTTTGACATTTGTAGATTTGGACAAGTTTATAACACTCTTCAGCCACGCCTGACCAAAACTCTTCTGAATGCACTTTTGGATCCAAAAAAGGCATTGACTCAACATTATGGTGCCATTCAAGGGTTAGCAGCACTAGGACCCAATGTGGTAATTTCTTTTCTCATGCTTTAGATCAAATTCTCAAGCTTCACGGTAATTTCTCTCGAATATAGTGTGATTGTGATGTCAAAGAAGATGAGATAACCTTACTTTTTTCCGTGGATAGCTTTGCTTGTTATGCAAACTTCCAGCGGTTATAGTGAAACTAAAAATAAAATATTCAACTTCAGCACTCTCCTTTCAGTTGTTTTCTTTTCTTGTCAATTTGTGCTATGTTTGAGCTTTTTCATTTCTTAACCATGTTTTGGTACTCTTTGAGTCATTTGTTATGGTTCTTCACTTTATGAGCAGGTTCGTCTTCTTGTATTGCCAAATCTTGAGTCATATTTGCATCTTCTTGAACCAGAGATGCTTCTTGAGAAGCAAAAAAATGAAGTGAAGAGGCATGAGGCTTGGCGAGTTTATGGGGCCTTCTTGGTGAGTTATTAATTAATAGAATGCTTGTATAAATACTCTCAGTTGGATATCTCTTGAGATTGATCTTTAACGGGTGTAACTGGACTGTCACTTCCAGCATGCAGCCGGTCAATGTGTATATGATCGCCTCAAAATGTTTCCACCTCTGCTATCACCACCAGCACTTACTGTCTGGAAGACCAATGCAAAAGTTATTACTTCAGTGACAAGTAAGAGTTATGCTGACTTTTTGTTTGTTTAATTCATGGTGTAAGTCTGTTGAGTGTCTACTGGCATTGTGAGTTTGAGTACTTAGGGACTGAAAGTGTATAAAGAGCTGACTTTTGTTTGTGAGAACACCCTGATGCTGGAATCTGGATTGATGAGATTAGTAAGCGGATGACATGTAGATTATCATATGACGGGATTGATTTGCATATATATATATATATATATACGTTATGCGTTCAATATTGTTCTGACAACGCTTAGATTTTTTTAGCATTACCGTTTCAAACATTGGCTCTAATTCTGTTTTAGTGGATAAATCAAGATTCTAATACCTGTTTTACTTGAAATCTCTTAAAGATAAACGCAAGGCAAGCATGGATCGCTTGGACCAGCAGCCACCTAACAAGAGAATAGCTACAGATGGGCCAATCAGTGTAGTGTCTACCAGCTCCTCACCATCTCCCATGGAGGAAGAAACAACAGTCCCAGTGCCGTTGGGTGATTCTGATGTGGGTACATCACAATCTCCTGGACAGATGCCTCATGAAAGCAGGTCAGGTAGCAAACGTGAAAGAGACGGGGGTAATACTTGTGCTTTGAAGATGTCAGCCATCCTGCCACAGATTTGGAAGGATGACTTAAATTCTGGGCAGGTTCTGGTTTCACTGTTTAATCTGTTCGGTGAGGGCATTCTTTCCTTCATTCCAGCTCCTGAGATGTCTTTGTTCTTGTAACTTGTAAAAGGATGATAGTAATATCCATGTGAATTGTAGATTGAAACTAGAAATATCCTATAAAATGAAATTCCTGATTTCATCTAAATTCTTTGGAACTCTGGTGTGTTGTAGATTTCATAGCCTTCTGAGTGTTTTGACTCTTTGAAATAAGCGTCTCATTAACCCAATCATTTGGAAAAAAAAAAATGTACACTGATCTTGACGTGAGTGAGATTGATTCGATCCCAGGATCTTACTAACCAATCATTATTGTTCTCTCATATCTTGACAAACTAAAAAAAAATATATATATATATATTTTTTTTTTGAACTGAAAAATAAAATGTATTTCATTTCATTCAATCAACTCAATACCTGATCTGTACTTAAAAAAAAAAAAAAAAAAAAAAATAAATAAAAAAGAAAAATCAATACATGATCTAATCTTCAAATATATACATGTATATATAAACACTTAATACATGATCTAGAACTTAAAAACATGTAACATGGGAACTTGGAAAAGAAATGGAAAAAATACATTGCTAAGCAGGGGAAAATCAAAATAGAAATAAATAAGGATCATAAACAAGAAATTTATCACCAACTTTGGTGATTTCCTTCACAGCTTTTTTCTGGTAGCTATCCTCTTCGAGGACCATTTGCATCCCATACCATCGGCCATAGTAAGCATCATCTACTTGGTCTCTGTCTTGGACTCCTCCAAATCCACAGCCCCATTCATGTCATGGTTCAGTTTGGTTTTGGATAGGAGAAACCGACCCGACCCGACCCTTTGCATGTGCCACTCAAATGGAATTTTCTTGGTGTCGGAAGTTTTGGTAATCTCTCAATTCCTTTTGGCATATATCTTAGAGAATTAGTGCCATAATTCATTAAATGGTGTATATTGATTAACTTCCACATCATAGTAACTTAACAGGGGGACGACACCCTCTTCAAACTTTTTTTCTTCCCACATCTCACTAGATAAGATGTTTTCCCATTCTTCTCTAGTATTTTTAGGACGCAAAAGACTCCCCATTGTCTTTGCAGTTAAAGGCAAGCCCTTGCACTTGCTTGCAATTTTCCTACCAATTTCTTCTAATTCTACACAATCTTCATCAGACCTACCAAAAAATGCGAACCGCCTAAATATTGCCCAACATTGCTCGTTAGACAGTTCATCAAGTGTTATAATATCAGTCCATTCCATCATAGCAGTTGTTTGGTTACGTGTGGTAATTAGGACTTTACTTCCATGAAGACCATTCTTTAAACAATCGTGAAACCATTCCCAATTCATGAAGTCTTCCGTCCACACGTCATCTAAAACTAGAAGAAATTTTTTCCCTACGATTAATTTATGAATTTCTTGAATAACAGACTCCAATTTAACTAATCCAGAGTTATCACCCCCTAAAGCTTCATTGATTGCTTTAGCAATCATTAGCTCATCAAAAGGGGTTGATACACACACCCATATTCTTTTATCAAAACTTCTAATCACATCCTCATCGTCGTACGCTAACTGAGCAAGTGTTGTTTTCCCAATACCTTCCGTCCCTACGATTGAGATGATATGGAGGCTGGTTTGCCTTTCACTACTCTCATCTAACAGCTTGCTTATTAAACTGTTCTTTTCCTCATCTCGGCCAAACACAGCTGACTCACCAATCGAGGACATACTTACTGTACGTCGAGGTTGTTCACTAGTCGTAGTTATTTCAAAGTCGAACCTTTCTTTCTCTTTTGCAATATCATCTAGACTCTTAGTTATTGCTTTCATCTTGGAAGCAATGTCATGGCTTAAAATAACTTGTCTTAAACTAGAGTAGGGAAACAGAAAGCTGGAGCGTACCTTACTCTTAAGGGTATGAGCATCGTTAGATCCCTCAAGTTCCAATCTTTTCATGATTGCAGTGTTCCACGTGTCCAACACGTCTTCCATTTCATGGGAAACATCTTTCAGCTTCTTCAACCAAACTCCGACGTCTGTCTCGTTAACTTGTCTTAGCTCGGCATCAGCAAGCACAGCTTGAATCATTTGGAAGTTAGTTGTGAGCATCTTGACCTGTTCATCCACTCCCGTAACTAGCTTCATTCCTGCTTTTATCTCTTGACCAGCAACTGATTGCAATTGCTGCAAGACAGCAGAAACAACTGCATTGGCCATGTTAGGAGGAAATGATATGTAAGTAGGTAGCAATTACAATAAGAGAAATCTGGATGTGGTGGTTATGATATGTCTTGCAATTACAATAAGAGAAATCTGGATGTGGTGGTTATGATATGTCTTGCAATGTCCATTTAGCTTCTATATAAAGATGTTAAAGCCAAGGAATGGTTGGCTGTTGTGCGACAGGAAGATGATGGGAAAGTTACTGAAGAAGAAGTAAAATGGGGTGGTTGAAAAAGTATTAACGCGTCTTTTGAACTTTTCTTGCTAAGACCGCATGCATGCAGGTTGACCGATGACGACATTTTAGAAAAAAAAAGAACTTCAAAAGACGCGTTAGTTTTTCAGCCTAAAAATCTAAAAACGATGTCTCCTTGTACGTAATACTCGTGCTTTGAAGATGTCAGCCATCCTGCCACAGATTTGGAAATTCTGGGCAGGTTCTGGTTTCACTGTTTAACCTATTCGGTGAGGGCATTCTTTCCTGCATTCCAGCTCCTGACATGTCTTTTTTCTTGTAAACTTGTAAAAGGATGATAGTAGTAACATCCATGTGAACTGTAGATTAAAACTAGAAACGTTCTATAGTCTTTTGAAGTTTTCTTGCTAAGGCTGCATGCATGCAGCTTGACCGATGACGACATTTTAGAAAAAAAAAGAACTTCAAAAGACGCGTTAGTTTTTCAGCCTAAAAATCTAAAAACGATGTCTCCTTGTACGTAACACTCGAGCTTTGAAGATGCCAGCCATCCTGCCACAGATTTGGAAATTCTGGGCAGGTTCTGGTTTCACTGTTTAACCTATTCGGTGAGGGCATTCTTTCCTTCATTCCAGCTCCTGACATGTCTTTTTTCTTGTAAACTTGTAAAAGGATGATAGTAGTAACATCCATGTGAACTGTAGATTAAAACTAGAAACGTTATATATAATGAAATTCATGATTTCATTTGAATTCTTTGGAACTATGGTGCAATTTTATAGATTTCATATCATTTGGGAAAAAATGTACACTGATCTCGACGTGACTGCGATTCGATTCCAGGATCTTACTAACCAAGGTTTGTACTCACCAATCATTATCGTTCTCTGATATCTTGACAAACAAAATTTGAAATTCATGAGTCGTGAATTTACATGATTGTGATCATTAAACCAAAAGCAAATAGAAGGAGAGAGCAGGCAAAAGGTAATTAATTAAATAACAATTATTCAGTCATACCCACTTAGAGCTAATCTATAAAACTAGTCAAGAATTTACCTTCCCTATAATTCACTTTGTAATTTGAGGGATTATATTATAAGGTAGTGGTTTTTATTGTTTGTGACGCATATACTCTGCACAGTAACTGTCCTTTGCCTCTCCAAATCAAGTCTCGAAAGCACATTTGAATGTGATATAGACCCTCTTCTCGTAGAGAGGGTCATCATGTACGAATTATATATCATTTGCTTGTTTTATTTTATCAAGCCTAGGAGCGTAATCACCCAAAATTGATAGACTTTTTATAGAAGTTCTTCTCTTTGGAGTATTTGAGACCATCATGAGTTGCACTCTCAATTGTTTATTAAAATTGTATTATGGACACTCTCAATAAAAAATATAATTTTATAATTCCATTTAAAAAAGAGAATCTATCACTACAACAATGGGTGCATCCCAGTTCAAATAAATGTAAAAATTTTGCATGACAATCGGAAAAATAATTCCACAGTTACAAAATAAACACCAAAACCTTCACTTTGTATGGCTTTCAGATATTTATTATCTCAAGAGAGTCTACATCCTGAGCTTCAATCCAAATAATGTGTAAGTCTATTAAGTGTATGACCAAAAAGAGTCCCATCTTCAACAGACCAAGCGAGGACACCATACCTGTGGTGGACCCACCACCTTAAATATTATAAAAATTTTATAATATTATATATTTTTAAATTAAAAAATTAATTGCTTTTTTACTTCCTTTAATAATTCTTTTAGTTTATGTAAATATTAACTTTTTATTCTCCATATTTCACATACAATAATATATTTATATTTTTATTGGTGCAAATTAGTAAATTCTTAATTATTTCATTAAATTATTATACTTTATTATTTTTTTCCCAATTTTTTGTTTTTGTAAACTGTAATATATATTTTTTAGTTTAATCAACTTTTAATTTGTGAACTTTCCTCATCTAAATTTATAGTATTAAAATTGCCAGATTCAAATATTTCAATTATTTTTTATCTTTGATTTTTTTTTATGACAACGTTGATTTTGTTATTTTATTGATTTATTTTTTTAAAAATATTTTATTTACAATATAAGTGTAATATTATCCAAGTTCATTGATCCAATATGTTATTTTGATTTGAAAAACTTTTTCGTTCAATAATTTTTTTTAATAGAACCATATATACTATATATATATGTTTTGAAAAGACATATATACTATGCTATGATAATAGTTTTTCAATTTTATAATTATTATTTTTAGTAAATAGTAATACTATGGAACTTAATGAGGAAATAATTGATCCATTCACTAAAAATTTACATCGACTTATAGTTTAAGTGATTAATGCACTTTTCATTTGTGTAGATTTATGAATATATATGGGGAGTGTTCTCATTTTATTATGAGTCTCATAATGCTATAAGAGTTAATTTTCGAGTCATACATATAGTGTTTAAATTTGGTTGGTTTTAACATATCATTGGTGTGATTAACTTATAATTATATATACGTTTAATTTGGATAGATCCTAACTTACTCTAATTGTTAATGCGATTACTTTGTGTGTGTGTGTGTGTGTGTTTGTACACATGTATATATATACACGTGTGTATATGTATTGGTATGTTAATTAACAGTAGCTACATTATAGTTGAATTTTAGCATCACTGTATTATGTTTTATTATAAAGCCATTTTTCATATAAATTTTTGGTTCCATTGCTATACAATTGTAACACTTAATGTCAATTTGTATATGTAAATTACATTTTACTAACTTGCAATTATGTGTATTTAAACCAATGTATTTTAGTGAAAATCAAAGAGAGCTTATAGACCTTTTTTAATATGAAAAAAATGTAATTATTTAATTACAATTTAACTAATTAATTATTTATGTATAATTAAAAATCTATCTATTTAATTTTTAATAGAAATGCTTAATAATTAGCATTCACAATGACATAAGATTTGTTCTATGATTAAAAAGCAAATATAGCTTCTAATTGAATTATTTTTTACAAACATGCAATTAGGTGCCAATGTATTTTAGTGAAAATCAGAGAAAGCAAATATTCATTTTTAACAGAAAATATGGAATTATTTGATTACAGTTTGATTAATTATTTATTTAGATATAATTAAAAACCAAATTATTTATTTATTTATTTTTAAAATACAAATGTCTCTTCATTTGCCTCAATCTAAAAATGACATTTTCCCTCTCCTTGTACAACAATTAGGCGTCTCTTCAATTGCTTTCACAATATAGTTTATTTAAGATTGATAAGATTCTTTAGTAATAACTTTTTGATTGATTATAAGTCATCCAATGGTTCTAAATTTATTGAGTAACCTTAGCAAACAGTTAATTAACCAAATCCCTAATATATAGACAAATTAAAAAAATGAGATTGTATTATTTGGAATCATGTTCCAAAATCCCCTGTATATGATACATCTTTCGATTGAAACATTAAAGAATCCAACAATTCATATATCAATATGCATTCAGGATGATCTCTGTCTTCAACAGTAAATGTACGAGTCTTCCCATTAACTTCAACATGGCTTTGTCCCGGAACCTTCCTCACTTAATTTGTTACATTTCATCATTGATCTTATTTTTGCTACTTCATCCCATCTTCCAACCGAAGCATATATATTAGCCGTCTCCACATATGGAGCTGCCAAGTGAGGCTCTAATTCGAATAGACGATGAGCTGCATATTCACCTATCTCTATGTCTCGGTGAATCTTGCAAGCACTAAGCAATGATCCCCATATGCCAGCATCAGGTTTGATAGGCATCTTTTGAACAAAATCCATTGCTTCTTTTAACTTCCTTCTTTGTCCAAGAAGATCAGCCATGCACGAATAATGGTCCAGTCCAGGATTTATGTTATATACATCGATGATCATATTGAAACAATCCCATCCTTTCTCAAGGAAACTGATGAGAGCCCTGGAATCGCGTGTGGGTCAACTTTGACAACATTGGAGTTTCGATTAATTTAGGATTTATTTCCTTTAAGGAATTTATATCATTTCCTTTTAGATTTAGATTTTATTTCTTTTTAAGTTTGCATTAATTATTTGATATTATTTTCATTAATTAGATTGATACTATTTATTTTATTGAATTATTATTTTATTTTTAGGAAAGACTTGCTTATTAAGAATTGTAAGGTTATAAATAGCCATGAACCTTAAGAGTTTAAGATATGTTAAGAAGTTGTGAGTTAGACGATTAAGCCTTATTGTTGGATATAAATTTAGGTTCTCAACTGAAATTTGCAGGAGTGCAAGCTTGAAGCACAACAAGAAATGTTATGTGATTTGGTCTCAAACCCAATTCCACCGTCTAAGGGAAAAGGTCCAAAGCTTCTCTGAATTCTCCATTCAAAGCACAACCGGCAATCATAGTTGACGATGTGGGTATGGATCATCTGCACGTGTTTTGGATTGGAGAGCTTGGCACAAGCTTTGGCTACGTAAAAAGGGGAAAATCAAGTTGTCTGGTTCAATGGCGTTTTGTTTCATTTGGCGAAAGAGAAGAAGGGCTATGTCTTATGCATTATAGGATGAGCAAATTATAAGTTAGCTACCTAAAGTTTGTCTTATTGCAGGCAGAACTCATTTTTCATTTAGTTAACAAATTACTCATATACCGTTATTTTTGATGGTTAAAAGTGACCTTTGATTATGTGAAAAATGTAAAATAACTATTCTTTATTTCTTACATTTAATTTAATAAAACCAAATAAATTAAGATTTAAAAATAAAAAAAATATTATTTTTTAAAAGAATTAAAAAAAGGCTTCAAAACATAAAAAGTAAAATAACAAAAATTTCCATCATCTATCACAATGATGAATAGTAAAGATTATTTATAAAAAAAAAAAAGAGAAAAAGCTGAAGATCCAAATTGAATCTCCATTGTCCATCTTTTAAGATTTTAAGATGGATGATGGAAATCTAATTTGAATCTTCACCCACCTTCATCTTACATTAACTTATAAATACTTCCTCTTTCATTAATGTTGATTGTCAAATTGCTAAAGTTGATTGCATTAGATGGCCAAAATGATTGAAATATCCTTGAAGAGATAGTTAAGCACCGTTATGACCAATTTACCCTTAGAAAGATAAAAAGATTATAATTTACATATTATCAACGATGGAAAGATTTGTTGAATGGTTTTGGGAGTGAAATTTAGAATTCTTATTTAAATGATAATATTACTTTTAAAATTTTCTTTTGAATATAAAAAAAAATTATTTTGACTCAAATTATGGTAGTCTTATATTAACAAATTTGAATGTACTTTTTGATTATTATAAGGCTATCAACATTATATATATTGTTCATTAAAATTCTTAGAATAATTTTGCAAAGTGCATGAGAAGCAAGTTAGATATATAATAGTACATTACACCAATAAACACTTTACCTATTTAACCTATGACGTAGAAAATTTATGTAAAAACATGCCACACAAAGTTGAAAACATAATCTATTATACAATCATAGGTGCATAATCAAAGTAGAAATGAAAAAAAAAATGAAAAAGAAAATAAAAAGAAAAAGACTGATAAGTTTTTCTACTTCAACGTAAAATTCTCTAAAATGGGCTCATAGGCCAAAAGTGCATCAATTATTAAAATATATATATATATATATATATATATATATATTGCATACCAAGGAGAAACCAAAGAAAAGAGAGGGTGTTTTTTAAATGAGGTAGAGAACAATGAACTAAAAAACAGAGCTTTAGAATCATATATACATATATTTATAGAATCATATATACTATATATATTTTTAAAAGATATATATACTATGCTATGATAATAGTTTTTCAACATTATAATTATTATTTGTAGTAAATAGTAATACTATGGAACTCAATAGGGATATAATTAATTCATTCACTAGAAATTCATGTCGACTCATAACTCAAGTGATTAATGCACTTTCCATTTGTGTATATTTATGAATATATGTGGATAGTGTCCTCTTTTTATTATGAGTCTTATAGAGCTATAGATGTTAATTTTCAAGTCATATATATAGTGTTTAAGTTCGGTTGGTTTTAACACATCATTGGTGTGATTAACTTATAATTATATATATGTTTATTCTGGATAGGTCTTGATAGACCTTAACTATTGATGTGATTAGTTTGTGTGTGTGTGTGTATTGGTATGTCAATTAATAATATTTACATTATAATTGGATTTTAACATCACTGTATGATGTTTTATTACAAAGCCCCTCATATAAATTTCTTGTTCTACCACTGTACAATTGCATGTAACACTTAATGTCAATTTGTATGTGTAAATTACAGTTTACAAACTTGCAATTATGTGTATCTAAATCAATGTGTTTTAGTGAAAATCAAAGAGAGCTTATAGACCTTTTTAATATGAAAAAAAATTGTAATTATTTAATTTCAATTTAACTAATTATTTACTTACATTAATGAAGAAAACTATTTATTTATTTTTTTAATAGAAATGCTTAATAATTAGCATTCACAATAACACAAGATTTTTTCTAAGATTAAAAAGTAAATATAGCTTCCAATTGAAAATAATATTTAGGTCACCAAAATTTATCGTAATAGTTTAATTAAATTATTTTTTACAAACTTGCAGTTAGGTGCCAATGCATTTTAGTGAAAGTCAATGAGAGCAAATATTCATTTTGAATATGGAAAAAAATGGAATTATTTAATCACAGTTTATTAGTTATTTATTTTGATAAAATTAAAAACCCATTTATTTATTCATTTTTTAAATACAAATGTCTCTCCATTTACCATTTACCTCAATCTAAAAATGACATTTTCCCTCTCCTCATACAACAATTTGCTTTTTCGGGGATAGTTTTTGTTCATAGCTTCTCTTATTTGATAGTTCCATAGATTCACACTCCAACAATTTGATGATATTCGACTCAGACATAGAGCAACTGATGATGTTACCATTTTAGCCGGAACCTAAAACTGTATCAAGTATTAAAAAAATAATAATAATAAATTGCATACCAAGGTTAAACCAAAGAGAAGAAAGGGTGTTTTTTAGATGAGGTAGAGAACAATAAACTAGAAAGAATAAAGAGAAGTAGAAGAAAAGTAGAAAGAGAGAAGATGTCATATGCATCATGGGATGAGTAAATTATAAGTTAGCTGCCTGATGTTTGTCTTATTGTAGGCAGAACTCACTTTTCATTTGATTAACAAATAACTCATATATGTAAAATGACCTTTAACCGCGTAAAAAATGTAAAATGATTTTTCTTCCATTCTTATCTTTAATTTAATAAAATCAAATAAATTAAAATTTAAAAATAAGAAAAAAAAAAAAAAATTTTAAAAAAATTGAAAAAAAATGTTTTAAAAAATAAAAAATAAAAAAAACAAAGACTTCCATCGTCCATTACAATGATGGCTAGTGGAGATTATTATTATTATTATTATTATTTTTAATAAAAAAGGGTGATATGTGCACCATCTCCATCTTTATAGAAGTTGAATCCCTCTGAAAGTGGAGATCCAAGGTCTCTTTGTTGATGGAGGCCTAGGAAATCCCAATGATAGGATCCCCATTGTTGATGGAGATCTTGGATTTTATCATCCTTCTTAGACAATGGACAATGAAGATATGAATTTTCACTTTTTTCCTTTTTTTTTTTAATCCAAAATTATCTCCATCAATTATCATTGTGATGGATGATGGAGATCTTAGAAAATTATTATCTTTTTTTTTTTTTTTTGGTTTTTGAATTTTTTAAAATTTTATTTTATGAAAAATCTCTACCATCTATTTTTAGATAGATAGTGGAGATTTACAACTTTTTTGTTTTTTGTTTTTTTTTTTTTTTTTTTAAAGTTTTGAAACTTAATTTTAAAAAATAAAATAAAATAAAAAAGATTAAAAGACAAAAATACCAATAGATGTATTAAAATTGACTAACAAGAGGATAATTTTTTGGTAAAATGAGAAAAGTTGGCTCCATTTACGAAGAGGCAAACCTATGTAGCTAATTTATAATTTGCTTTATTGGATATAAAAAGGTTAAAATTTTATCATGTGGGTTTACCTACATATGAAGAGTACCTCTTGGGAGTATCCCAAATTCTAAACGACCAATAAAATTAATGTATATCATATAAATTATGTAATTAATAAAATAATATCACAATTAATGTGTATCAACATATTTTGACAAATAATTAAAATTAAAATATATTATCAAATATGAGTTGCAATAAGAAACATTATTATTTTTAAATTTAAATATCAATATGATCACTGTTTTCAAAATAGTTTAAGCTTTAAAAATAAAAGCATTAGTATAACTAAAAATTACATAATTATTATTTGTGAAGGCGATAAGTGGGGATTGCCAAAAGATGTTTGGCTCTAGAAATTACAAAACCAAAATGCTCGGTCATGTCCAATTCACTTGGACAGCTATCATTAGGAAGCTCCCAACTAAAGCAATGCATAAGTTGTGCTAGTACTAGTCGAACCACAGTGAGGCCCAATTGCAATCCAGGGCAACTTCTACGGCCAGAGCCGAATGGAAGGAGTTGAAAGTCACGTCCCCGAAGATCAATATCACCACCAACAAATCTTTCTGGGAAAAATTTCTCAGGATCATTCCAAACACTTGGATCTCTTCCAATTGCCCATACATTAATAAAAATTCTTGATTTTTTTGGAATGTATAAGTCGTTCATTATGCAATCTTCCCTAGATTCATGGATTAAGAGTGGGCCCACTGGATGAAGCCTCATGCTTTCCTTTATAACCATATCCAAGTATTCCAAGTTATCCAAGTCGGACTCCTCAACCATTCTGTTTTTGCCCACAACAATTTCCAACTCCTTTTGTACTTTTTCCATCACTCTTGGGTGCTTCATAAGTTCTGAGAGTGCCCACTCAATTGCGGCTGCTGAAGTGTCCATTCCTGCTATAAGCATGTCCTGATCAAAGAA
This sequence comes from Litchi chinensis, assembly GCA_019925255.1. Classification (NCBI taxonomy): domain Eukaryota; kingdom Viridiplantae; phylum Streptophyta; class Magnoliopsida; order Sapindales; family Sapindaceae; genus Litchi; species Litchi chinensis. Next base: position 22,392,169 of record CM034471.1, read on the forward strand.
AGAGTTGTCAAAATAAGAAAACTAGTTAGAATATAAACAATATTTTAAATAATTTCTTGTGAATTAAAAGTAGATCTTCAACAATTCTTAGATATATGACACTGTTGATGAAAACAAATCTCAAATTCGCTTGTTATCTGTACAAGATTAGAATTCATGAACTCATGATAAAATTAATCATAAACTAATTAAAATGCATAATAAAGCTACAAAATGCTAAATCTATAAATTTAAGTATAAATAGTTACCAAGATAATGGCTTTGACATGCTCTATATCAATTTGGCACTCTGGTTCTTCAGACCGCATAAAGCTCAACAACAGATCAACAAAGTCTTTGTTTCCATTTTCATCCATGGAAGATTGAATATGTTCACTAATGACTTTCTCAAGAAAATCATCAAACACCTTGGAAATCCGCTTCAACTTCTTAGTAAGCCCCTGAAGATCAAGTGAAGAAATTTGAGGGATGTAATCAGCCAAGTTTGGAGTTGCTGCATATTCCATTACTTCTTGAATCACAGCTTTGAACCCTCTCTCATCAAACTCCTTGTCCATGTATTTCTTCCCAAATACCATTCTACAAATCATGTCTGCATTGAGAGATGCAACCTTTGCACTCAAATCCACAGCAACACCAGCACAAGCAGCCTCTTTGACATATTCAATCAACTGATCTAGCTCCGCCTTTCTCATAGACTTGAAAGAACTGATTTTATGACTGCTAAGCAATTCTAGAGTGATCATTTTTCTTACTGTTCTCCAATAAGAACCATATGGGGCCATGACCATGTCCTTTTGACCATAGAAAACAAGCTTGAAAGCTTGAAGAGGAGGTCTGCTAGCAAAAACAAGATCATGAGTTTTCAAGAACAGCTCAGCTGCTTGTGGAGATGATACAACAACAGTGGACATCAAGCCTAGGCGCATGAACATGATAGAGCCATATTTTTGGGCAAGTTTGTGAAGATCTTTGTAAGGATATTTGCCCAACAAATGGAGGCATCCAAAAATTGGAAACTCTCTTGGACCAGGAGGTAATCTCTTAGTTTCTGCATTCCTTTTCCACAAAAATGCTTGAATTAGGAAAGAGAGCAGCATAAAAACTGCTAATGTAGACCATGTAATCCAAGACATGGTGATGAAGATTTTGTGGTTCACAGCTTTGACACTGAATTGAGAATTGTGAGGTCTTTGGTGAGAACACAAATTGTCTTTGGTGACAAGATATGGTTATTTACTCATCAACTTAGTTTTTATATGATCCGTTTACATATCAACTTAATTTTTATTTGACAAGTTGTGGAGGGACGTGTCAACAAGTAAGCAATGGTAGGCTTATTTTTAGTTTACTCATCAACAAATTGTCTTTGATGACAAGATATGGTTATTTACTCATCAACTTAATTTTTATATGATACGTTTACATATCAACTTATTTTTAGTTTTTATATGATACATTTACGTATCAAATATTGAGTTTGGTATCGGTATTGATACCACTTTCATGAATTTGGTATTTGGATTCCATCATGTGTTTAGGTGTATAAATTTGCTGGTACAAGTAAGCAAGGACGTAGCCTAGTGGGGGCAAGGGTAGGCTTGACTAATACAGGTAATCAAGGGACGTAGCATAGTGGGGCTAGGGTAGGCTCAAGCCTACCGTAGTCCAGCCTACCCTAGGCCCCTAAAAAAAATTTATATTATACACATATTTTTATTGGATAATGATTAAAATATATATAACTATATGTAAATATAAATGGAGTGGAGTGTTTGTGTGCGCGGCGTTTAGTGTGTTGATAAGAAGGATAAAATAATGGTTAATAGAGTTATTTGATGGGTGATAGATTGATAAGAGATGATTGTTGATAGAATCGTATAAAAAAAAATTGTTATTATAAAAGTACGTGGGGAACAAGGTTATTGCTATTTTAATTTTTTTTAAAAGTTTATTTCTTTATTTTTAGGCTTGGCATTTTACAATCATAATCCCTATTTGTATCTAGTTAATTGGGATACTTTGAACCGATTTCATGGTTCACGAAGTTTCTATTAGCTTAAGTTTTTGATATATTTCTTTTATAACTTGCACTCTCCTGATTTTTCCTTTAAATTTTAAACCATAATTTTTTTTTTTTAAGTACACCTGGAATTCTCCAAAAATATGCAACAACTTCATCAAATTTAAATTATATATATCATTTATTAATTTTTGTGATATACAAAAATACACATTTATTCCAAACTTATTGCATGTAATTTTTATTTATATTTATATTTTTATTCAAATATTATTTATGTAATAACTTTATTTCATACATTAAATATGAAATTTTACTTAAATTTTTCTTATTTTACTTTTTTTTTAATTATAAGTTGTATAATACGTTATCTAAATTTAATACTTTGATGTTTCTCCTAATATATCCTTTAATTTGAAGTATGATAGTAATTATGAATTATGATTGTCAAAATATAAATTGTATATATTTAAAGAAATATTGTTGATGTCATGACATTAGCTATAATTCATATTTGATAAATTTGATTATTTAAATACTTTGTTTAGTCTTTTTACTTTTATTTTTGTCAATATATTTATTTAGAATATGAATTTTGAGGGGTAAAGCTTATAATATCTACACTTTTTAATTTATAAAATATTTCCAAACCGTTAGAGTTTATTTAAAAAATTTATTCTAGGTCACCCAAATACCTGCACATAATTGATGTGGTAGAGAACAATGAACTAGAAAGAATAACGAGAAGTAGAAGAAAAGTAGAAAGTGAGAAGATGTTTCATTGCATTATGCGGTGAGCAAACTATAAATTATAAAGAAACTTGAAGAAATGAAGTAAAACAGAGAACAAGAAAACTCTTAAAAGGAAGAATTTGATTAATCACTATTATGTTTATTTTTAGACTTGAGGATCCCTTTTATATACAAGTTAACACATATTTAACCAAGGCACTTGTAAGTCCCCAAATCTCGATACAAGGAATCTGGAATGATACTTGATAAAACTAAAATTCAAAGTATACTTTATTTAATCAAACACTTGAAGTTAATCTACAATTAATAAAATGTTCTAATAGTGACAAATAATTAATTGAAAATCAATTCTTGCAAATAGATAAATCTAAAAGAAACAATATTTCTCCATATAATGATCACAAATTCTAACTGCTAATTCTTTTATGTAATCACTCCCTAAATGATACGAAGATCAACATCTTGACATTACTGTGGCTACTCTATAAAAATGTTGGAGATGAGGAATAAGTCATTAACTCAATAAGTAAATTCCACATGACAATTAAAAAACCGTAACACTTGTAACATAATCATATAAAATGAAATACAATTATAACTGTTAACATTTAACATTAACATTTATTGAACAAAAAACCAATAGCTTATTTCACTTAATATCTACGGTAACGGTAATGGAATGCCACATTTAACCATGTGAGTTGGTACGGTATGTTACATTTATCTATGTAACTTGATAATGATATGTCCCATTTACCTGTCTAACCCAATAATAGTAGGTCACATTTACTCGTGTGATTTTGTAATGATAGGTGTACACACAATAACCCAATTGGGATAATAATAATGGTAGCAGTACTACAGACAATCAGCAAAAACAACTTATAATACAATTATAATTATAATATATATCATGCTTTTCAAATACAGAAGAATACTTTTGATACAATCGAACATTTTATAAAGATATATATTTGAGGATGCAAAATCATTTAAATAGGATATAATAAAACGTATCCTTGAAAAAAAACCCAAATTTAGTAAAAACATAATTTTTACATATATTTTGTAAAAGAATGTTCAAAATTTATTAGTCAAAAGCATTTTTAAAAAACAATAATTAAAGTGTAAAAATATGCTTATGATAAAACGATAACAATTAAAATAGAAAACATTTAATTATATAGAGAATAAATTCATTACAAGAAAGTAACTATAAAACGTGTTAGGAAAAATTTACTTAGCTGGAATAATTCGAAACAGTTTATTTATATGTTCAAAAATCAATCAATCCCTATTCAATTATAAGTGAAAAATTGTCACAATACAACCTCATAGTAATTTTATTTGGACATAAATAACCTTATTGTAATAAACCATAAATTTTATCCTTTTTTATTCGAAATTTCAGCTTTGACACTATCGACCTAAATATTTTTAATTAATTCTCTAGGTCTCCAATCAATCTAAAATTTTAAATGGACATTCTAGACACATTGAAAAACCTCCAGTAAAAATTTCAAAGCAAACCGTGGCTACTAACATGTGTAAAATTTTATTCGTTTCAGCCTATTGAAATCTGTCTAGAAAAAACTTATTTCTGATCACAGTGTGCTCTATGAATTTTAATAAATTCCACCATCATCTAAAAATCACGAAATTTTATATAACAACAAAATACATATCAATCCATCTAATATTAAATTTCATAACTTTATGAGTAGTATTACTAACCTAACTAATTTCTCTAATTCGTTTGATTGTTTCAAAATAAAACATTCCAGTAGCCGTTGCTCATACTAATTCATACAATTTTAATCTAACATCGAAATACTCAAAACCTATATAATATGATCCCACAAACCTATCATACCATAAAATTAAAAAAAATGAAAGAAAAAGAAGAACATTTACTTGATTCACAATAAACCTTGATCTCCAATGTTTCAGTGGTTAAATGTTCAACTCCGTTAATGGAGAAGAGAATCTTGAATAATATGAGAGTTGGCTGTTGTGAATAGAGAAACAAAGTTTTTAAATTTATGGCTTCCAACCTTAATACTGATTTGAGGATACATATATTTTTATTTATTATTATTATTTTTTAAAATCTATTTTTACCAATATTCCCCTTTATTTGCTGCCTATTGATTGATGGAAAGTTTTCAAAAATTTTCCATTACAGCTTAAAGTTTTGATTGATGGAAAATTATCTTTCCCTTAATTGTAGTCTATTAATTGATGGAAAATTTCAAAAAATTTTCCACTACCGCACTAATTAGTGCTTAACAACCATTTAGAGAGACCTATAATTAACTCGATGACATGACAAAATGATTGGTTTACACGGTCACTAGGACAGTTAGTGTAAAACCCTGAATTTTATTAAGGGTGAAATTGTAAAATTTTATGAAAATTTTATCAAAGTGCAAGGGTTAAAAAGTTAGATTTTTGGAATTTCAGTTTAAAGTCATAATTTTTAAATAGTTGAGGGAACAAATGGAAATTTGGCCGGATTATATCATCTCCTTCAACCTTCAGCCGACCATTTCTCTCTCTCTCGCCAGATTTTTTTTCAGATTTGCTCTTCTCGCGACCCCAACTTTGACTCCTCGTTCCGACCTCGTCCGAGCTCCGTTTTAGTCAAATTTGGTACCGTTGGAAAGCTTGTGCGACGTAGATTCCATAGGTACCAATTTCATCAATTTTTATCATCGTTTGGGTCTCTGATTTTGCAGACAAAGTCCGACCGCCAACCAATTTTTATTTTTCTTAGATCTTGGCGAAATCAAACGATTTTGACTCCGATTAACCTTATTTTCGTGATGAGCATGTCGAGGACAACAAAACTCGTTTGGGTGCACGTCTCGTCACCGTGGTCGCCGGAATCCGCCGCCGGAGCGTCGCCGTCGGCCACCGCGTACGGCGGGGGTAAGTTCCTCGACCTCCCGAACTCAAAAATTTATTCCGAACGCATCTACGGACTCGTTTTTAAGCGTAGGATCCATTTTTGAGGTTATTTTTCTCATAGGGCAGCCGTACAAAAAGTTATTCTATATTATGTTACTTTGTAGATTCGAATCGGAATGGCTATAGCTTTATTGGAAATCAAAGTCTTCGGAGTGATTAATAGTCCATATTGAGGTAGGGGTTCGATCCTAATCTTTTACAAATTCTTTTATGTTAAAGTGGATGTTTAATTGAATTTTTATAATTTCGAAAGCATAGTAATTATTCGTGGAAATATTGTGGATTGCTTTGAAATTACATTGTGGATTGTGACAATGTATTGTGGATTGGCTTGACAATATGTTGTGGATTATGAGAATGTATTATGGATTGCTTTGCAATTACATTGTGGATTGTGACAATGTATTGTGGATTGGCTTGACAATATGTTGTGGATTATGAGAATGTATTATGGATTGCTTCGCAATTACATTGTGGATTGTGACAATGTATTGTGGATTGGCTTGACAATATGTTGTGGATTATGTGAATGTATTATGGATTGCTTTGCAATTACATTGTGGATTGTGACAATGTATTGTGGATTGGCTTGACAATATGTTGTGGATTATGAGAATGTATTATGGATTGCTTTGCAATTATATTGTGGATTGTGGCAATATATTGTGGATTATGAGAATGCGTTATGGATTGCTTTGGAAATTTATTCTGGTTTATTACAGGTTTGCAAAAGGGTTGGTTTATCGAATTAGCAGTGGTTATGCTGCTGAAATTGTTTTTATAAAAGAAGGGTTTTCAAAATATCGATTTAAATATATATATATATATTGTATTGCTTGCTTGATGGATTTATGTAAATTGTTTTGTAACTTGAATAAGGTAAAGATCCACCGTCCTAGTCATTATATATGGCATCATGAGCTATTCACATAATACGACTTTATGTCGGGGTCACTGTGTAGGGTATTACTGCACAGGGTATTTTTCTGGTGTACTTGCCAGGGTCACGGTGTGCCAAACATTGTTTTAAATAATCTATTGCCACCGGGTATATGGACTCATGAGCTATTCATATAATACGACTTTATGTCGGGGTCACTGTGTAGGGTATTACTGCACAGGGTATTTTCTGGTGTACTTGCCAGGGTCACGGTGTGCCAAACATTGTTTTAAATAATCTATTGCCACCGGGTATATGGCTAGGGGACGGGATCTACCTTGATTCGGAAAAGTGCTATGACTTGACTTAAAATTTTTGATGTTTTATTTCTACTTTATTTCTATCTTGGAAGCAAGCATACATATATATATATATATATCTTTTTTTATATATGAAATGATTTATAAGATTTGTTGAGACAGTTGATCATGCAGATTTTTAATCATGATTTTTTTGAAAGTGGCTTTCGAAACCATATTGGGATTTAAGCCCTACTGAGCATTAGCTCATCCCTCTTTTATTTTTTTCCCTTCCAGGAAATGTACATGGTAATTTAGTTGGCTATCCGACGGAGTAGGCAGAGGATCAAATAAATCAAGTTCTTGGCTTGTGATGTATTTATTTAGTTATTTCTTTTTCCTATTTGGATATTTATGGATGAATGTTTTGAACCCAAAAATTGAGAGAACTCTTATTGATGTATTTAAAACTTTGTATTCTAAACACTTGAGTTAAGGATTTTATTGTGGTTATGAATCCATGAATTCTAGTAGATGTTCACATATCTGTGGGGGATGGGTTTTCATCTGAAATTATTTTAGATCGTTTGAAGTTTTTCATTATACTTTCTTAATATTTTAAATTTGGTACTCCGGAGTATCTAAACGGAGAATAATTTTTTTTATAAATTAATATTCACAATTCTGCCACTGCCTAGGGCTCCGGGTCGTGACAGTTAGTTATCACAAAATTTTTTTGAGGTCTTGGTTAGTTATATGAAGGACCAAGAAGCTCTTCATTAGAACCATTGATGATTGATCTACTTGATTATTTTGTTTTGAGAGAGGAATTGGTCTTTCATCCCACCTCAAATGACGTACGGAATCTTCCAAGATGAGTTTAAATTACAAGAGATTGAATTTGGTAATTCCTAAAGGTTTATTGAGCACATCTGCCAATTGGTCCTTAGTTGGAACATAAACTCTTTAGCTTCTACCTTGTCCCTAATAAAATGTATGTCCAGCTCTATGTGTTTAGTTCTAGAATGAAAAACTGAATTTTTAGCAAGGGATCCAGCCCCAGTTTTGTATTGGTCAATAAGGTAAACTGATTCCTATCTCAATTAATAAGGATTTCAGCCAAGTCATTTCAGCTATTCCATAGTCATATAGAGCAGAACCTCTTTCCACTCACTCGTCTCGTATGGATGTATTGTGCGGTATGGGTATGGGGTCTGACTACTAGGCCCTAGTGGGGTTGGTATTCCTTCAATTTCAGTTTATAAAAGAGGAATAATACATGCAAAAGAAGAGAAAGGTGTGGTTTATGTTTATGTAAATTCCATTTATTTTAAATTGCAATTAAACTACTCTTTTTGAGCATTTGCATCTTCACAAAGAGCATCAATGTTATTGCTCAGTTCAGACTTGAATCTAGAGGAACAATACATATATCTTGTGATTCCTTTAATGCGATTATGAGTCATGAATATGGTTCCAAAAACTGTTACTCGCTAATCGACTGGCAAGGTGGCGGTTAGTAATTTATCAATTACTCAGTGAGTAATCGGCAATTAATTACCATTATAAGAAGCTTTCGTGAGTTTTTTTGGTAGCAATCAAATGATAATTATTTATTTGTATTTTTATCTTCTTTTTTCCCATCCATCAGATCTAAAGGACAATACATATATCCTGTGATTCCTTTAATGTAATTATGAGTCATGACCATGATTCCAAAAATCTCTACTTACTAATCAACTGGCAAGACAGTTGTTAATAATTTGTTAGTTACTTAATGAGTAATCAACGATTAATTACCACCATAAAAAGCTTTCATGATTTTTTTTTAAAATAATAATCAAATGATAATTATTTATGTCTTTTTTTAGCTTCTTTTTTTTCCATCCATCACATCTAATGAATGGTTGAGATTGTTTGGTCTAAGAGACACTATTGGTGCGTTTACTTCACTTGGAGGAATCGGAATAGGAATCAGAATGATCTGGAATCGGAATGACTTGGAATCGGAATGAAGTATCGGAATCAGAATAAGTTGTTTACTTCAACTGTAACAATCGAAATCAGAATCAGCAGTATTCCCATTAAGCTGTTTACTTTACTTTGGAATTAGAATGTGTTGACGTCGATTTTTGGTCTCGGTCAACCGGATGATCCAAAGCCCAATACCTGCAATCAAAAAGCACACCAAAGAAAAGAGAGAAGAAGAACAAGAGAAGGAACACTGAGATTTTTTACGTGGTTCGGCCAAATGGTGTCTACATCCACGAGTCACTCTTAATATTTTGTTTTTTTTTTTTAGAGTGACTGTTCCACTAAAATTTTTTAGCCCCATTTACAATAAATTTCCCTGCCTATTTATGGAGAATGAGGGATTATAATGGAGTGAAGTACACGTAAAGAAATCAACTACTCTGACATAACATTTATTACATTAACTAACAACTCTGTCATAGCCATACTGCATTAATTGCTCCTCGGGATCTGGAAAAACATGGAGCTCGCTGGTACGAGACCTGAGAGCTGAGAGCTCCATCCTGCTGAGCTGAGCTAGCTGAGCTGAGAGCTGCGAGCTGGAGCTGAGCTGAGAGCTGAGAGCTGAGCTAGAGAGCTGAGAGCTGAGAGCTACGAGCTGGAGCTGAGAGCTGGAGCTGAGCTGAGAGCTGCGAGCTGGGAGCTCTAGCTGAGAGCTGCGAGCTGGAGCTGCAAGCTGCGAGCTCGAGCTCGCGAGCTGCGACCTGCGACCTGAATGCTGAGGAGCTGAGAGTTAAGAGCTGGAGCTGGAGCTGCGAGCTGAGAGCTGCGAGCTGCGAGCTGCGACCTGGATGCTGAGGAGTTGAGAGTTAAGAGCTGTGAGCTCCATCCTACTAGTTGAGCTGGAGGTAGCTGCGAGCTGAGGAGCTGAGAGCTAGCTAGCTGCAAGCTGAGAGCTGGGTGTTGAGGATTCTGGGCTTCTTCTCTTGGGCTCGCTCATTGGGCTTTTTCCTTGGACTTTTACCAGCCCATTTTTACAGTCCCAAAAATAGGTATAACAGAATGGATTAATTATAAGTTACAAAAATGTCCTTAATTAAAATTATGGATTAATTACAATGTATAAAATTTTGTTTAAAATATTGGTGTTATCTTTTTATCTTGTAATTCGTCATAATAAGTTAAAAAAAAAAAAAAAAAAAATTCTTAACAATTTGACAATATCATTGTAAGCATTTTGTGTATTTATTATTTTATTTTTAGAAGAAGATATTATGTATTTATATGGTATATCAAATCATTTTTTTAAATTATATATAAAATATTACCTAAAATTTCTTAACCGTATTATTGTAATATTCTTCAATTAAACTCAAAATTTTAGTGCTAACTGTAAATTATTTCTTATAAAATATAACATTTTGCACTAGCACATTTTTTTTATGAAAACTTATAGCATATGTAAATATTTATATTTATAAATATAAAACAACCAACTACAAATTCATAAAACAAAATAGCAACCAACCATGAATATAAATATAAAATCCCAATATTGTATCTACAATAAGTTCATAAACACCTTATATATAAATATTTATATTTGTTTTTTTTTTTTTTTAAAGAAGGGTATAAGAGACATTTTAACTTGATAAAGGGAATGAGAATGGGATTCCCAAGTGGGTTGGGGGGAATGAGATTCTCATTCCTCAATCCCAAATTGATGTGGGACCCACACATTCATTCCCATTACGAAATGAATTTTAAGCAAGTAAACATCATCAATCAATCCCATTCCTGATTCTCATTCCCCAATTCATGAAGTAAACACACCCTATATGTAGAACCAATATATATATATATATATAGAGTTCATTACCACTAATTTTTACGATAAGATTTAAGATATATATATTTGTGAAGTGGTGCCGATTTTTGCCTATATATATGTAATACATTTGCAAATGAACGCAAAAAAAAAAAAAAAAAAAAAAAGAAGAACAAAAGTACAAGCTATTTGCTTTACATTTTCACACACACTCTCTCTCGATTAATCTCTCTCTATTCTATTTGTTCTCATTTCAACTTTCTTTTTATTTCTTTTTGTTCATTTCAATTTCAATCTCCCTCTTGTTCAATTATTCTTACTTCTACTTTATAATATATTTATATATTTTATAACATATTATCAACATGATTCAGAACCTAAAGTTTGAATAAATTCAATAAGAACCTGAAGTTCCATCCAATTAATCATAACCTGAAGTTCTTGATGCTTTAACTCTAGCTCTAGCTCTAACTCCAACTCTAACTGAGAAGTCTGGCTATGCCAACCCAATCGTATTAATGTATGGCTCTACCAACTCAATCAATATACAACTCTGCTGACTCGATTATTGCACTAACTTCATTTGTCATTATTAACATGCATTATATATCTAACTATCTAACTTTATTTATTTATTGTTATTCATTATGTACGACTCTACTGACTTTATTAATTGCTATTTATATATATTATATGGGTGGCTCTGCCAATTTTATTCACTGTTATTATTATATATTATCAGAACCTGAAATTTTAGATTAGACTTTAAGTTATCAGAACCTAAAATTTTGGATTTTAATTAATAGAACTTGAAGTTCTAGGATTTAATTTATTGAAACCTGAAGTTCAAAATCTATATTATTAAAACCTGAAGTTAGCATGAAATTAGACTTGAAGTTCTAATAGTATATATGAAATTTTTAAAAACCTGAAGTTCTAGATATACTCATAAAGGAATTTATTATATACAAATTTTCTTTGAATATAAAGTTAATATTATATTTACCACTTTGATCATGTCACTAATTGTGTTGTTCTATGCATATAGCTATGTCAAGTACTACAAAACTAGAAGTTTAAATTTTTAATTTAATTAGAACTAAAAGTTTTATATTCTAAATTTGTTTAGAATCAGAAGTTCTAAGCTTTTAATTTAACTAGAATTAGAAATTCTGATACCAAATGTATTATTAGAACTAGAAGTTCTATAGTTTTGATTTATTTGAAACCAGAATTTCTAGTTAAATTTTTAGTTAAATTTTGTTGGGATTGATACTTAATATAGGCAACTGCATATGTTAAATAATTATAGTTGTCTGCAGTAGCATAATCGGCCCTAACTTATTTTATAGAAAGAGTGTGCTTTTGATCGTAGATCTAAAACATGAAGGCAATCAAATACATTAGATTGTGTTTTATGTTTGAAGCCAATGTTATGTATATACATATGCACATAAAGTAATGTGACTCCCTTGGGTTATGAAAAATTAAATAAACAAAAATCAAACGAATATGATCTTATGATATTATGTTCTTGCCTTTTGTATATGATATAATGTATCATTTATTTGCTTTATCTTATCAAGCCTAGGAGCGTAATCACTTAAAATTGATAGACTTTTTATAGAAGCTCTTCTCTTGAAGTATTTGAGACCATCGTGAGTTACACTCTCAATTGTTTATTAGAATTGTGTTATCGACACTCAATAAAAAGTATAATTTTATAATTCCATTTAAAAAAGAGAATCTATCACTACAACAATGGGTGCATCCCAGTTCAAATAAATGTAAAAATTTTGCATGACAATCAAAAAAATAATTCTACAGTTACAAAATAAACACCAAAACCAAAAAGAGTCCCATCTTCAACAGACCAAGCGAGGACACCATACCTGTGGTGGACCCACCACCTAAAATATTATAAAAATTTTATAATATTTTATATTTTTAAATTAAAAATTAATTGCTTTTTTAGTTCTTTTAATAATTCTTTTAATTTATGTAAATATTAAATTTTTATTCTCCATATTTTCACATACAATAATATATTTATTTTTTTATCGGTGCAAATTAGTAAATTCTTTATTTTTTCATTTAATTATTTCACTTTATTATTTTTTTCCAATTTTTTGTTTTTGTAAATTGTAATATTTTTTAGTTTAGTTAACTTCTAATTTGTGAACTTTCTTCATCCAAATTTATATTATCAAAATTGCCATATTCAAATATTTCAATTATTTTTTTATCTTTGATTTTTTTTCATGACAATGTTGATTTTTTTTATTTTATTGATTCATTTTTAAAATATTTTATTCACAATATAAGTGTAATATTATCCAAGTTCATTGATCAAGTATGTTATTTTGATTTGATAAACTTTTTCATTCAATAATTATTTTTTTAATAGAGACATATACTATATATATATTTTTGAAAAGACTTATATACTATGACAAGGCTCGACCTAAATTTCCTCTAGTGAACTTGGCGGTCCTATCGGGCACCCCACGAAACTCTCCTGAAATCTATCTAACGAGATCCAGAAGAATGTCATGGAGCGAATCCGTAACTATTTACAAATGTACAAATCATGCATTCTAAAATCTTATTTCAAATTTCCAAGTAGCTCAAAATATGATAAAAGTATTCTCATAAGTGCGCCAATATTTGAAATATGCATGTCATCATGTTTACATAAAAATTCTACAGAATATGTTCCAGTCTAAAATATGCACGATAACATAATTAATAATAATGTTGAAAGCATAATATTTACAAAAGAGGCTATGCAACTTCGTTAGTCGTCTGGCTTACCTAGTCTGATCGCGACAGACTGGTACCCTGATTTTTCGTTCCTGCACCTGGGAGGTTTTTGTAACATAAAATCAAAACGTTGTAAGCTACAAGGCATAATGAGTGTGAGAGTTTTGTTTATACTAAGTTTTATAAAATACCTCTAAAAAATATTGTTGAAAATAGTTTTTCTTTAAAACAATTTATTTCTAAAATCTTAGATTTTATAAAAATATTTTGGGAGATTTCAAAAGCTTTTCTAAAATAATTTCTAAAACTTTTTTTTTTTCTAAAATATGCTTTTAAATGATATGCTTCTCTTGCTAAAAGCTGTGCTAATGGGGAACCCAAGGGAAGCTATAACCATATGAGCGGGTGGATCGGTTTCGCTCAGTGTGGGGGTCACATGACATAAAAGCTAATATCGCACATCGTGATAAAGCTACAAAAACATCACGTTACTGCGTGGCGGAACTACCATCGCACACCGCACAACGAGATAATACTCTACAAGTGTAGAGGGCGACACGACTGACATGATATATTTGATCCCCCCGATGTTAGCAGGACTAGCCCTCCCAACACTTGCCATACACTGCGGGGTATATCGACAATGTCTAAAGCTAGAAGGTTCGTCTATCTATAAGCTTGGGCCGACCACTAGTCTTTGAAAATATTTTTCTCTTTCTATAATTTAATTCAAATTCTTTTCGTTCTATAATCATAAAATATACTAGCATACCAATTTGAGATGCACTATTTCTTTTCAATTAAGGTGTAAAATAAAATAGTTTATAAGCTAGAAATGAATGATGAGAATCTATAATATATTGGTAGAATAAACTGCAAAAATATTTAACATGACAAAAATGTTTTCACACTCACAACTTGTTTTCCATTTTACTCGAGCGCACCACTTCAGCTACCTCCTCTCAGCTCACTATGTCACCTACACTGGACATAGATTGAAAACCTTCTTTTCAGCTTGCAAAACACTCAAATCCTAACTTAATTCTATCATTTTAACTTATACTTTACACGAGCTGCTTCGGACTAGAATTCTACCAGTCCAGCTCAAGCTGCGAGCTCACTCCCTCAGCTCGTCCCAGCTCGTGCTTTTAACGATCTCTTACCTCGCTCAGCTCAGCCCATGCTGCGAGCATTATCCACGTAAGTGAGCTTGCTCATCTCACCATTCCAACAAGCTACCACTTCTTTCCAGCTCGATTCACTCCTTGACACCTCTCAGCTCGCCCTTGCGAGCTAGCCTTAGGCCAACTTGGCCAGACATTTCCCCAGCTCGTTCTTTACAAGCTCGCACTCCAGCCCAATCCAAACAGGCAAGATAGGGAGCAACCAACGTAACTCAGCTCGATCCTTAATCGACCATTTTGACCAACTGAACACGGGCTGAGGGCATCATCCAGCTCGCACTTTGTGAGCTCTTGCCTTACTCACGCATACTTTTAACACTCCTTATCCAGATTTTACACTTACACACTCATTAACACACTTCGACCTTAACAAATCTCATATCCATATTCTCACTAACATTTCATCAGCTTTACCACTTCATCCCCAGGTCATAAACATAACAGGTTGCGACAGAACTCAATCATTCTAACCCATAACCCAACTACCACAAATCAGTCTTATATCTTAACTACTTCACTTACCAGATTCTTCTTTAGCCTCTTGCCTTGCTTTTCTGCTTGCGACCTACTTCAATTCACCAGATCTATATACAAAAATCTTATTAAATACTTGCAGAATGAGAGCTGTTCTCGACAACTTTCTGACCAACATAAAATCATAAAAACTTACTCTTTTCACTTAAATCTTACCAGATCTGGTTTCTAAATCTGTTCTTCACATTCCAACAATTTGATTCCTCCAAAATGGTAGAGATCTAACTTGAAACAGCTAAAAATTGCCTTCCTTCTCCTCAACCAACAACTTCTCTCTCTCTCTAGATTTTTCTTTCACTCTCTCGTTCTCCTCTCCTCTTTCTCATGCCAAAAGTTCACCACACCCACATATTTATAGGCGTTGGCCAAGCTCGCATTTCACCCTTAAATTTTCTTAAAATTACGACTTTGCCAAATTCTAGAGAATTCCTTACTTTTCCCCAATGTCTTTGTCCTTTCTCATTATTTACAATTTTACAATTCTTATAATAATCTTTTATTTTCACCGATTGTCCCTCAACTTTTATAATTTAAATTTATTCCCGATCCTTTCGGACACTTCATAAAAATTAAATTTCACCCCTGAACATTTTAAATTCCTTATATTATTTTAAAAATAAAATATATACCAATACAAAACATTTTTCGTACACGTACAGTAACGAAATCGGGAGAGGGTATTACATACTATGCTATGATAATAGTTTTTCAATTTTATAATTATTATTTTTAGTAAATAGTAATACTATGAAACTCAATGGGGATATAATTAATTCATTCACTAGAAATTTACATCGACTCATAGTTTAAGTGATTAATGTATTTTCCATTTGTGTAGATTTATGAATATATATAGGGAGTGTTCTTGTTTTATTATAAGTCTCATAATACTATAAGAGTTAAATTTCGAGTCATACATACATATAGTGTTTAAATTCAGTTGGTTTTAACACATCATTGGTGTGATTAACTTATAATTATATATATGTTTAATCTGGATAGGTCCTGACAGACCCTAATTGTTAATGCAATTACTTTGTGTGTGTCTATGTGTGTGTGTGGACGCGTGCGAGGACACCTACCCACCTACCCACCCGCACACACAGACAGAGATATATATATATATATATACGTGTGTGTATGTATTGGTATGTCAATTAATGATATTTATATTATAATTGGATTTTAGCATTACTGTATTATGTTTTATTATAAAGCTACTTTTCATATAAATTTTTCATTCCGTTTAATGTCGGTTTGTATATGTAAATAATTTTACTAACTTGCAATTATGTGTATTTAAACCAACGTATTTTAGTGAAAATCAAAGAGAGCTTATAGACCTTTTTTAATATGAAAAAAAGTTATTTAATTACAATTTAACTAATTATTTATTTACATATAACTAAAAATCTATTTATTTATTTTTTTTAATAGAAATGCTTAATAATTAGCATTCACAATGACATAAGATTTGTTCTATGATTAAAAAGCAAATATAGCTTCTAATTGAATTATTTTTTACAAACATGCAATTAGGTGCCAATGTATTTTAGTGAAAATAAGAGAAAGCGAATATTCATTTTTAACAGAAAATATGGAATTATTTGATTACAATTTGATTAATTATTTATTTAGATATAATTAAAAACCAAATTTATTTATTTATTTATTTTTAAAATACAAATGTCTCTTCATTTGCCTCAATCTAAAAATGACATTTTCCCTCTCCTTATACAACAATTAGGCATCTCTTCAGTTACTTTCATAATACAACTTATTTAATATTGATAAGATTCTTCGGTGATAACTTTTTGATTGATTATAAGTCATCCAATGGTTCTAAATTTATTAGATAACCTTACCCAAATCAGTTAATTAACTAAACTCCTAATATATAGACAAATTAAAAAAATGAGATCGTATTATTTGGAATCATGTTCCAAAATCCCCTGTACATGCTGCAAGTATGACACATCTTTCGATTGAAACATTAAAGAATCCAACAATTCATATATCAGTATGCCTTCAGGATGATCTCTGTCTTCAACAGTAAATGTACGAGTCTTCCCATTAACTTCAACATGGCTTTGTCTCGGAAGCTTCCTCACTTTGTTACATTTCATCATTGATCTTATTTTTGCTACTTCATCCCATCTTCCAACCGAAGCATATATATTAGCCATCTCCACATATGGAGCTGCCGTGTGAGGCTCTAATTCGAATAGACAATGAGCTGCATATTCACCTATCTCTATGTCTCGGTGAATCTTGCAAGCACTAAGCAATGATCCCCATATGCCAGCATCAGGTTTGATAAGCATCTTTTGAACAAAATCCATTGCTTCTTTCAACTTCCTTTTTCGCCCAAGAAGATCAGCCATACACGAATGATGGTCCAGTCCAGGATTTATGTTACATATGTCGATCATCATATTGAAAAAAATCCTATCCTTTCTCAAGGAAACCTGCATGAGTGCAAGCTTGAAGCACAGCAAGAAATGTTATGTGATTTCGTCTCAAACCCAATTCCACCATCTCATGGAAAAGGTCCAGAGCTCCTCTGAATTCTCCATTCAAAGCACAACCGGCAATCATAGTTGACGATGTGGGTATGTATCATCTGCACGTGTTTTGGATTGGAGAGCTTAGCACAAGCTTTGGCTACGTACAAATGGGAGAGTCAAGTTGTTTCAATGGCGTTTTGTTTCATTTGGTGAAAGAGAAGAAGGGCTATGTCTTACGCATTATAGGATGAACAAATTATAAGTTAGCTACCTGAAGTTTGTCTTATTGCAGGCGGAACTCATTTTTCATTTTGTTAACAAATTACTCATATAACGTTAGGGCTGGCAATTTGGAACCCAACACGACGGGTCGACACGAAACCGACACGATTATTACGGGTTAGGGTTGAGTATTAACGGGTTGGGTAAATAAACGGGTCAACCTGTCTAACTCATTTAATTATCGTGTCGGGTTCGGGTTCTATTTAACGGGTTACGGGTTGACCCGTTAAATAAGGATAAAAAAGTAATTTTATTCTAGAGGGGTAGTCATGTAATTTTAATGGTAGATATATATACCATTCAAAGTTCAAACCCTAACCTAAACACAAGTCTCCAAACTTCATCTCTACACTTCATCTCATCATAAATTATCATGTAGTGGTAAAATTTTATTGGTTTTGATAAAATATTTGTTAAACTATTTTTTTCATGTATAAATGTATAATTTCTTAATTAGTTAACTTTTAATTATTATATTTTGACAAGTTTAATTTGGCGGATGTAATCAACGCTTGATGTTGTTTTTCTATTATAAAAGACTACATAAAAAAAAATTTATGTTGTTTTTTTTTTTTTTTTAATATGTAGGACTATATTTGCAAAGATATTTTTATAATCATCTTTGTAAACATTTGTATTTTTATGGTTTGAATTGTATTTGTAGATGATTGTATTTTTTAGGTCTTATGTATCTTTATTTTAATTTTGTTTTTTATTATATCTATATTAAAATTTAAATATATTAACTATCATTAAATGAGTCATAAACGGGTTGATTAAACGGGTTATTATTCGTGTTGGTTAAACAAGTCATTAACGTATCGGTTAAACGGGTTATTAACGGATTGACCCGTTAGTAACCATGTCGAATTCAGGTTGAGGGGGTTCAACCCGTTTCCTTATCGGGTCGTGTCAAAAATTATTGGGTCAGGTTCGGGTCATGTCCAACCCAACCTGTCAACCCGGATTGCCACTCCTATAACGTTATCTTTGATGGTTAAAAGTGACCTTTGATTATGTGAAAAATGTAGAATAACTTTTTCTTTCCTTCTTACATTTAATTTAATAAAATCAAATAAATTAAGATTTTAAAAATTCAAAAAAAAAAAAGCATGTTATTTTTTAAAAGAATTAAAAAAATCAAAACATAAAAAGTAAAAATAACAAAGATTTTCATCGTTTATCATAATGATGGATAGTGAAGATTATTTAAAAAAAAAATAGAAAAAAGGTTGGATCTCTAATTGTCCATCTTTTAAGATTTTAAGATGGATAATGAAAATTTAATTTGAATCTTCACCCATCTCGCATTAATGTTGATTGTCAAATTGCTAAAGTTGACTATGTTAGATGGCCAAAATGATCAAAATATCCCTGAAGAGATAGTTAAGCACTGTTATGAATTTACCCTTAGAAAGATAAAAAGATTATAATTTAAATATTATTAACGATGGAAAGATTTGTTGAATGGTTTTGGGAGTGAAATTTAGAATTTTTATTTAAATGATAATATTACTTTTAAAATTTTCTTTTGAATATAATAAAATTAATTTTGACTCAAATTATGGTAGTCTTATATTAACAAATTTGAATGTACTTTTTTATTATTATAAGGCTATCAACATTACATATATTGTTCATTAAAATTCTTATAATAATTTTGCAAAGTGCATGAGAAGCAAGTTATAAGATATATAATAGTACATTACACTAATAAACACTTTACCTATTTAACCTATGACGGTAGAAAATTTATTAAAAACATGCCACACAAAGTTGAAAACATAATCTATTATACAATCATAGGTGCAAAATTAAAGTAGAAATGAAAAAAAAAAATGAAAAAGAAATTAAAAAAAAAACAGATTGATAAGTTTATCTACTTCAACATAAAATTCTCTAAAATGGCTCATAGGCCAAAAGTGCATCAATTATTAAAAAGATAAATAAATTGCATACCAAGGAGAAACCAAAGAAAAGAGAGCGTGTTTTTTTAAATAAGGTAGAGAACAATGAACAAAAAAACAGAGCTTTAGAATCATATATATATATATATATATATACACTTATAGAATTATATTGTCGATGTACGAATTTGGTCGACCAAGTTCTTGACCCAATACTTGCAATTAAAGAGAAACAAAGCAAAATAAAGAGAAAAAGGGAGAGGAAGAGCAGTGTTTGCATGGTGGTTTTATGTGATTCGATTAGAATAATGCCTACGTCTACAACTGTGTTTTTTGGTTATTTTGGCAGAGTCACAATATATTATTAAGTATTGTTTGTTTATAATGAAATTTCAGTCCCTATTTATAGCGTGGGGCGTTACAGTTTGAATACAATTAAAATAAGAAAAAATTTCACATTAATTACACTTTCAAAATTGGTTTTCACCATATCAGGAATTGATTCTACCAACATAAGAATTTCAATTTATTTTCAATTCTGGTAGTTGACTTCTTTTCAAGCCATTTTGGAAAATTCTCTTAACGAGCTCTTGCGAGCTGCAAGCTGGAGCTTGCCTTGGACGATGTTGAGTTGGGCATTAGGCGAGCTGGACTGTGACTGACTAACGACCTGAAAACTGCATTAGCAAACTGCAAGCTCGTTTGTGTGAACTAGGCTTTCGTCTACTGGGTCAATCCATTGGATCAGTTCCTTGGGCTTTTACCAGCCCATTTACGTGGTCCCAAATATACCCGCAACATTAGCCCCTTAGCTCTTAGTGCGATCTGCGGACTGGGAGCTCAAAGCTCGCTGGTAAAAGTTGACACATCACATCTTATCATCCCGTGCCTTTTCAAATTCCATCTCATCACTCGACACATGGCTACTTTTTAGGTAACTGCAACACGGCACGTCTCGTGCCATGTGCATTTAATGTGCACGTTTCTCAATCAACAGCTCATGATGACAAAAGCCACAACTCACATTGCACCATTAGATTTAAGGTGGTCAAACAGCCCCTAAATCCAATGATTAGGTTTGGATCTCACGTCTATATATAAATGGAGTCCTTTCGTTTTCCTTCTCACTTTGCCATTTTCAATCTCAGTCGTTGAATCTCTTTCTTCTTCTATTTTCTTTCATCTTGCTTCTTTGCATCAATTTTCTTTGGATTCCACATCATTGATGATCAGATTCTTCGTCCTTAGGCAAGTGTTTACAGTAAGTCTTCATAACCGATTCTTGAGTTTTTAGTTTCTATTTTTGTATACATTGTGTTTGCGTTGTGTTTTCTAGATTTGAGACTGGCCTGAATGCTTCATGTTCTTGATGTTGAATGTTTGCGACTTTTCATTTCTTGTTGGCTTGATCTTGTTGATCGGCCATTTGCGACCTATTTACTGTTTGTGACACTTTCGTATGCGAGCTGTAGGATGATATACCTATAGGTTATTAGCTCGTAGGTCATTTGCCTGTAGGTTAAGCCCCCCATAGCTTTAGCGATATATATATGTGGCATTTGTGACCTGTAGACTAGGAAGCCTCTTGCTAGAAAACTTAGACTTTTAGGTATAGTCTACTTGTAGCGACTTAACTGTTCCCTTTTATATGTAGATGTCTTCGGGTTGTAGACGATGATCACACCAAGTAAAGGGGATGACTTGTCCAGCTCAGAAGAGCTCAGCTCACGGGCAGTTCGTATTGTAGGAGAAGCAACCTCTACGAGCGGTGAGGTCGTTAAGGGGTTCGTAACTCGGGCTGACCCTGTAGTAATTTGCCAGCACGTTGTGGAACGCCGGGGCCGCGAAATATTTATTCGTAACGCTTCAAAGATATAATATGATGAGTTAGGGGGAATAGCTTTAGAATTTCGTCTTCCCAAGGGTTGTCGTATCATGTCACCCACATCTAGCGACCATGCAACCTATTCTCCCAAGGGGTTTGTTACCATCGGTACTCACCACCTTAGGCACGGACTTAGATTTTCAGTCCCTGCTTACCTTATTGACCTCTTGAATAGGCTAAACTTAGCCCTTTTCAGCTTACCCCTAACTCCTACTCTCAGCTCACATCTTTAGCTTTAGTCTTTGTGAGAAATGACCTTCCACCTCCAAACCCCAGAATCCTCTGCCATCTCTATAGTATCAAGAGCGTTGGTGGCATGAGAGATGGAATGCAGATGAGATCTACTATCTCACAGCTCGAAAAACAAGCTACAAGGGTCTACTGCCTCAAGGCAGCGCGAAGGGCAAATCTAATGTAGGAGATTATAAATCAAGCTGGTTTTACATTTCTTACCCTTTACTCAGAGAGCTCTATAATTTCTCTTTCGTCCTTAGCCCAGGTAGTTAGATAGCATAAACCTTTTACGAGCTGCAATAGTTAGTTTTTTTTTTTTTTTAACTTTTCTTCTTTTTACCTCGCAGACTTGACAGGAGATATGACAGCTCTTTTTTATGAGAAGACTGAGATTCTCATGACGCTTACAGATTCGGACGAGGCGAGAATTAATAATGCAATTGACGACGAACTTCTTATGACCCACCAGTTTGCCTCTTCTCTTAACAACGAGCTTCTGGATAACAAAAGAGACATCGAAAGTAGAGGAGAACTTGAGCTCGCCTCTATCTTTGAAGCTGCTGGTGAAGTACGGGCTGTCTTGATCCCTCAATAGACTCCAATTCTTGCCTCTCAATGAGCTACAGAGATGGTGAAACTTGCTTTCCAAAGGCTCTCACCAGATTGACCTGTTCAGTTCGTAGCCCTTTCAGTTACTACTTCTGCTGAAGTGGCCACCTCGGCACCGGGTTCGGATCCTCCACCAGTCGAGGTCCCCACTGGTTGAAATTCATCATGAGTAGGTGAGAGCTCCTGCTCGTAAGGTCTAAGCTGCTACTAGTAGTGGAGCCAAAAAAGAATCAGTACCTAATCCTCCTCTGGCTAAACGAAAATAGGCAGATAAGGCTAAACAGCTCGAGGTTGTAGAGAGAAGAGCTGAGCCATGGGCCAAGACGCAGCTTAAAGATAGGCTAGGAGGGATGTACTTCGACACTATTCTCGACAACTTGCCTAAGCTCAAAAGGAGCTCTGTTAGCCAACTGCAGAAAGAGGATTTGAGGAGTGACGACTTGTCTACCTACATAGCTCACCACGAGCTGTTGGTAATTTCCAATACTCTTGCTTTTTTTGCCTTCTTGGTTTAAATATTAACTTGCTGCATTTCAGGCCGCCATGAGAGCAATGAAGTAAAGGGAGGAAGTTTTGGCTTTTAAGGATGAGAAGGAGAAGCTCGAGAACGAACAGAAAAAGCTAAAATATGAGCTCTTGTTCTTGACTATGGAGGTCGAGAAAGCCAAAAGGTCACAGCAAGCCCTTCAGGCCAGGTTGACAAATACCGAGGTGGCTAGGAAGGAGGCTGAGGATGCTCTGGTTCGCGAGGAAAGTGCTCATGCAGCTGTGAGGTCACACTTCATCGCCAGACTTTTCAAAAGTAAAAAAGAGTTGGAGAAGGTAAGAAATGAACTGGTGTAGTGAGCTGAGGCTGTTGAGTGAGAGCTCATGCTTGCTAAGGAGGAGATTGCCAAAACTAAAGATGAAGCTGAGGTGCGGGTCACCAATACTAGAGAGGAGGTAGAATCAGAGACCTTCAGTTTGTTCCTCTTTACTTTATGGAAAGTTCATCCCGATCCTGAACAGAAAAAGCTAGACTTCTCGTTCTTTAGCGAAGAGGCGGTTGCTGAGGTGGAGAAGTATAAGAAATGGGCCGCTCGATCCTCAGTTTTTCCAAATACAGTTCTTCAGAACATCGAGCTCCTAGCTGCACCTCCCAAAATGAGACAGCTCAGGTTGCAGAGCCTCTAAGTGCAACCTCCAATGATGCAACTCCCATCGAACCAGCCCCTCAGGGCCAAGACACTAAATAACTTGCCATGTTGAATATTTTTCCTTTATATTTTTCATGACTTTTATGTTTGTGGTACATTTGCCTTGCTTGGCGAGGGCATGAACATTTTTATTTCATTTGTAATTGATTCTTTTTGTTATAAGGTTTTATTTTGAATTTGTATACTTTTTCAATGTTGATGAACTATGTAGGGGTTCGGAACCTCACATACTATAGTGAAATGTTTGTGAGCTATGCAAGGGGTTGGAACCTCGTCTGCCATAGCGATAGTTTTTTCGAGTTATGTAAGGGGTCGTAATCTCGCCGACCATAGTGATGTTTCTTCGTGCCATATAGGGGGTCGGAATCTCGCCTACCATAGTAATGTTTCTTCGAATCATGTAGGGGTTCGAAACCTTACCTATCATAGCGATGCTTTGGCGAGCTATGTAGGGGGTCGGAACCTCGCCTGCCATAGCGATATTTTTTTTTTGAGCTATATAGGAGGTCGGAACCTCGCCTACCATAATAGTATTTCGAGCTATCTAATAGGTAGGCTCTTAAGCTAACAACGTAATTTTATGGAGCTGTTCAGTAGGTCAGAACCTCAGCTAACAATGTAATTTTATGGAACTGTCCAGTAGGTCGGAATCTCAGCTAACAGCGTAATTTTATGGAACTGTCTAGTAAGTCAGAACCTCCACTAATAGCATAATTTTATTGAGTGTTCAATAGGTCGGAACCACATCTAATAGCATAATTTTATTGAGCCGTTCAGTAGGTCGGAACCTCAGCTAACAACATTATAGCGAGCTATCTCTAGTAGATCGAAACCTAAGATAGCAAGACTTAATAAAATTTTATCAAAATATGTCTAGTAGGTTGGAACCTCAGCTAAAATAACTTAACTTGATAAAATTTGGTGGAGAGATCACTTTTACTTTTATGCACAACATTTAGTAAATATATAAGTAAAATAGAGTAGAGTAATATAGAAACTTGGAGCTTTCATTGATTTTCAAATATTGAATTACAAGTTAGAGGTTAGAACCTTGTTACTGTTATGCCGATTGTGGTGGATGTTGAGGTTGTCGTTGAGGTCGCGGGCTCGCTGGTTGCATCACATAGTCTATCAAGCGACTTCTCTTGATTAGATCATCAATAGGGTCTTTTAACGCCCTGAAGTATTATGCTTGATCTCATCGTGATAGACACAAAACTTGTTCTTATTTCTCAGATTAGCGAGAGTTCTCATAGACTTGGACTTCCTAAAATCTTCCTTATTCCTCTCTGTTGCAAAGATCTTATCTGATGTATCTGACAAGACACTATAACTATCATGATGACCTTGACGTTGAGGTTGCTCATTTCTAGAGTCATTCTTGGCCTTCTGAGTGACCTGATTGTTTGAGCCTTTATTCTGACTTTCACTTCTGTTCCAACAATTGTTTCTTTTCTTTGGTTGGTTGGAACTGCCTGCTTCACCTTTCGGGTTAGATTGCTTAGGGTCGAAGGTCTCCTCCCACCTGATCTTTTTGGCAACTCGCTTGTAAAACTCGCTTAGGTCTCTTACTGAGGATTTACAGATGCTCTTATATAACTTCTAATCCTTATGAAGCCCAGCTAAGATCGTAGCTTTCGTCAGAAAGGTTGTCTACATTGCTAACTTCACGTCTGAACCGGGTAATGTAATATTTCAGCGATTCATTTTTTCGTTGGAAGACTGTGGCAAGGTGACAAGATAACACGAGTTGCATCCTCATAGCTTTGTATTGGCTGGTGAACTTTTGTTGACATTTCTCCTAGTTATCTATGCTGCGAGTTAGGGACTTTTGAACCAGATCCGTGGAACGTCCCCTACGGTGGTTAGGAAGATGCAACACTTGACCAACGGATTGATTGTCTGGAGATCCATTTGGACATTGAATGCATCTAGGTGATCATAAGGGTCGCTTTAACCATTGTACTAAAGAATGTTGGGTACTTTAAATATGTGAGGGAGAAGTTGTGTTTTGATCTCTCTAGTGAAAGAGGTTCTCTCCTCGTATCGATCACCTTGGTTTGAAGTACCAGGGCATGCCTCAAGTTGTTGAACCCTCTGAAAGAGCTCCTCTATCATTGGATAATAAGGCCTGCGCCCTCGCTCGATCTCGCGACCTGGAGAGCGACGTTCTGTTATATATCTCTGACTAGTCCTCTCTCTTAAGCTCGCAGGTTGCGGAGCTTCCTCCTCTTTGTGAGCTCGGCGACCTTTAGCTCTCGAACATGAGTTGGAGGAACGAGCAGAGTCAGTAGGTCGCGACACCTCTCCTAAGAATCTTTCAGGTGTTGACATTTCCTCTCGTTGTTACTAGGAAACCTCTCTTGGAACAACAACTTCAAATCTGGGCATGCTTTGGGCTTAGGCCTGTGCCAACACCTTGATTGCATTCGTCAACTACCGCATGGTATTTTCTAACATCTCCTGTCGTTGATGCCATGCCAGTAGCTCGTCTACTGTAGGGACCATCGGTACTAATTGGCGAGAGGCTAATGGAGGCATACCCATAATAACACTGATTGTGGGGACATGAGATGCACTTACCATGAGCATGATTGCATCCTCCATTGGCTGGACATCACGTTACTGTTGATCCATCTACCTTTCTGATTGATTAGCTGTCGAGTTTGAACTCCCGGTTGTTCTTTTTCTTACCATGGCTGTTAACAAACTCTAAAAAATTGCAATTTGGATCCTTCTTCTAGCGCCAAAATATCGACATACGAATTTGGTCGACTCAAGTTCTTGACCCGATACCTACAATTAAAGAGAAACAAAGCAAAAGAAAGAGAAAAAAGGGAGAGGAAGAATAGTGTTTGCACGGTAGTTTTTACGTGGTTCGACTAGAACAATGCCTATATCCACGACTGTATTTTCTAGTTATTTTGGTAAAGTCACCATATATTATTAAGTATTGTGTGTTTACAATGAAATTTCAATCCCTATTTATAGCGAGAGGCGTTATAGTTTGAATACAATTAATATAGGAAAGAATTTCACATTAATTACACTTCCAAAATCAGTTTCCACCATATCAAGGATAGATTCCGCCATATCAGAGATTGATTCTACTAACATAAAAATTTGAATTTATTTCTAATTCTAATAGTTGGCTCCTTCTCAAGCCATTTTGGAAAATTCTCTTAACAATCACTTCGAGTTGTGAGCTAGAGCTTGCCTTGGACGACGTTGAGCTGGGCATTAGATGAGCTGGACTGTGACTGACCAACGACCTGAGAACTGCATTAGCAAACTGCGAGCTCGTTTGTGTGAACTGGGTGTTGGCGAACTGAACTTTTGTCTACTGGGTCAATTCATTAGATCAGTTTCTTGGGCCTTTACCAGTCCATTTACGTGGTCTCAAATATACCCACAACACATATATACATATATATTTTTAAAAGACATATATACTATGCTATGATAATAGTTTTTCCATATTATAATTATTATTTGTAGTAAATAATAATACTATGGAACTCAATAGGGAGATAATTGATTTATTTACTAGAAATTCACATTGACTCATAACTCAAGTGATTAATATACTTTCCATTCGTGCATATTTATGAATTTATGTGGGTAGTGTTCTCTTTTTATTATGAATCTCATAGAGTTATAGGAGTTAATTTTCGAGTCATAGATATAGTGTTTAAGTTCAGTAGGTTTTAACATATCATTGGTGTGATTAACTTATAATTACATATATGTTTATTCTGGATAGATCTAGATAGACCTTAACTATTGATGTGATTACTTTGTGTGTGTGTGCGCGTGCGTGCCTGTATATATTGGTATGTCAATTAATAATAGTTACCTCATGATTGGATTTTAGCATCATTGTATTATGTTTTATTACAAAGCCCCTTCTCATATAAATTTCTGGTTCTACTAGTGTACAATTGCATATAACACTTAATGTCAATTTGTATGTGTAAATTACAGTTTACAAACTTGCAATTATGTGTATCTAAATCAATGTGTTTTAGTGAAAATCAAAGAGAGCTTATAGACCTTTTTAATATGAAAAAAAAAATGTAATTATTTAATTTCAATTTAACTACTTATTTATTTACATTAATGAAAAAATATTTATTTATTTTTTAATAGAAATGCTTAATAATTAGCATTCATAATAACACAAGATTTTTTCTAAGATTAAAAAGAAATATAGCTGCCAATTGAAAATAATATTTAGGTCACCAAAATTTATTGTAATAGTTTAATTAGGTTATTTTTTACAAACTTGCAGTTAGGTGCCAATGTATTTTAGTGAAAATCAAAGAGAGCAAATATTCACCTTGAATATGGAAAAAATGGAATTATTTAATCACAGTTTGATTAATTATTTATTTAGATAAAATTAAAAACCAATTTATTTATTTATTTTTTAAATACAAATGTCATTTCATTTACCTCAATCTAAAAATGACATTTTCCCTCTCCTCATACAACAATTTGTTTTTCGGGGATGGTTTTTGTTCATAGCTCTCTTATTTGATAGTTCCATAGATTCACACTCCAACAATTTGATGATATTCAGCTCAGACATAGAGCAACTGATGATGTTACCATTTTAGTCAAAACCTAAAACTGTATCAAGTATTAAAATAATAATAATAATAATAATACTGGGGATAAACCAAAGAGAAGAGAGGGTGTTTTTTAAATGAGGCAGAGAACAATGAACTAGAAAGAATAAAGAGAAGTAGAAAAAAAGTAAGAGAGAAGATGTCATATGCATTATGGGATGAGCAAATTAAATTAACTATCTAAAGTTTGTCTTATTGCTAGTGGAACTCACTTTTCACTTAATTAACAAATTACTCATATATTTAAAATGACCTTCGACTGTGCAAAAAATGCAAAATGACTTTTTTTTTTTTCCCTTCTTACCTTTAATTTAATAAAACCAAATAAATTAAAATTTTAAAAATAAGAGAAAAACATGTTATTTTTTAAAAAAAATTGAAAAAATTATTCAAAAAATAAAAATGACAAAGATTTCTATCATCGATTATAATGATGGATAGTGGAGATTATTATTTTTTCTAATAAAAAAGGGTGATATCTCCACCCATCTCCATCTTTATAGAAGTTGAATCTCTCTGAAGGTGGAGACCAATGTCTCTTTGTTGATGGAGGCCTGGGAAATCCATCTCCATTGTTGATAGAGATCTTGGATCTTCATCGACAATCTTAGAAAATGGACAATGAAGATATGAATTTTTACATTTTTCTTATTTTTTTATCTAAAACTATCTCCATCAATCATCAGTGTGATGGATGATTGATGAATGATGGATGATGAGGATCTTAGAAAATTATTTATCTTTTATTTTGGTTTTTGAATTTTTTAAAATTTTATTTTATGAAAAATCTCCACTATCTATTTTTAGATTGATAATGGAGATTTTACTACTTTTCTCTTTAAAAATTTTTTTTTTGAAACCTAATTTTAAAAAAATAAAAAAAATAAAAAAGATTAAAAGACAAAAATACCAACAAATATATTAAAATTGACTAACAAAAGGGTAATTTTCTGGTAAAACGAGAAAAGTTGGCTCCATTTACGAAGAGGCAAACCTATGTAGCTAATTTATAATTTGCTTTATTGGATATAAAAAGGTTAAACATTTTATCATGTGGGTTTATCTATATATGAAGAGTAACTTTTGGGAGCATCCCAATTTCTAAACGACTAATAACTATTGTTTAAAAACTCAGCAAGTTTCGTCAAGTTGTTATTAGGTTCTCGCTGGTTGGTGCTCCGTTGATTCGAGAACCCCCAGATCGGAGGTTTTGCTTGCCAGAGATGGATCCTTGGCCCAACTTGGCCGACTCTTCAGACAAAACTGATCGAAAATCATCCCAAATATCACCTAAAAATCAGTTAAAGACTCAAAATTGTTTCTAGCAAAACAAACAACACACATAAAATTATGTACAAGAAAAACAATCACTCACAGATCGCCGTCGACGACGACTTGAAAGGAAAAAGATAACTGTGACAACTTGAAGGAAAATGTCGATGACATAGAGGGAGAGAGAAAGAGACTTGAACGATCGTCGTAGAGGAGAGAGAAAAAGATTTAAAATGGTCGGCGATGATGAAGAGGGAGTGAGGGACTCTTCAGCTTCGATGACGTTTGCTGTTCTTGATCTCAAAATGGCAACGACAATGGCGCACTTGAATGATGATGACAACGACGACGACGACGACTTGTTAAAGAGAGAAGAGGGATGAGAGAGGAGAAGGATGAGGGAGCAAAAGGGAGAGAAAGAGAGAGAATGAGGGTTTTGATGAATTGTTGATCGTGTAATTAGCCTTAAATATGGTGAGGATAATTTCACCATAGCCCCTAATGTTTATAAAAATGTTAGTTTACGCTTTCAAACTTCAAAAAATACAATTGACCCCCCAAACAGTGTTTTTCAAGTATTCATCAATTACTCACCGAGTTACCGATTACTCGCTGCTCGTTGGGTCGTCGGTCGACTTGCGAGTAGTGAGTTTTGGAACCTTACTAATAACATATTATTTTCTATTATATATACACATGCACACACACCACTATAATTAGTAGTTGGACAAGTGAGAATAAGTGATGGAAATAAAGGTCCTAAAAAAAAATTCAAAAATCAAGTAAAAGAAAAAAAAGTTTAGAACTAATCTTTACTAGAGGATTATTGTTTTATATAAGTTATGTAATTAATAAAATAATATCCTAATTAATGAATATCTACATATTTTGACAAATAATTAAAATTAAAATAAATTATCAAATATGAGTGGCAATAAGATAAATTTAAATATCAATATGATCATTGTTTCCAAAGTAGTTTTTGCTTTTTAAAAATAAAAGCATCAGTACAAGCTAAAAAAATTACATAATTATTATTTGTGAAGGTGATAAGTGGGGATTGCAAAAGATGTTTGGCCCTAGAAATTACAAAACCAAAATGCTCGGTCATGTCCAATTCACTTGGACAGCTATCATCAGGAAGTTCCCAACTAAAGCAATGCATAAGTTGTGCTAGTACTAGTCGAACCACAATGAGACCCAATTGCAATCCAGGGCAGCTTCTACGGCCAAAGCTAAATGGAAGGAGTTGAAAGTCATGTCCCTGAAGATCAATATCACTACCAACAAATCTTTCTGGGAAAAATTTCTCAGGATCATTCCAAATACTCGGATCTCTTCCAATTGCCCATATATTTACAAAGATTTGTGATTTTTTTGGAATGTAAAAGCCATTGACTATGCAATCTTCCCTAGATTCATGAGGGAGTAAGAGTGGGCCCACTGGATGAAGCCTCATGCTTTCCTTTATAACCATATCCAAGTATTCCAAGTTATCCAAGTCTGACTCCTCAACCATTCTGTTCTTGCCCACAACAGTTTCCAACTCCTTTTGTACTTTCTCCATCACTCTTGGATGCTTGATGAGATCTGAGAGTGCCCATTCAATAACGGCTGCTGAGGTGTCTGCTCCAGCTATAAACATGTCCTGATCAAGGAAAAAATTATCAAATAAGAAAACTAGTTAGGATATAAAACAATATTAGTGAATGAAAAAAAATCTTTGACAATTCTTAGATATATAACACTGTTGATTAGAACAAATCTCAAATTCACTCGTTATCTGTACATGATTAGAATTCATGAACTTATGATAGAACTAATCAAATACTAGATATTAAAATGCATACTAAAGATACAAAATGCTAAATCTAAAAATTTGAATTCATGTCTACAGATGCAAATTTATTTGAAAGTATAAATAGTTACCAAAATAATGGCTTTGACATGCTCCATATCAATTTGGCTCTTTGCTTCTTCAGACCCCATAAAGCTCAACAACAGATCAACAAAGTCTTTGTTTCTATTTTCATCCATGGAAGATTTAACATGTTCACCAATGACTTTCTCAAGAAAATCATCAAACACCTTGGAAATCCGCTTCAACTTCTTAGTAAGCCCCTGAAGATCAAGTGAAGCAATTTGAGGGATGTAATCAGCCAAGTTTGGAGTTGCTGCATATTCCATTACTTCTTGAATCACAGCTTTGAACCCTCTCTCATTAAACTCCTTATCCATGTATTTCTTCCCAAATACCATTCTACAAGTCATGTCTGCATTGAGAGATGCAACCTTTGCACTCAAATCCAAAGCAACACCAGCACAAGCAGCCTCTTTGACATATTCAATCAACAGATCTAGCTCCTCCTTTCTCATAGACTTGAAAGAACTGATTTTATGATTGCTAAGCAATTCTAGAGTGATCATTTTTCTTACTGTTCTCCAATAAGAACCATATGGGGCCATGACCATGTCCTTTTGACCATAGAAAACAAGCTTGAAAGCTTGAAGAGGAGGTCTGCTAGCAAAAACAAGATCATGAGTTTTCAAGAACAGTTCAGCTGCTTGTGGAGATGATACAACAACAGTGGACATCAAGCCTAGGCGCATGAACATGATAGAGCCATATTTTTGGGCAAGTTTGTGAAGATCTTTGTAAGGATATTTGCCCAACAAATGGAGGCATCCAAAAATTGGAAACCCTCTTGGACCAGGAGGTAATCTCTTAGTTTCTGCATTCATTTTCCACAAAAATGCTTGAATTAGGAAAAAGAGCAGCATAAAAACTGCTAATGTAGTCCACGACATGATGATGAAGATTTTGTGGTTCGCTTTTCCGACAGGGAATTGAGAATTGAGTGGGGGTATTTAAGGCTGAGAACAAATAAATTGGAGATGAGTATTTACTATTAACTTAATTTTTATTTGACAAAACGTGGAGACATCTGTCAACAATATTAAATATTTTATGTATTATCTATTGTTAAAATCCTACTAACCAAATATCTTTTATACATTATTTCATAATAGAGCTAGTTAAACATCTCTCTTAATCTTAAAAGATAGAGGGTTCAATAGTTTCACCCCTATTTTAAAGTACAAAGTGATATTAATTTTTTATGAATCTAATCTCTCTTCTCCATTCTTAAAAAAAAAAAAAATGGTATTTTTAAGTACTATATTATATTTTGACAGGGTTAAAAGAAAAAACATAAATTGTCAAATCAAACTAGATATGGTTTGGTTTGGTTTTTATTTATTTATTTTTAAATGTATGATTTTATTATTATAAAATCGTATGGTTTGATTCGATTTATGGTTTAAATTCATTAAGCTCAAACCAAATTGTAAACCGAATACCTTGAAAACACATTATATGTTACCATAAATCACATCTAATATTTTAATTAAACTATTAAACATGAAATAAATTGTATTTAATACTTAATAAATCTTACATATTTAGTTAAAACAAGCTCCACATTTTATATAAATGTTAAATTACATAATTACAATAACTCAAGATAAAAATAAATCGATATTTGTTAGACTAAACCAAACCAATTTAATTTGGTTTGGTCTAGTCTAGAAAAAGAATTGTTCTAAATTGAACCATCTTTTTTTAAGGATCAAAATTTTTGTTTGGTTTGATGCTAGTCGAAACTGGATTGAACTAGACTACACCCAAGTCTAATTATGACTTTTCCGCACTCAATACAAAAATCGAAATAAAAAGTTGCCTTTTTACATATTTTCTCCCAATTTTGATTCTTATTGGTATATTATTTATTCAAGATTTGATGGTTAAACTTTCCTAAAACATATAACAAAATACAGAATATGATTTTTCATTCTATTTTCTATACACAAATATGGGAAGAAAATGTTAGAAACACGTTTATTTGGAAAAAAAAAAAAAACAATTACATTACTTTAACTTAGCATGCAACATGCGATACATAAATGGCTTCGATTAGCTAAATATTGTGAAAAACTCAAAAATGAATAAACATTATCAATAAGAAATCAATGAAATAAATAAACACTACCAAAAATTGGAAACCCTCTTGGACCAAGAGGTAATCTATTAGTTTTTGTATTCCTTTTAATTTCCATAAGAATGCTTGAGTTGGGAACAAGAGAAGCACAAAATCAGCTAATGTAGTGCATGTAGTCCAAGACATGATGATGAAAATTTTGTGGTTCACAGCTTTGACACTGAATTGAGAATATTGTGCTGTCTCTGGAGAGAACACATATATTGGAGATGGTCACTCATCAACTTGTCAACTTAATTTTTATGTGACAAATTGTCGAGGCACTTGTCTACATTATTTATTGAGTTTGATATCGGTACCACTTTCATGAATTTGGTGTTTGGATTCCATCATGTGGTAGGTGTATAAATTTAATTATAAACGTAATTGATGATTGGGTAGAGAACAATGAAACTAGAAAGAATAAAGAGATGTAGAAAGGAGAAGATGTCTAATTACATTATGCGATGGGTAAATTATAAAATTATAAAGAAACCTGAAGAACGAAGTAAAATGGAAAACAAGAAAACTCTAGAAAGGAAGAACTTGATTAATCACTATTGTGTTTCTTTTCAGACTTGAGGACCCCTTGTATATACAAGCTAACACATAATAAAGAGAACTGTATTAAGTCATTGACATGACAATATGATTTGTTTATGGAGATGCTAATTAGGACAGCTGGTTATTACAAGAATGTCTTGGTTAGTTACATGAAGGACCAAGAAGCTATTGATCAGAACTATTGATCATTGATCTATTTGATCATTTTGTCTTGAAAGAGGAACTGGTCTTACATACCCCCTCAAACAAGGTTCAAAATCTTTCAAGATGAGTTTGAATTGCAAGATATTGAACCTGGTAATTCCTAAAGGTTTAGTGAGCACATCTGCCAATTGGTCCTTAGTTGGAAAATATCTTACATCAAACTCTTTAGCTTCTACCTTGTCCCTGATAAAATATATGTCCAGCTCTATGCGTTTAGTTCTGGAATGAAAAACTGAACTTTTAGCAAGGGATCTAACCCCAGTTTTGTATTGGTCGATGCATTAAACTGATTCCTATTTCAGTTAATAAGGATTTCGGCTAAGTCATTTAAGCTATTCCACGGTCATATAAAGCAAAACCTCCTTCCACTCACTTGTCCCACAAGCATGTATTATGAAGTATGGGTATCTAGGCCTTAGTGGGGTTGGTAGTCCTTTCAGTTTATAAAAAAGCAAAAAAAAAGTGTAAAAGTAGAGAAAAGTGGGGTTTATATTTAAGTAAATTCCTTTTCTTTTAAACTGCAGTTGGACTATTCTTTTTGAGCATTTACATCTTCACAAAGAGCATTAATGTTATTGCTAAGTTCACACTTGAATCTAGAGGGACAACATATGTATCATGTGATTCCTTTAATGCGGTTATGAATCATGACCATATAGCAAAATGAGAAAAACACCATGTGCAGTAGTCTTGGTGTTCATCATGAGTCACGACTATGTTGATTGTTTCGAGAAAAAGTTATTGATAAGTGTCTGTGTGCGCGCGCCAATGCAAGATGATGCATGCATGCATGCGTGTAATGTTGGTGATGGATGGATATAGCAGTGATCACACGCGTGACAAAGATGAGAAGAAGCAAAGCAAATGGGCGGTGATTGATGTGAAGGAAGCAGAAAATGATGGCCCCAGACGTATGTAGCAAGGCCGACACAGAAACCAGTTGATGAGGGATTGTCTTATATCTCTCCAGAACTCCTCTACGCCAAAACCAAGGAGGTATCGACTCATACAGATACAGTCCAACCACCACCACCACTTAGGGACCCCTTTCAGATTTACAAGATCCTCCTCCTTTGTCTGACTTCGTAGATTTAACACTAATAATTGAAAGTTATGTTATTGGTTACAGAAGAGAGGAGGCCTTGGTTTCTTTTCAAGCTGCCTGCCGTCAAATTATCAGTCATTATTGTGTTGTCAACCAACTTTCATGTTATAATTAATTACGCTCCTAGGCTTGATAAAAGAAAACAAACAAATTAATGATACATAGTCCATACATAATGACCCTCTTTGCGAGAAGGAGGGTAATATTGGGAGCTGGAGGAGTTAACACATGAAGAACATATTAGTGTACTACGTACATACATGGAAATCATATACTAAATGGTGCTAAATCATCTTATCAGTCATTGTGTTGTCAACCATCTTTCATGTTATAATTAATTACATAGAACTACTTAAATTTAACTAACTATTATAACTTCTTCAATGACGACGGAAGTTTGACGTGAAATTTGAAATTCATGGAGCTGTGAATATACATGATTGTGATCATTAAACCAAAAGCAAATAGAAGATGGAGAGAGCAGGCAAAAGGTAATTAATTAAATAACAATTATTCAATCATACCCACTTAGAGCTAATCTTTAAAACTAGTTAAGAATTTTCCATCTCTACAATTCACTATGTAGTTTGATGGATTATATTACAAGTAGTGGTTTTTAATTGTTTGTACAATATAAGAAAAAAGGAAAACATACACATATTAAAGTATCATCATTATAAATGATAGGATATTATGCATATCCTAATGTGACACATGCACTCTGTACAGTAGTTGTCCTTTGCCTCTCCAAACCAAGTCTCTAAAGCACGATTGAATGTAACATTACCCTTCTTCTCGCAAAGAGGATCATTATGTATGGACTATGTATCATTTGTTTGTTTTCTTTTATCAAGCCTAGGAGCGTAATTAATGATAACATGAAAGTTGGTTGACAACACAATAATGACTGATAAGATGATTTAGCACCATTTAGTATATGATTTCCATGTATGTACGTAGTACACTAATATGATCTTCATGTGTTAACTCCTTCTCCAACTCCCAATATTCACAAACTACAAGTTGACGGCAGGTAGCTTGAAAAGAAACCAAGCCCTCCTCTCTTCTACAACCAATAACATAACTTTTAATTATTAGTGTTGAATCTACGAAGTCAGACAAAGGAGGAAGATCTTATAAATCTGAAAGGGGTCCCTAAGGCGTGGTGGTGGTTGGACTGTATCTGTATGAGTCGATACCTCCTTGGTTTTGGCGTAGAGGAGCTCTGGAGAGATATTAGACAAGCCCTCATCAACTGGTTTCTGTGTCGGCCTTGCTACATGTGTCTGGGGCCATAACTTTCTGCTTCCTTCACATCAGTCACCGCCCATTTGCTTTGCTTCTTCTCGTCTTTGCCACGCGTGTGATCACGGCTATATCCATCCATA
This sequence comes from Litchi chinensis, assembly GCA_019925255.1. Lineage (NCBI taxonomy): Eukaryota > Viridiplantae > Streptophyta > Magnoliopsida > Sapindales > Sapindaceae > Litchi > Litchi chinensis. The sequence goes on from CM034471.1 coordinate 22,429,198, forward strand.
TTAACCTTATGTATTAATAAAAAAAAATTGTAACACTTGATGTCAATTAATTTTACAAACTTGCAATTATGTGCATTTAAACGGATGTATTTTAGTGAAAATCAAAGAGAGCTTATAGACCTTTTAAATATGAAAAAATGTAATTAAAAAAAATGTAATTATTTAATTACAATTTAACTAATTATTTATTTATGTATAATTAAAAATCTATCTATTTTTTTTAATAGAAATGCTTAATAATTAGCATTCACAATGACATAAGATTTGTTCTATGATTAAAACTCAAATATAGCTTCTAATTCAATTTAATATTTAGGCCACTAAAATTTATTGTAATAACTTAATTAAATTATTTTTTGGGATAATTGTAACATCCTCTTGTTATTTGATCTAATCGCTAACTATTTCTTATAGTTTGGACAAATCTCATTTTCCCCCTTCTATCAATGTTGTTAATGAAAAGTTGATTTTGACAGTGACAATATGTGAAAAGACGAAATTATCCTTTAAAATTAACAAAAATATCAATTTACCCTCAAAATATTTAACATAATGATATTAAAAATTATTAAAATATGATAAAATAAAAACTCAAAATAAAAAAAAAAAAATAATTAAATTGAAATAGGATATTTCTGGGTTTGTTTCTAGCTCGAAACACAGATTTATAAAAAAATAGATAAATAAAAACAATGTTCTTCTTCAATAAAGAACGTAGAAGAACAATGTTCTTCTACATTTTTCATCTTCAACAACAACAACAAACAATCCAAAAACCATATTGTATGTGCAAAAAGTTGAAAAAAAAATTGAAGAACAAACACTATTCGTCATTCAAACCCAAATTCATTATCCTCAATCCACCATATCAGCCACCCATCATCAATCCATTCATCAAAATCATCATCAACATGAACCCACCATCAACAATATCAACACAAAATCATAATCATCAACCATTTGAAAAAAATTGAAAAAAAAAAAATGGAAAAATGGAGAACATTGGGTTTCCTTCATCGGAGACCAGAGGTCTACCGTGAAGGAGACCTAACTGTCTCCATTGCGTAGAGACCAAAATTGGTCTCCATGCGATGCAAACCAGAATTGGCCTTTTTCGTCGGAGATCTATGGTTTCTGATGAAAGAGATGAACCGGTTCTTACCATTGCAAAGGAGCTTTTGTTGTTGCCCTCTTGCCACCTATGATGGACAAAAAGGAAGATGGAAGAAGAAGAAGAAGAAAAAAAGATGATCATGAGAAGATGGAAGAAGAAGAATGAAAGGTGAAGAAGAAAATGGATGATGGAGTTGGAGTTAAACAAATTTTTTAATTTTAATATATATATATATATTTTTCTATTTCCATGACTTTCTTTCTTTTTTTTTCTTTTAAATATGTTTTATTTTTTAATGTCATTTATTTTTTTCATTTTAACTTTTTTTCATCTCTATCATCCATCGTTATGATGAACGATGGAGATGACATTATTTTTTTAAAATTGTTTTAATTAATTAATTAATATTATTATATATTTTATCTTACTTTGACAGTTTTGTCCTTCCTGATTAATGGTTAAATATTTACTTTTAACGTCCATACTGACGGTAGGGTTTTTTTTTTTTTTTTTGGTTATTTTATAAATAATAGGGGTTTTTTGGCTATGTTTGTAAATTATAAGGGTTCTTAGTGATTTCGTAAGTTAGGGTTTTTTGACTATTATATCAAATTACAGGGGATATTAGAATTATCCCTTACTTTTTACAAACATGCAATTAGGTGCCAATGTATTTCATTGAAAGTTGAAGAAAGCAAATATTCATTTTTAATACAGAAAAAATGGAATTATTTAATTACAGGTTGATTAATTACTTATTTAAATATAATTAAAAACCAAATTTATTTATTTGTTTTATTTTTAAATGCAAATGTCTCTTCATTTAACATTTCTCTCTCTTTATACGACGATTAGGTGACTCGTTAATTACTTTCATCCTTATTATTGTAGGTTACCAATTAATATAGCTTATTTAATAATTGATAAGATTCTTCAATAATAACTTCTGAATTGGTTATAAATCATCTAACGGTTATAAATTTATTGGATAATCTTGTCCAAACTAGTTAATTAGTCAAACCCCTAATGTATAGACAAATTGAAAAAATGAGATTGTATTATTTAGAATCATGTTCCAAAATCCCCTGTACATGCAGCAATTATGACACATCTTTCGATTGAAACATCAAAGAATCTAACAATTCATATATCAGTATGCCTTCAGGATGATTTGTGTCTTCAACAGTAAATGTATGAGTCTTCATATTAACTTCAACATGGCTTTGTCCCGGAAACTTCCTCACTTAATTTGTTACATTTCATCATTGATCTTATTTTTGCTACTTCCTTTCTCCAGGATTTGTTATATACATCGATGATCATATTGGAACAATCCCATCCTTTCTCAAGAAACCTGCATGAGTGCAAGCTTGACGCACGGCAAGAAATATTATGTGATTTGATCTCAAACCCAATTTCACCATCTCATGGAAAAGGTCCAAAGCTTTTCTGAATTCTCCATTCAAAGCACAACCGGCAATCATAGTTGTCCAAGAGACAACAGTCCTCTCGGACATCGCATAGAAGAGCTCTCGAGCAGCACCAATACTCATTTTGCGTACACATTGATGAGAACTTTCATCGATCAAAATGTAAAAGGAGACGGAACAGGCGGATGGCAGCTTTTGGAACTCCATGATTGATCGCGAACAAGAATTGCGAGATGCAATTCGCCGTTGCGAGTCGCGATTCAGCCAGAGGTTGTCACGAAGGAGTATCGTGAGACGTGAGTGGTGATAGCGGGTCGCGATGTGCACTGGGTGCGTGGATCAGTTTCAGTCGAGAAGCAGTTTCAATCAACTTAGGATTATATGTTTAGATTTACTTTTATTTATCTTTGTTAAATTCAGATGATAAATTAGGATTAGTTTTATCTTCAGATAATATTAGATAAATAGGATTGGTTGTCTTTACATAATATTGGATAAATACAATTCGAATTATCAATTAGATAAATTTTAGAAAATTAGAATTTTGTGTCTATAAATAGTCAAATGATTTTAATAATTCGTAATCAGTTTGTAGTTGAGAAGTTATCAATAAAATTCACAACTTTGTGGGGGCAACTTTTACTTGGATTTGTTTAGGTTAGATTTCAAGATAATTCTATTGGCTTGAATCTAGAGAACTCATTCAGTGAGTAAATTTTATCTTCTTGTTGGATTTAGATTTAGGTTCTTAACATATATCTATCAATGCATTGCATACCATTAGCAGTAAATAACTCCAGTGCCGCATCCATATCTACCCTGCTAGCATATCCGCTAATCATAGCAGTCCACGTAAATCAAGTGCTGTTATAGATGCCATCATATAAAAATCTAGCAGAATCAACATCCCCACATTTGGAATACATCGAAATCAGCGTGTTAATCACATAGATAGCTAAATCGCAGCCACATTGAACTGCATGAGAGTGAATCAACCTACCTTGAAATAGTGACTCCAGCTACACACATGACGAATGTAGGCTAACAATGGCACTTATATCAGGCCTATATCCATCACCGATCATTCGTTTATACAAACTAAAAGCGTCCAAGAACTTGTCATCATTCAGGTACCCTACAATCATAGAGTTCCAAGAAACTACAGTCCTTAAACTCTCTTCAATCCCCTTTTTTTCTTTTTAAAGTTTTGAAACTTAATTTTTAAAAATAAAATAATTAAAAAAGATTAAAAGACAAAAATACCAATAGATGTATTGACTAACAAGAATTTTTTTTCTTTTTTTTTCAGTTAAAAAAAAAAAAAGAAGGTAAATTTTTTGGTAAAATATGAAAAGTTGGTCTCATTTTCGAAGAGGCAAACTTATGTAATTAATTTATAATTTGCTGATGGGATATGAAAATGTTAAAAAAATTACCACACGGGTTTTCCCATATATGAAGAGTAACTCTTGGGAGTAATCCAAATTCCAAACCATTAATATCATATTATTTTATATTATATATATACACACACATACCACTATAATGAGTAGTTGGACAAGTGAGAATAAGTGATGGAAATAAAGGCCCTTAAAAAAATTCAAAAATCAAGTCAAAGGAAAAAAAAGTTCAGAACTAATCTTTACTTGAGAATTACTGTTTTATATGAATTATGTTATTAATAAAATAATATCATAATTAATTTATATATATTTTTTGATAAATGATTAAAATTAAAATAAACTATCAAATATGAGTTGAAATAAGGAACATTATTATTTTTTAATTTAAATATTGATATGATTATTGTTTCCAAAATGGTTTCTATTTTTTAAAAATAAAATATTAGTACAAACCAAAAAAATTACAGAGTTATTATTTGTAGAGACGACAAGTGGGGATTGTCAAAAGATGTTTGGCCCTAGAAATAATAAACCAAAATGCTCTGTCATGTCCAATTTGCTTGGACAGCTACCATCAGGAAGCTCCCAACTAAAGCAATGCATAAGTTGTGCTAGTACTAGTCGAACCACAGTGAGGCCCAATTGCAATCCAGGGCAGATTCTGCGGCCAGAGCCGAATGGAAGGAGTTGAAAGTCATGTCCCTGAAGATCAATATCACTAACAACAAGTCTTCCTGTAAAAAACTTATTAAGATCGTTCCAAACACTCGGATCTCTTCTAATTGCCCATATATTTATAAAAATTTGTGATTTTTTTGGTTTATAAAAGCCGTTGACTGTGCAATCTTCCCTAGATTTGTGAGGGAGTAAGAGTGGGCCCAGGGGATGAAGCCTCATGCTTTTCCTTTATAACCATATCCAATTATCCAAGTCAAACTCCTGAACCATTCTGTTTTTGCCCACAACAGTTTTCAACTCCTTTTGTACTTTTTCCATCACACTTGGGTGCTTCATAAGTTCTGAGAGTGCCCAGTCAATTGCGGCTGCTGAAGTGTCGATTCCTGCTGTAAGCATGTCCTGATCAAAGAAAAAGTTGTCAAAATAAGAAAACTAGTTAGAATATAAAACAATATTTTAGATAATTTCTTATGAATTAATAAAAATCTTTAACAGTTCTTAGGTATAATATGCATGACACTGTTGATCAAAACAAATATCAAATTTGCTTGTTATCTGTACATAATTAGAATTCATGATATGATAAAATTAATCAGAAATTAATTATAATACATGCTAAAGGAACAAATAAATCTAAAAATTGGGATTCATGTCTACAGATGTGTTGACGTCTGAAAATGGTCAACACCCGGCTGGCGATTGGATCTGGCCAATAGAACAATTTGTACAAGACTGGTCCAGAGACCGTTGAACTCCTTTTGGTCCTGGAGGGTCATGTTCGGAGTTCAGGGCCATGTCCGGAGTTGAACCTGTAACCTTTATAGGTTTTTTGGACCTGACCAACAAAACAATTTGTATGGGGCCGGTCAGCTTGGTAGTAGGAGTTGTGCACCCAAAAAACCTATAAAGGTTACGGGTTCAACTCCGGACGCGACCCTCCAAGGCCAAAAGGGGTTCAACGGTCTCCGGGCCAACTCCATACAAATTGTTTCGTTGGCCAAGTTCGACCGCCAACCGAGTGTTGACCGTCTCCGGACATCAACAAGCTTGTTTAACTTCCACACTTGTTCATCATAAATATGCAAGCTGGAGGTCTGTCAACAGTTTGACGGTAAACGAATATTATACACCTTCAGCTCTCGGTTTGTTTGAATGATTGGAATGTTTCCATGTAATCCAAATCATTGTATGAGCTGAAATCCTAGTTTAAAACTTCGACATGTCTACAGAAGACAGCACCAAATCGAAAAGGAATTTTAGAAAAGGAAGCTTTAGGTTCAAGTAAAAATTGCCAAACAGACTTTAATGTGTGACAAGTGACCAAAATATAAGCGTTCAAGAAATGCTATAATAGTTTGTTTACCAACAGATTAAGCAGTTCGGTTATTAATCTTTCCTGTTGATCTCACTTTTTGAGCTTTCTAATTCCAAAGAGAATTTGGAAACTGAAGAATGCGAAAAACACATATGCTGCAATGGCTGGCACCTGTAATGACGATAACAGCTTGTGCAAATGGTTAGTCATAATTTATTATCTGGAACCATAATGGACAAAACAATACAAAATCACATTATCATAGACAGCTTACCCGAATGGAATTGAGATACAAAATTGTTGCAAGGTTGACCAGACTTCCAGCAGCTACAGCCTATTGATCAATCAAAGACATAACCAAGTAATTATGTTACTTGATGTTGCCTTAAAAGAACATTTAAGTACCTCTTTCCGGTTACCTATGGCATATACAGATGGGGGTGGTTTCTAGCAGACAAAATATATACACTAAAGTAGACAAACAGAATATTTCTGCCTCTCACTGGAGAAGTGACTTCTCAATAGCGCAAATGAACTTCAGGTTTCACTCGGGAAATTGATTTCTAAAACTGTACTTCAAAGGTTTGATCAGATAAAAAGTTAAAACAATCAAAACATGCAATGGCTACTGAGTACTGTCTGTTGCTTCTACTTCATGAAGGGGAAAAAATAATTAGTGAAGGAGGTGTTTGTATACGATTTGGCCATGAAGTTATGAGCCAGATGTCTTACACTTCCCACTGTCTTTTGAACCACTGCAACACGTTGGAATGCCCTTTCAGATTCCAAAGTTCGAACTTGAAGCATCAGATCTCATTGCTCCTACAAATGGAGGTATATCAGGTGGTAAAATCAAGCCAGATCTCACATTGACAACACAAATAATTTAATTCTAGACAATACACCAATCTTTGGATAGTTTCTCCAAGCTTTTCAACTCTGTCAGCCTGTTTAAATAAGTTGTAAAATGCAGAGTACCATCAGTTCCATCTGTTTCTTAAGCCCTGAAACATTTAAACCATTGATGATGAGAAAGGGATCATACTATAACAATATACAATATAATCCTAGAGTCCAGATAATTCAAATTGCCTTCAAGATAACTTCAACTCCGGCTTCATGAAACCTAAGTAATTCCAGTGCATAGCTATAAGAAGAAGCAAGCAAAAGATGTCAGATACCCAAAAAAAAAAAAATGGCTAACAAATTTTCTAAATGAATTGGTTTGGAAGAAGTTTGGTGGTTTAAACCACACTCACGCAATCTCAGTATTATCAAACCGAGGATCACGGACCTTCCCAATGCTATCCAATACTGCAGGAAAAGATACATTATTATTCAAAGCATTTGTTTAACACATCTGTACTGCAAATCCAAAGTTTGTAGGCAAAGCTTGTGGTCACATTGGAACCACATAACTAATATAAGGCATGCAAATTATGAATGCCAAATATTACAATCAACTTTACCAATCATTGGATAGTAAACCAAACTTTGCAACATTTTTGTTAGAATAGATATGCAGAATGCACACAATTATTAATATCAATTTCTTTGAGGTTCTAAAATAAAAGCAGAAGAAAGTTATAAAGATGAAACAAGCAAAAAACTGAATGGTACACGGCCAAATAATAGTATTAAGCTTTGACAAATTTTAGGATCCAATAAGTGATATAAAACTTAAAAATTTAATTTAAAGATTTTTGCTTTATATTAAATCATTATGAGCAATTAAACAAGAACAATGACCTCGAAAGTCGAAAGTGTTATTGTACTAGAGCAAACACTACCGCAAACTCATCACACAAGATGACAAGAAGAATGATAAGAAAAGAGTTTGCAGAGACAGTAGCAAAACATAAATATAAAACAACATTGTACCTCACAGAAATTCAACACTCACAATGTCAACTTCTTGTTAGCCCTTGTGTGGGAAATGATGGAAGCCAATTCAAGCATTCACAGTACTTTTCATCTTTTCCTACCAAATTTACGACAATTGTAGCTGTTGAATCATCTGGCATTATATTTCTCTCCGCCATCTTGTGAAGAAGTTCCGTCACTTTTATTGTCTCATTATTTTGTAAGAACCCATACGTAAGTGTATTATATGTCACTACATTAGGAACACACCCTTTCCCTTCCATGTTTGATAACAAGTCATATGCCTCTTCCAACTGCCCTTCCTTACAAAGCCCATTGATCACAATGCTATATGTGAAAACATTTGGCAATAAACCTTCATGCAGTAATCTGTGAAATAGCTCACATGCAATTTTGAACCTACCAGCTTTACACAATCCATTTATGACAATGTTGTAGTTTTCAATGCTAAGATCAAACTTAACTTTTCTTAAGATATCAAACGACTTTCATTGCTTCATCAACAAAACCATTTTTGCATAAACCATAGGTGAGAATTTTATATGAAAATTTATCAGGCATAACATTATTAAGTTGCATCTCATAAAACAATTCTTTTGCGTGACCAATCTTACAGCTTGCAAAACCCACTTAATAAGCTGCTGTATGTAACAACAGTTGGCACAACTCCCTTTGAAATCATCTACCTATAAAGAGTCATGGCTTTGTTTATGTTTTGTGTTTTGTAGTACCCATTGATCATAATACTGTAGCTAAAAACGTCACGTCTACAACCCTTATTTGTCATAAAAACAAACAACTCTCTTCCATCATCGATTCTCCCCATCAAACAGAGACCATCCACCAGAATGTCATAAGTTACCGCGTTGGGATTCACACCTCCCTGAATCATTAATTCTAACAAATCATTCACTTTGGCTATCTTTCCATTCTTGCAAAGCTCATCTATAATCACATTAAATGTAACTAAATTAGGCTGCACATCTTGATCTATTATTTCAACAGTCAAATCCCTAGCTATCTCCCATTGACCCCAACAACACAAACCATGAATTAGATAAGTATAAGAAACAATGTCAAGCTTAATTCCTCCACTCTTCATCTCCAAAAAGAGCTCCTTTGCCTTGTCTATGAACCCATCTTTACATAAACCATCAATTATACCACTATAACAAATAAATTATTGGGCTTAACCCCATTTTCACCATCCCCTTCACCCATCTCTTCAAGTAACTTAAGAGCAACGCTGGTATTCCCTGTTCGACACAACCCATTTATTAGCGTCCCGTATGCAATCACATTAGGCCTACAATCAAACGCTTTCATTTTCTTAAACAAGGAGATGTCCTTCTTGATGCTACCTTCCCTACACAAACCTCTAATCAAACAACTAAAAGTGGCAGCATCTAGGCTCAAACCCAACCTCAAAATCCTCCCCAGAACCTCAAAACCATCACAAGTTCTACCCACATTGCAGCAGCAATTAAGCAAAATGTTCAAAGTAATAAAACCCGCCACCAACCCAGTTGAGTCCAATCCCATGAAAAGAGAAATAACAACATGATAATGCTTATTCTTAGCAAGTGCAGTAAACTTATTGAAAGAAAACATATGAGAAAAGGGTTGCCTCTGGATCATGCAATCAAATAGGCAATGAGCTTAATGGGAGACATGTTACCTGACTTACACTGTTCATTGAGGAAGTTGTCAAGTCAGGTTTGGTCAGCAACTGAAGGCAATGAACTGCAGAGTTGAAGTGGGGTTTTCTTCTTCAAATGGGTGGATGATGAGAACAGCTCATTGAATTCCAAAACTGAAGATAAATGACAAAGAGAGTTCCTGAAAGCCATTGCACAATTTGTAGTGTTTGATGAGCAAAATAATGAGGTGTTTAAGGACTGGTAAGAACGCTATACTTTAATGTAACCTTCAAAATAATGTGAAGAAAATAAAATTATGATGATATTTTAGGATTTCATTAAAAAATTCAATAAACATGAATTCTTTCGAAAGAAGAAGATGAAAATTCTTTAAAAAAATACTCGGATGTCTCAAGATAGATCTTCAAGTCAATTTTCTTATGAATATAGAGGCAATTAGGATGATTTTTCAAGATATTTTCATTATTAAGTTATGTTAATATCCTTATTTTAATGTTTGTAATTTGGCTGATTTTTCAGAATATTTTCATTTTTAAGTTATGTTAAATATCATTACGTAAGTTTTTTAGTTTTTTTTTTTATCCTTATTTTAAAGTATGTTTCTCATTTATAATTTTCATTTAGAAAGTTTTGATATTAGTGTGTTTGCTTTTTCTTTTTCTTTTTCTTTTTATGAAATATAAACCATGAGTATGATTGAAGAATTAAGAACCCCAAAATGAAGCAAAAACTCTATTTTCACATACGCAGTTGGAGTTGCTCTTAATCCTCACCTCAATGATATCCCTAATGAAGACAAATTATATCCACAAGCACAAAAATTCAAACATTTTACATGTTTAATTTCACGAATATTATAAACCAAGTATGGTTATTGACATGGTAATACTCATAGTCCATAGAGCAATCTCTTAAAAAAAAAAAATTATTGACATCAAAAGACCCAAAGAAAAAATTTATCAAAATCAAAGACTATTTTACTCCACATAGAAATCTACTTTCATAAAGGAAAACAATTACACTTACAATAAGAGAAATATATTATCCATACAAGCTTTAAAATTCGTTCGGTGAAAATTGAACTTCAAACACCTTACTAAATACAAAGATGCTCAACTGAACCTACCAAAAGTAGACGTACCCAAAAACATAGACTTGTAATCAAGTTAATGTCAGATTAAAAGCTTGAATTTCATGGTAACACCCCAATACTCTTGAGCTTATAACAAAATCATCGATTAACATGATGCAAGCTTGTAACTCTTAACAGATATTATTGAAATTTTTTCATTATATTACATCATTATACACAGGTTATAAACAACCCATCTTATCAGAATAAAGATGGGTGGCTACAAAAGACCAACACTGAGCTTAAAACTGTTACAGATATAATCCTACACTGAGGCTAAAAGCTGCAGCATAACATTGATCAGCCAGCCCAAAAAGTGGGATAAAGAAACAAATTTTAAAAAATGACTACCTCAAGACACTCATTTGATGAATATTTTTGCAGGAAATCTAATCTAATTCCACAACAAAAGTAGTTCCTAGTATGCTTTAGAGACCACAACACGAGTTAAGCTTGTTAAGCTTCCACACTTGTTCATCATAAATATGCAAGCTGTACGTCCATTACCAGTTTGATAGTATATGAACATTATACACCTTCAGCTCTCAGTTTGTTTGAATGATTGGAGCATTTCTGTGTAATTCAAATTTTTGTATGAGCTGAAATCCTAGTTTAAAACTTCGACGTGTCTGCAGAAGACAGCACCCAATCAAAAAGAAATTTTAGAAAAGGAATCTTTAAGTTCAAGTAAAAATATGCCAAACAGACCTTTAACGTATGACAAGTGACAAAAATATGAGCGTACAAGAAATGATATGCGAGTTTGCTCACCAACAGGTTAAGCAGTTCCGGTTATTAATCTTTCCCGTTGATCTAACTTTTTGACCTTTATAATTCCAAAGAGAACTTGGAAACTGAAGAATGCACAAAACACATATGCTGCAATTGCTGGCACCTATAATGAAGATAGCAAATTGTGTAAATGTTAGTCATAATTTATTACCTAGTTTATATTGGACAAAATAATACATAATCACAAATTATAACAGACAGCTTACCCGAATGGAATTAAGATACAAAATTGTTGCGAGATTGACCAGACTTCCAGCAGCTACAGCCTATTGATCAATCATAGATATAACCAAGTAATTATGTTACTTTATGTTGCCTTAAAGGAATATTTAAGTACTTCTTTCCTTTTACATATGGCATATACAGATACAGGTGGCTTATGGCAGATAAAATATAAAAAACTACACTAAAGTAGACAAATAGACTACTTCTGCCTCTCACTGGAGAAGTGACTTCTCGGCAGCACAAATGAACTTCAAGTTTCACACAGGAAATTGATTTATAAAACTATACTTGAAATGTTTTGATCAGATAGAAGGTTAAAACAATCAAAACATGCAATGGCTACTGAGCAAAGGGGAAAAAATTGTTAGTGGAGAAGGTGTTTGTATAAGATTTCGCCATGAAGTTATGAGCTAGATGTCTTACACTTCCCACTGTCTTCTGAACAGCTGCAACACGTTGGAATGCCCTTTCAGATTCCAAAGTTCGAACTCGAAGCTTCAGATCACCTTGCTCCTGCAAATGGAGGTATATCAGGTGGTAAAATCAAGCCAGATCTCACATTGACAACACAAATAATTTAAAGCAAGTTTTGTGTAAAATTTTAATTGTAGACAACACACCAATCGTTGGATAGTTTCCACAAGCTTTTCAACTCGGTCAGCCTGTCTAAATAAGTTGTAAAATGCACGGGATTGTCTGTCCCATCTTTTTCTGAAGTCCTGAAACATTTAAACCATTGATAATGAGAATGGGACCATACTTTAACAAAACACGATATAACGACTAGAGTCTAGATAATTTGAGTTGCCTTCAAGATAACTTCAACTCCAGCTTGACGAAACCTCAGTAATTCCAGTGCATAGCTATAAAAAAGAAGCAAGCAAAATAGGTCACACACGAAAAAGAAGTGCTAAAGATTTTCTAAATGAACTGATTAGGAAGAAATTTTGGCAATGTAAACCACCCACGGTTTTGCAATCTCAGTAATATCAAACCGAGGATCAAGGCCCTTCCCAATGCCATCCAATACTGCAGAAACAGATGTATTACTATTTAAAGCTTATGTTTAACACATCTGTGCACACCGATAATAAAAAATTTCTCATACAGTACCTGAAAATGCTCTAACGACAAATGTAAATGTGGCAGGAAATCTAAAAGGTTGATCTGCTGCAATGGCTAATAAATCTTCGCCTGGTAAGTAAGAAGAAACTTGATTAATTTAGACGTTATGAACATACACCAAACCCATCATCACTGAGACGTCAATTCCATCAAAGCATGAGCATTTTTCATTTACATATTTGATGCCAACTTAATGCAAAAGCTCTTGAGTATATTTAAGACACTGATGGATCCAAAAATCATGACATAAAAATCCAGTTGATGTTGTGTTCCTTTCATCTTGACATCAACAAGACAATTAGGTCCCACACAGACCTTTTAAAAAAAAAAAAAAATTCTATTATTTGTAGAAAAGGTAAGCTGCCTCACTATGCAAAACAGTCAATTTCATTTTTTATATTTTGGTTTTGGTAAAGACTAAAGATGCTGTTTACAAAAGCTAAAAAACCGATCAGCTGAAGAGATGCAAACAAAGTTATTAAATCACTATGTTAGGCAAGATAAGAAGTACCTAAAATCAAAGCATTTCAAAAGCATTCTAGAAGAACTGAAAATTAGCAGTATAATATTACACTTCGGGAATTACCAATCGCAGCAAGACGTTGTTTCTTTTTTTCTATCTTTTCCTCCCTGCTCAGTGGCTTTTTAAATCCAAGCTCTGCCGTTGCCAACTCTCTCTCCTTTCTTTGTGCAGCCAGACGTTCTTCAAAACTGCAATAGGTTGGATTTCTCTGTCAGAAAAATCTTGAATGAAAATGAAAGAAAGAAAAAGACCACCCACGATAGATTTCATTGTTCCTTCTTAAATAGGTACATTATAAATTTAGGTTCATAGCTCAACCAAGTGGATGGCATTAAATTAATAAACAGGGGTCAATTTAGACACAGACAAGATATGAAGGGACAAATATCTTTCACTAAAAGTAGAAAATAGGAGGATCTAAGGCACTCCTATATTCTAGCAATTATATGATTAAGGTTTATCACAAGCAACCAAAGAAACATTTTCTTTTTTAAACTGCAACCAAAGAAACTGTGTAGTAGAAGAAATCAATGAAAACTCACTAAACAAATCTAATATCCTAAAAGATCAAACTGACAAGAGACTAACTATACAATTCATTTTATCTAAAATATCATTATTAGTCTATAGATTTTTTTGGTATGAATATTTTGATGAAAAGTAATGCTTTCACATGACCGTTATTAGCTTCAGCCATTACTTGATGAAATAAATATGATGGAGCTAAAGTGCACCAAACTTATGCTCATTATTGAGAGCACCTGTTAAGAAAGAATTGAGCTGTTCGTCTGACAGCTGTCATATCTCCAGTTGGCACGAGAACACCCATCTGAACCATGGCCTGAAGGACCTGCACTATGGTAAAAGTTTTCGAGCGAAGTAAATCGTAGTGACCATGAGAACCACAATAGCATTACTGTAAACATTCAGAAAACCTAGGGACATATTCACCTTCTCTGCATCCTTCTCATAAACTCCATAGAATGTTTCCAGTAGACCTTCTCTAATGTTTGAACTAATACTGCATGATATCATCAAAGAGATTATTTGCAAGGGAAAGTCACCATACGTAATTTAAATTGAAAAAGTAGGAATATTTCTCTTAGGTAATCTGCACAAAGTATAGGGAGTACCTTCCCATCATTCCAAAGTCGTAAAAGATCAATCTTCCGCCATTCACATCATCTACAGCAATATTTCCAGGATGCTGCATGGCAGGGAAAGAAGATAAATAACAAGTCCAAATTACCAAACAGGTGTGAATTTATACATACGTAATCATAAAACATAAGGAGCATGGCTTTTTTTTTTCAAGACAAACTATTTCTTATGAATTTTAGGAAGGATAAACTGAGAATCCTCCCCATGAGCTCTTTTAAAAGCTATTAGATTGAAAGAGACCAAGAGATAGGAATAAGTTGAGAACATAAATTGAAAAACTTATTTTAAGTTTTGTAGTACAAAGGCAAAGAAGAAGTAAATTTGCATATAAGTATGAAAGAACAAGCTATTACTACCGGCTTCACTATCAACAATGTTGTAGCACTAGAAAATTGTAATTATTTAGAACTTCAAAGTTCATTTAGCATCAGAAATTAAAAATAATAATAATAATAATAATTATTATTATAATAAACTCACAGGGTCAGCATGGAAGAAGCCATGAGAAAGAATTTGTTCCAAGTAAGATTCAACAGCATATCGTCCCAACCTGCATACACAATAAGCAATTTAATTATTTCTCTCCAGTTGAGAAGCATAGCATTCAAAATAGACAACTAGGAGGTAATATTAGAGCATGATTGGTCTAAGATTTATGACAGGATTATCTTGACCTTTTCCGATCAACCCCCAATTGATCTAAAGCTTGAATCTTGTTTATTTTGATTCCAGGAACATACTCCATTGTCAAAACCTACAAGAAGAAAACACAATTACATAAGATGACCCATTGATTAAAATAAAAGAAATGAAAATAGAGGAAGAACAAACGAAAGAAATCAATTGGTAAACCTGTGGCGTGGTGTATTCCCAAAAGATAGTTGGGACTTTTACGTAATCCAACTCTTTGAAATTACGAGCAAATAGTTCTGCATTAGTTGCTTCCTTGGTATAATCAATCTCCTGAAAAATTTATATTCTATAAGAAACCACTAGAATATACACTGGGTTAATGAACTGATAGACATGAACATTATAAGAAACACTAATATGTATTCAAAATACTGATATATATTCAAAATCCATTGATTGTTATTTAATTTATTACATTTTCTTCTAAACAAGGGGGCTTAGGGTCAAAACCTCAAGAGATGGTACTAATAAATGTATCACAAGGGCAGGTAAGGATAAGTAGATTTGTTACACATTTAGTGCAGTCTTTTCATCATACTCAAATAGTCAAATTGTAATTTTGTAAGAATTAGAATTCAGCTATGGCTTATGCTGTTATAATCAGAAACTGATCCATAATTTCCTTGGTTTACTATATTGTTCTCCCCTTTTTGTTAGCAGCATGATTTAACAATCACAATCACCTTTCTATTATCTAATTTATGATGTATGCTATTGCAAATGCTCCTGATACATTATTTATCCTCGCCTTCCATCTCATGCATGCCAGAATCTCATTTGGACTAGACTTAAAACAATTTTAAATGTGTTCTTTTCTGAAGTTTGGCATTGTTAAAATATTTATACAGCTCAACTATATATGCGATACGGAAAATTCAACAAAAATCTAAAAGTGAAAATACATCTTACAACTTACATAAACTAAAGAAGAAAACGTCAGTTATTATAGACATTACAGTTTTGTCCTAAGTACTTGAAGAGTACAAAGTAGATTGCTTTTGGGTTGTTCTAGCATCACTGTGATAAGCAATCAAGGAAAATGTACTACCTGATATAACACATTTGCACATTCATCATAAATAGCAACCCAGTCCCTCTTTGCGCCATCAGACTTTGGGTCAATCTTTTGAAGGTATTCAGCTAATACCTGAAAACAGAAAATATAATATTTGCCTATGTATCAATTCAAATCATAACCCTGACAAGTTTACAAAAAAGTAAACTATGGCTCTGGAATGAGAATCAAGTTCCAACCAATTAAGTGAAAAATTACCCTGAGGTTCTTAAGATCAATATCAAAGAGATCCTTGAGACCGGGCCTTTGCACTTTAATAACAACTTCTTGTCCTCCCTTCACTCTGGCCCGGTGGACTTGTCCTGCAGAGAAAAGATAATTTCCAAGCACTTCAGTTCATATGAACCATGCAACCACTTAAACAGCACTCATTCATTGTTCTCTAATTCCCTAATCAAAAAGCATCCAAAAGGAAATTATTGTTACCAAGACTAGCAGCAGCTATTGGTTCATAGTCAAACCGATCAAATATATCATCCACCGGACCTCCAAGCTCTTCTTCAACTATAGATACAGCAGTCTCTGATGGGAATGGAGGAACTTGATCCTGAATAAAATCAACAGGTTATCACTGACATCTTCTAAGTTGAAAACATATATCATGAAGGTGTACACAATCATATGACAAACAAAAGACAAGTTTTTTCCCAACTCTTTTGTGGGCTGCTGTTTCACCTTTTTGGTCCTTATTGTTCTTATTAATACCCTATTTCATGTTCCTAAGCCATAAAGAAAAAAATGCAAAAATACTAAGATGACCTCCAATGAATGATTAGAATGTGATTTCTTACAGTATCCTCAAGAAATGTATTTTATTTATCCTGAAGTAAGTCCCACATCTTGTTGCAGAAATATTCCAATCAACACAATGATGAAAGTCTTATCAGAAAACCATATCTTCTTTTACTGATAGCTTTTATTCATAAACTAAAGCATTTCACCTTTCAAGAAAATAAATTACCTATAAACTAGAATCAACATTTCACCAATGCTAGGACCTCAAAATTTGAATGTTGTCACAGAAGAACAACATTCCATACATGATATATTTGTTGATGAAATCTATTCATCATAATACGCGATACAAACTGTGGAATAATGAAGAGCAAATAGGGTGTGAGACATGATTTGCTGAAAAACCAGTCCTAAACAAAGTATTCCTCTGTCAGGAAAATGATCACACTTGTACCATAAAAATGATATGTTGACAAAATTTGTCATCAAATCTATGTGGGAAAGATGTCAGACTAGCTAGATGTAAGCAGGGACATGATCATTAACTATCTTACGATTAAAGTGAAAAAAAATTCAACCTGAAGTTCTGACAATTGATCAACATATTCTTGAGCAAGAATGTCCACTCTTGTAGAAAATTGCTGGCCAATTTTGATAAATGTGGGACCCAATCTTAAAATACTCTCTTTCAACCATTTGGCCAGGGCCTTCCGCCTTAGGACTTTCTTCTCCTCTGTCATTCCCCCTGCATATATATAGTGCGTAAAGAGATAAAACCTTAGCTAGATATTTTTATTGGCGAGTCCTAAATATATTGATTAGGGTGTTGAGTAACCACTAATCTTAAAATTTTTCAATTTCTAAAAGGTTTAATATATTGATTAGGATATTGAGCTAAGTTGACCAAAACGTCCTGGTTTGAATCCTGAAATTTCCCGATTTCGTACTTACAATTAACCTTTATTTCTATTTGTGTATCCTAACCTAACATGTCTATTGAAATTTCCTCCGAAATTAAGTTGATTAACAGTTATTATACAATGTCTAGAAGAGATAGTCTAGACCATCAGCTTGATCTAAAACGAAAAGAAAACACTACAAATGAATATAAGCAAACTAGGAAGTTAATAAAATTATAAAACACAAAAACTCTAGCATGAACCGTGAATTAATCATGAGATATATGAGATCTATATAGCCGAGAAGATTAATTTACTAGAAGTGACTAACCTCGATAAGCAAATTTTTGGTTGCTTAACCATGCTTTAAAGACAAATGACAGAACAAATCCCCATATCTCCAAGGTCCTCTGGATCGTGGAGTAGGTTTTGAATCTACTCCAACGACCTCCAGGTGCAACAGAAACCTGCAGCATATGTAACAAAATGATAGTGTCCACATAAACAATTGAATTAAGAACTAATTTGCAAAATTGTTATTATTGATAAGATTATAAATTATAATATTACTTAACTAGAGAAATTCAGAAGATGGCTTAAAGATTCCTTGTTTTTCTTTCCTTTTCTTCCCCAATCAAACATATCTCTAAATATCATCATAAAAGCAATTAATAAACATAAATGACACTATAGTTTGTGTTTAAAACAAGCAAAAATTATGGCTTGAAGATAGAGATAAATGGCACCATATAGCCAATGACAGTTCTATTATCACCACCCATCAACCTGCACTCGAGCTGAAATCTTCAACAAACCAATCATCATCATGAAACTACTGCTTGTTCATTGATGGACATTTGGGGAGCACTTAATTAAACTACTAAATTTAATCTCTAGTACCACATATCCACCAACAACCGAATCCTAAATTTCTAATAAAAGATCGAAAACTTATAAACCGTACTTACTTCTTGCCTCCCTTATTTCTTCTTATATTTTCGGATTTACTGCTGCACCTACACTTTACTAGCACACCCATACTCCTCTTCGAATCTCAAACAAACTAAACAAATTGCAAAACAAAAACAAAGGAACCGATCACAAGACAGCAACAGAGCCCACGTTTGTCTAAAACCACTAAATCTAATTCCAAACCAAAAAACACCCCACTTCCAAATCACTAAATACAATTCACTTACACACAGAAAACCAATGCGCAACCCAATTCAACAAACGAAAACCAATAAACAAGTAAACCAAGATTGAACATATTAAACATTTAAAACCACTACCTCCACATCTTGGCCACTTTGCTTGAACCAAGCATCCTCTTTCCCAATCTCTTCCACCTTCTTCTTCCTCTGATCCTCCTTCTTCAACTCCTCATCAACTTCCTCCACCACTTCCAATGCCACTCCATTGCCATTCACATACTTCACCAAGCTCCCATTTTCATAACCCTCCACTGACCCATTAACTCCATAACCACCATTAACACTACTACTACCACTACTACTACTACCATTAACGCTACCGTTTCCATTGAATTCCAATCCATTCAAGTCCCCCATCAGCTCAGACTCTCTCTTCTCCTCAACGACAACATCCTCTTCTTTAACAGCCCGGATTCGAACCCGGAGACCAAAAGTGCATCTGGGGTTGGCTCCTCCTGAAGAACTCTTCAAAAGAGAGTGCTTGGAGACACAAAGGCGGTGCCTTGGAGTGGCTTGTGGAGAGAGGAAGTTGAGGTCTGCCAATGGTAAAGAAGAAGCAGCCATTTGTAAAGATCAAAATTTTAAGGGCTTTTTTGGTTCAAAACGAAAACTCATCAAACCCAAATACAAAACCTAACCCTAGTTTGGATTCATAGAGAGAGATACAGAGAGAGGGAATTGGGGAAGTGGGATTGTGGTGGGATAGTGAGTGAAGAAGAAGAAGAAAGAGGATGACAAAACAGTGAAAGGGAAATAAATGGAGGGAAATAAAAGGGGTGGATATGAGAAGGACACGTGGCAAATAGAGGATGGGTTTGATGGAGATCGGAGGCTTGTGATTGGTTGGGAGATTCCGAGTGTTGTCTTGGCCACAAAATCTAGTTCTGTCTTTGAATGTCTTTGTGTTGTTGCGTGACTTGTGTTTGTGTTTGCATGTGTGTGTTTGTGTCTGAAATGTATTCTTGGACACTTTTTTCTGGCTTACTTGTTAGTCCACTTCTTTGGAAAAATCATGGTCCTAGTTCCACCTCAACAAATTGTGCAGTTTACAAATTTTTATTCGAATTTAACGACCTTATGAATAAGATTATTATTAATAATAATTTTTAGATTCATGATATGAATTCGAAACATATAATCAAGATTTAAATTGACTTAACCGAATTCGAGTTTATAATCTATTAGTCCATTAAAAAGATTTGTTGGAATCAACTTAATGGATTGTGGGTTGACACAATTTGAGATAGTAGAAGTAAAAGCAAGATATTTGAAATAAACTAAGATATTTTCTCCATGTAATTTTTTTTTTTTTTTCCTTTTTACACTCATTTTAAAAACTTTAGTGTAAAGAAAATTTTAAGTACATCTAAAGTTATCCTTTTTTATTATCTTTTAAGGCTTTGATTATAAAGACACTTCACTTGAAATAATGCTTAATTAAAGTTTTAATGACACTCTATTTTACTTTAATACATTTATTTTTAATTTTGATTTTTTTTAAAAGAATTTTGATGAAATTTTCAATATATATGCACATAAATCAACAAATTCAATTCAGCTAGAGAAACTAATATTAAATCATATCTAATAAAATTTCAACACAACACATAATTTAAAATTCTTAAGAATTCAATTAAAAAAATGCAATTTCAAAAAAAAAAAAAAACTATGTTTAAATGAATTGAAAACTTAATTCTTTATTTTTGTTTGAATCATGTTGCAAATAGTTCTCTCATCGTTTCAAAAGTTAGGTTTTGATTATATATTTTTTATCATTAAAAGTAAAATGTCTTAGGGTTTATAATTACAAAAGAGAAGAATAATGTTGAATTCTAAAGAAGTTAGTTGAATTTCTTTACAACTTTTTTGTTGTCCTTCTTAATAATTTTAATATAGGTTAACATTGTTACTAATGAAATAATAAAAAATGGAGGGTAGAAAAATAT
The DNA here is from genome assembly GCA_019925255.1 of Litchi chinensis. Classification (NCBI taxonomy): domain Eukaryota; kingdom Viridiplantae; phylum Streptophyta; class Magnoliopsida; order Sapindales; family Sapindaceae; genus Litchi; species Litchi chinensis. The sequence goes on from CM034471.1 coordinate 22,450,203, forward strand.
TTTATAAATTACCTATAGGCTAGAGCATCACTCTAAATTAATTAACTTAATTTAAATGAAAATGGTCAAGACTTGAAACAATCTGTATAATAAATGGATGATGGTCAAGACTAACCTTAATTGTGCATCAGATTAAGACAAACCTAAAGTGGCAACCCTCCTTTTTTTTATCTTTTTTAGTTGACATCGGATAATTTACAAGTTGAAACCTACTAAAATCAAGTACTATTTATGCTATTCATAAATCTATTTTCAAGTAAAAAGAACTGTTCATACAAATTATAGTATACCTTGGTGGGAATTGAACACAACCACCTATGTGAAGAATTGATGCATGACAATCTTTGTTAGTTTCAACCAACTTTTTTCCAATTGGGTTAATTAATATAATATATCGACTAAGATCTTAACAAGCTTTTATTTTTATTATTTTTATTTTTTATTGAAGACATATTCAATCTAAGGTTTATTAGAGTTTAATTAACTTTTAAAATAATTAATAATGAATTCTATAGATTTTATATAGATTTTGTTAAAATTCTTTATAAAATCTAATAATATTAATGAGAGGACTGCAAAATTTGTTATAGACATTTTTATTCATAAATGTCACTTCAAAATCTATCAAAATTCATCCAATAAAATCAAGAAGTCAATAAAGACAAAAGTTTGTAACTTGTATATGTGATAAAAAGTTTTAAATTATAACATACTTTACTTTTGTCTGAGTAGTTGGGAGGTTGGATTGTAAAAAAAATAAAAATAAAAACTTTTTAATTTGTTAATGCCTGATTACTACTAAAATAATAGATCAACAAACTAATATGTTTTGCAACATTTGTGACAAATTTATGGATAAACTACTTGAAAATCTTAAAGTCACTTTTTCAAATCAAATTTTTAAACAAGTTTCAAAAAAAAAAAAATGAAACTAACCCACATATATATAATTTTTAAATTGAATGGTTATTATTGATGTTAAAATCAATTTTATCAAAATAATCGGGTTTATACTTTATTTGAGACTACACATTTACATTAATTTGTGCATTTGTTCGGAGTTTAAAAATGCTCTTAATCTGAGCCAATATTCGCATCCTTACCACCGTCTTTTGTTTGAGATACTAGTTGTAATAAAAGTGATCGAAAATTGATACAATATCTGAATAAGCATTTTCTACTATCAAATTACACTGTATGGTATAATTTAAGTCTTTACCGGCTCGATTAAACTATTTAATGGAGTGATTATTGAACTGAGTTCACTGCATTTCTTGTCCATAAACAGTTGAGCTGCTTGAAATATGAGAGAAAAATGAAAGTAATAGCATTAGGTACATGAAACTGTTTCATTGGTTTCTATCAAAAAGACATAAGATTGAACCTATGAAGATCTATATGCATAAACTTGTACTACATTGATTATGTGATGACCACAAAAATGGAGACAAAGGAAGGTAGATGATTTCCTTGTCTATGAAGCAAGCTAGAAAGGTCATCTAGGACCAGACAATTCAACGGCGTGAAGATTTTCAGTAGAGTGGACGATCCATTCAGAATTGTGTGTCGGGGCCAGTTCAAGCTCGTGGCGTACAACCTCCAGTTTCTGCCACTGGTCCCATCTTTCAGCTAAGCCATCGCCTTCGAGCATTCTGACAACATCTGACATCTTAGGCCGCTCCATCGGGGAGCTTTGTGTGCATAGCAATGCTACTTGGATGAGCTGCTCTACTTCTGCTTCAACGTACTTGTTCTGCAGCTCTGGATCCACAAGCATGTCCAATCTCTTCTCTTTTAGGAGCCCTTTAACCTGAGAAACACGTAGAAAAACATAATATATTTTTATACCATTTTAACAGTGTTCACATGTAATTGTGACATATATTTCATTCATGATACTCTAAAGTACAACTGTACAATATTGACAAGAGAAGCATATTAGAATAAATGCGTTTTGAGTTGGTGCATCATCAAGTACTTACCCAATCAAGCAGCATAACATCATCGTCATTGGCAAGTCTAGCAAGATCGAAAGCCCTCTGTCCAGTGATCAGCTCTAAAAGCATGATACCGTAACCAAAAACATCAGTCTTCTCTGATGACTTCCCCGTAGAGAGATACTCTGGGGCTATATGCCCAATGGTGCCACGTACAGCTGTAGTGACATGAGTATCTTTGTAGTCCATAAGTTTAGCCAAGCCAAAGTCACCAACAACAGCCTCAAACTCCTCATCCAACAATATGTTTGCAGCTTTCACGTCACGATGAATGATCTTTGGGTCACAATGATCGTGTAAATATGAGAGGCCTCTTGCAGACCCTAAAGCGATTCTCTTCCTAGTTGACCACTCAAGGGGTGCTTCCAATGGTGGCCGCTCTACAAGAACATATTAACAAGGTTATGAATGCACTGGTCATATAGCGTGAACAAAGTTAAAGATGGAACTAAATGGTCATACAATGGACAATATAAGGTGCATTAGCATCACAACGATAAGATGCAAATGCAACAAAACTAAAGCATTCACCATCAGCTACTCTGTATTAAATTTGCAGAATCCTCTTACGTAGTTCTGAATATTAAATCTGTATTAAGAATATTACACAGCCAAAATGTATACGGTAGCATCGATGAAGCACTAGAACTAATATATAACCAAAAGAGACTTCTTGTGCCCTTATTTTCTTGGCATATTCACTGTAATATGAGACAACCTAAATCACAACGAAGAACTGAAAAAGAATACCTCTTAGGCATGATGCAACACTTCCGTTAGCCATGTAAGGGTAGACAAGCAGCCGTTCAGTAGGAGTCATGCAAAAGCCACGCAATCTCAGGAGATTCCGATGCACAGCCATGCTAATCATCTCTACTTCTGTTTGAAACTGCAACTCACCACCAGGCGTACGGTCTTCTTTGAGTCTCTTCACTGCCACCAACGTGCCATCAGTCAGGCGTCCTTTGTACACCTTACCGAATCCACCTCTGCCCAGGATGTTCTTGTTGCTAAAACTATCTGTTGCAACTTGCAATTCTCGCAACGAAAACCTTTTGAGCTGACCCAAATGGACGTCTGGATCTTCCTCAGCTGAAGAAACGGACACCAATAGAATTACACAGCAAAATATGAAGGTGATTACAATATAGAGTTGAGCACTAACCAGGTACATCAAAGAAAAATTCTTGAGGCTTTCTTCGCCGCCAATATGCAAACCCGATGGCTGGTGCAGCAAACAGCAAAGCAGCACCAGCAGCCACTCCTCCAGCAATTGCAGCAGTAGGACTAGTTTCTAGAGATTGACATGAAGACAAAATTTGAGTCCTTAAAACATCTCCACTCCCATGGAATAGGATCTACAATGTCAAGTTTTAACAAGCAGCAGCTACTCTATACTTATGAAATGCCCACAATTCCTAGTAAACTTATACTCGGACAAAACAACAAGCCAAAGGTGCATTTCTATGCCATTTCGTCATGGGCACAAGAAAAAACTGCATCACAAGTCAGGTGATAAAAGTAATCTTAACATCAGTAATGATAGTAAACGAAAATCTGACTGGTATAAAAGGCTACCTGGAGGAGAAACTGTAGCTGGAGGAACAAATGGAGGTGGAGGTGAAAATGGTGGAGATCCCGGACAAGGCTTCCCAGATACAGGGCCACACAAGTTCAAGTTATTTGCAAAACTGCAAGTGGAAAGTAAGCAATCACCTGATTTGTTTGTAACTTTTCCAAGGAAAGAAATGTTAACACCATTTATTAGAGAGAGAGAGAGAGAGAGAGAAGAAGAAAAAAAAAACCTGATGGGAGTAAAAAGTGAAAATGAGCCATTGTCTGGAACAGGCCCTGATAGGCGATTGTTTGATAAATCCCTGCGTGCAACATGTTGCAAAAGGCTAATGTCACATTACTAAAACCAAGATATTACTGATGGGCAAAGAAGAATAAGGAGAAAAGAGAAAAAAATATTACTTAGGCACTCACAAGACTTGCAGCGCTGTAATATTCGTCAAGGACATGGGTATTGAACCTGACAAGCTGTTGTTGTTGAGCCGGCTATCCTTACACAAACACATTAGAAGAACTGTTTTTATGTTGAGACAATGAGAATTGGAATATGATGAATATACAATTGAGGACATACACATACAAAAGCATGTTAAAGATTAATTGCCTTCATAATTGTGATAATGTATGTAGAGGTTAAGGTTGTTCATATGCAGTATTGACTATATTTCCTTTTATTTCAAGGTTGTAAGACATTGATATGATCCAGAATGTAAGAAATAACACAAGTACTTTTCAAACACACTTGAGCAATGCAAACAGTCTCTCCAATAAGTATAAAAACCTTGATTAAACCAATGTAACAAGGAAATAAGCAGCAACTGGAAAAGCAAATTAAGAAACAATCCAGCAAGATTATGGACCCCAAGAGCCGTTCTATTCTTAACTTATAGTACATTTCAGTAACTGTCAGACTCAAATGTTTAAGTTATTGAAAAATAGCACAACAACAGTATTTTAAGCACTCTAACAGCAAGAGAGGCCTACTTCTAAGTAAGCAACAAATCTTCATGTAAAATCAATCAACCAAAAGGAAATGAACTCAATTAAATGATAATATTTAATATTTAGGGAAGTGTGTTCATACAGGAAACGCAATTTCGTCAGCTTCCCCAGTGAGTCTGGAATAGGTCCACCAAAGTTGTTCAAGTAAAGATCCAAGCTCACCAAGTTCGTCAGGTTCCCAAGAGCATCGGGTATTTGTCCACTTATATTGTTACTGTAAAGCTCCCTGTCATGCGTAAATAAAGTTAGATCCACAGAAAGAACTGAGTTTATCAAACTAGGTTCTTCAAAACATAATGAAAAAAAATAAAGCAATCATAAAGAATGGAAAGGTTTCAGGTCATAGCTTGAACTATTTAACCTGATGTAAAGTGAAAAGATGACATAGATTGTTAAGGTAACTTACAAGTACTGTAAATTTTTAAGCTGGCCAAGCTCAGGGACCAATTGACCAGATAATGCTGCGTTTCCAAGATCACTGATAGAGACGCAAACATATTTGAGGAAGATTGTGACACTCTCACATCACATGTGCTTAAAAGATAGAAAAATCAAATTGCTTACACTCTTATAACACTGTTTTCATTGTTACATGTAACATGAAACCAAGTGCACGGATTTACTAGGGTAGGATCCCAGCTCTGTAGGACACTGAAAGGATCTTGCAAATTGGCCCGGAGGCTATGCAAAGCATCTCCTGCTTACACATAAAACATCAATTACAAAAGCCAAGCCTTACATTCTATAGAGAACATCGGTATTCTAACGTAATGAGCATAAGAAGAAATGAAAGCTACTTAAACTTCTGAACAATCGTAATAAATCGAAACATTGAAAACTTCAGGGTCCACTTTATGAACTTTGTACGAGGATTTTATCTCCACAACCAGTGCGGAAACTAATTGGGTTTTCTCCAAACAAGTTAACTTAGATGACAGAATATTAGTTCTCTCCTAAGAATGAGGAGCCTAAACTCTTTAAAGTCTTTCTAGCAACTTGATCCTTAAATAAGAAAAGGAAATAAACAAATGCACAATAAACAAACATCTTCCATATATTAAATCAGTTAAGCTGACTAAAATTTTTACCAATCTATAAAAATTTCATGGCAACAAAAGCCCCTAAATTGATAATTACGCAGCAGGATACAAAACTACATCAATATATGGAATCATGTATCCTCTAGAGGGCAAAGCTAATTCAATAAATTAAGGTAAATGTAACAACAAATTTCCCATTTCATCATGATATTGATGTGTTAAAAACTAATGTAGAATATAATGAAAACCTCACCCATCACAATCCAAAACAAACACCCCCCCACATATGGCTCGTTCAAATTACCACACAATAAACTAAGTCAACAACGATGGCATCCAACAGTCATGACATTCAACAAATATCTCATAAAACAACAACAAAACTACAAAAAAAAAAGTAAATAGACGAAAAAAAAACAACTTAAAAAGGAAAAACAAAAAAGAGTGACAACCTTCCACATTAGCAGAGATCATAGATAGATGGTGGTGAAGTGCCACCAGGACCATCCAAACCATAGAAAGAGCCAGCACCTCCCTCTCCATCGATGATCTTCAAAACCACTTTAGCCCCAGAACACGATCTTCTTCTCTCCCACCATTTTTACTCAAAGATAAGAGGAATTCAACACAAGTAGATCATCATCATAATTATTACTATTATTATATGAAACAACAAAGATTCCTGAATATGTGACTTTAAATGACCAACTGTTGTGTACTTTTTCTTTCCCTGAACAGTGGATTTGGATTACCATCCATCCCTTTTGTTTCTTGGCTTTTTCTGTAGTGAGCGAGAGTGTATTATGAGCAGTCCAACTTTTCAAGTGCACAGATACAAAAGAGAAGCTGGCGTGCAGCGGCTCATTGGGCCCCAGTCAAAAGCTTGTACAGAACATGTAAATATAAATAGAGTGGGAAAATGACAACACACAACTCAGATTTTTCCCTGGTCAACGACAAGTGCCTCATAACTCATTAACAAGTTCAAAGCTCAATTCTTGGGCGTGATCATCAACAGTTCCTCACACCATATAAACCTTTCAATGCAACCATGTGAGTAAAGTTTATTGGTTCTCATTTTCATACTTTGTTAAAAGTACTAACTTTTGCTTTTAGTGATTCTTTTAACATAACTATGGGTTACATTAGATCTTAAAATTGCATTCAACGATTGATATTTGATATTATACGAACACCTAAGTTGAACTAATTTTTAGTTTAGTAATTGCAAGTATAATTAAATGCAATAAGTGTTACTAATATCTCTTGTTGAATCATCTAGTAAGGTTTCTATAATGATAACATATTATGAATATCTTGACTGCAATTATCTATTTGAGTTAAATTTTTTGTCATATATAATAGATAGATAATGAGAACATTTTTCAACCAACTAAAAATAAAGAGAAATTTTCTCGCTCTCTCTTCTATCAATTACAATATATTAAAACTTTTCAAAAAACGATTATAATATATAAAAGGAAAGAGAGTGAGACACATATTTTATCTTGATTGATTAAAAGTGAATACATGTTTTATTTTAGATAATTACATTGGAAATAAAAACATGTATTTTCATTTTTCATTTTTTTTTTTTTTTTTGCCAAAATGGATTTATATTAAAAAAAAAAAAAAAAATGTATCACTAAAAAAAAAATATATATATATATATATATATATATATATATATATATATTCAATGCTCTAAAACCCACGATTTAACTTGTTTGTTAATTGCAAATGGAGGTGGAGATAACGGTGAATAAGTGCAGTCATGGGACAATCTGCGGTGGTTGGACCCTACTTGTGAAAAGGCCGGGTCCTTTTTGTCAATTGGATCAAATTCTTTAAGCTTTGCCATCACTTGTACTTTTGGATTTTAGCCCAAATTTTTGACCAATGGGTTCTGTTAAAGATCAACTTCTTTAGAAATTATTTGTTCTTAAAATCAAGCGAAATAAGATTCTTTTTCTATTCAAAGAAAGAAAAGTGAGTTCCTAAATTAAAGGGTTAAAGAGGAGATGTATATTCAAATATGTTTTTCAGTCAAACATCACAAATGTGCCTTCTTTTTCAGAACTAATCAAGTTACCACAACGTAATCGATTTTTGCATCGATGTTGAACAAATTGGGTTCTTTTATTTTATTTTGTTTTATTTTTATACATCACTAAAGAACTTGACATAAGTTTTACCAACTATTAAAGAACTGAAGTGAGTTTTAATAGCACAATTTCAACATTCATAAATTTTAATGAAGGTGATTGACTCTAATGACTATGGACTCTGATGATTGACTCGGACGATAAACTCAACAGATTCAGAGCAGGCTAACGAGGAATATGGTTGATTTCAATGATTGACTCCAATGACTGATGGTCTGGCTGGGTCAGCGTGATGGCAACCACGGAGGTTGCTAAAGGTTCATCGAATGGAGATTGTTGGTCTGCTTAACGGCAGCCATGGAGGTTGCTGAAGGTTGATAAAAAGTTTTTTTTTAGTTGTTTTAAAATGAAGGGTATCGTTATCTTTTCACACGTAAATGTGCTAGTAAAATTTAGTTTAATTCTTTAGTGTTAATCAAATAAGTGCTCGATTATTAAGTGCTATTTGATATGGTTTTCACAAAACAAATTTCAAATCATTGCGAATCACAATTGTAAATAGACCAGTCCTCTTGAATAAAGAAACGCCTTATGTATATATACGATTGACTGATGCTAGATCTTGCATGTTTTTTTACTATAGCATTCAAATTTGTAATATTAACTAACTTTATAATGTTACATAATTGTTCAAATCAACATAGGATGTTATAGTGTCGAGATTCCACCAAAAAAAAAAAAAAATCTTTCACCTAATTATTATTATTCATAATATTATTATCATTGAAATGTGTGCTTTGTAAATCATGTGCAATATTTTAAAATAATTAATATATTTAGCTACAAGCTCAAAAATGGGGATTGGGATAGGCATGAAGATCACTATCAAAGATGAGGAAGAAGATAAAGATAGCATAAAATGCCTCAAACCGACCTAGATGATGCAACATGTTTAGTTGTCGAGAATATCCATTATAGCAACATTTGTTTTCTTTATTTGTTCATATGAATTGGTTAGGTTAGTCATTTTAACAATCAATTTCCTCAATGCCATGAAATGTTTAACAATTGAAATAATAAAATTATGATAAGTGAAAAAAGACTTGGTTAGTGGATATGGTTACTTGAGATTCCAATTTGAGGTAAATTTGGATGTGGATTTCGATTTTATTAAAGATTAATGCTATTTATATCAACCAACACATTTATAGTCTTACATGCGATGTACCTATGTGTAATGGTCAAAAAAAAAAAAAATTTAACAACATTTATAGTCTTGTTTCTATATTTAATTAAAATTCTATATTTTTTTATAGATGATAAAAAAAAAAAACAAAAAAAAAACAACATTTTGCTATATTTTCTATATTATCGCACCAATATTCATCTCACCTCCAAAAATCATTTTACTGATATTGTTTGAGGGACAAATTTATTTAAATTATACACTTTTTCAAATAAAATATCATAAACCACGTTTGAATTTCATAAATTCTATCAACACCTTAAACTTAAAGAAAAAATTTGAAATCCCCCACTAAAATTTTTTGTAGTTTAAAAAATTATGATTTTGAAATCAAATATTCTCTTAAGATTTTTTCCACTTTTTTTTTTGGTTGCCCAGAGCCCACGAGAAGGATTTTTGGCTAAATGAGACCAAATTAATAACCATATGATTATATTTCAATTAATTAAATCTTCAAAAGGTTTTTTTAACTCCAAATTCAATGAGAATAGAAGGGAGTTTGGTGTGATACTGCAGTGGCAACAACCTACGTTGTCTTTGCTTGTCATGCAAGGTTAGTGTTTGACTCACGAGACCATCAAATGTGATAATTTTTCCTCCTATGGAGGTTGTTCATCCCGCTTCTAAGTGTCCTAATTTCAAATTGTTCCTCAAAGTTTGATTAAGAGAATCTGATATGCGTGTTATATGTCAAAAAAAAAAAAAAAAAAAAAAGGAGAATCAAAGGAAATCCTTAATTGCTTATGTAATTTGAGGTAAATAGATAGAGAGAGGGTAATTTTTTTATAGGATATATTTTGGATGTACAAGTAGATATGGACTGATTGACTATAAAATTATTATTGTTATAATAATTATTATTCTTCTTATTATAATTTATGGATGTAGGTAGCAGTAAAAGGTCTGAATTAGAGACAAGAACCAAAACAGGGCAAATAAAATTGCCAATTGAGGGCAACCCATCATCGTTTTAATTGGTGTAGTATTCGTTATTTCGTTTAGCTTATTAAAGCCAACTGCAAAAGTGATGATGGTGTATTTGACTTCAAAACAAATCCTTCCATTTATGTATTACAACTTTCACACCATGACATGACAAAAATAACACACCAAATATGTTGATGTCTCATGTTATCAAGACAAACCAAAATTATATAAAAATAATTATTGAAGAGGGCTTTTTAGATCATCAAAATCTGGGACAGCAGCTAGCTTGCGGAGACCTGGAAGATTATTGCAAGTACACATCATACTAGGTTAATTTGTAGCATTGATTACAAATAATAGACTATAAATATAACATTTATTGAGATTAAAATGAAAATTTTTAGGATGTTTATGTAAAAAAAAATATAACTTTAAAAAATATGTATATATTGAACAATTTTGAGAGAAAAGGGCTATGATCCGTATGAACTCCACGTATTCTCCTCCCTCTTATGACAATTATAAAATATTCGAATTTTCAATAGTAATTACATATCCTCTAAAATTATAATTATAAACTAATTTATAAGTTAACGAAATATATACATAAAATATGTTTTAAAAATTGTGTGATTTAATTTGAAAAATATGTTTTGATTTCACAACGGGTAAATTATTTAACATTAGTTTTTAAATTATTTATCAGATGCTGTATACAACCAACTCATAAAAGACTATTTATTTTAAAATTTCGAGCAATTAATTTTGTATATGTTACTTACCTATAATTGCTTTGAATTTGGCATCGGTTAAGACTTTTAATTTATATATTATTTTTTTTTTAAACAAAAAATAAGAATCAAAGTACAAGTCAAATTTCTCAGTTCTCAAATCATCCCCTAGCTAGGCCTTCCTCGGAATCTAAGAAAAATTGTTCTCTTAGGTGATCGATACTATTTATTTGGATGTTTTTGTTCGCCATTATTCTGACATTTTATAGACTTTAGTTAATTAACTAATTAATTAATTTCCAACAACATTTTCTTATTTCTTCAATTAGTTATTAAACAATTTGAGCAACCCTCTTCAAGAAAGATGCCATACACAACAAAGTTTTCATGCAGCCCGAAGATTGACCTAGAAGCTTCCATCAACGTCAAACACTAATATCTAATCATTTTTTATTTTCTTAAAATATTTTTGTGTGAATAATTGGAGACAAATAAACCCATAAAAAATTGTTATTTGTAAATTAATATAAATAGTCTAGCTTTTAATTTATCAGGAAGACAGCAGGTCAGGGACAGTCCAGATTTGTTATTAGTAATATTAATTAAGAAAAAGTGGAATTGTTAAAAGGTGCTTGCAAAAGAAGCCATTTGTCACAATTGTGTTGATTAAAGTGTTTAGCTAGGGTCTTGTTTTCAATTCTAGGGTTTTACTATGATTTTTAAATGTTGTGTTTTGAGATGTGAGAGTTTGGAAAATGGAATAAATGAATAGTCAATTTCTAAACAAGTTAGCCAGCAAATTAATATATATTTATACAATTAAACAGATGTAATTAAAATAATAAAAGCGACAAATTAACGTTTAGTGGGGGACAAGAACAGCATTAGATACCTTTGAACTTGTTCTCAATGTTAATACTAGTTTTTTATCCAAAAAAACATCTAAATATAGTAACAAATTCAAAGGAGGAGAAAGGAGGAAAAGCATGATAAAAAAAAAAAATCTCAAATTTGAAGAATCGAGTTTTTATTTTCAAAAAGTAAAAATGCGGTAAAAATAAATCAAACTCCTTATCATTTTAATTCTTAACTGAGTTTGCTTACTTGTATAAGCATATATCATAAGTGAATTCAAATGGCTATGAAATTTGTTAAAATTTTTTCTCACAATTTCAATGTTAAATTTGAACGATCTATCCGTTATTATACTTATTGAATGTTCTATTATTTATTGTATTTATCTAAGTAGATTTAACATAACATTTAGGTGTTAATATTTTTGATGTGTGATGTGATTTATAAACCTAGATAAGAGTTTGAAATAGTACAGATTCTAATTCGATCAAACACTAAATATAAAATCTGGAAATCTTCTATTGGCTATCCACTAGAAATAAAGCTTGGTGAAATTTGTTACCTGGAGAGAAGTGCATTAGAAGCTTGGATGTGATAAAAGAAAGAATCTTATAGACACATCAAACATAAAAATAAATAAATAAATAAAATTGATCCAAGTGTGAGAAAGAATATGTTCTAATGCCCAACTTTCTCTTTCAAATATTTATCTTTTCTTTTTTTACCAGAACAAAGATACCATGCTTGTCCAGAAATGTAATTGACTTACCACAGTATAGATATTCCCTTTGATAAAAAATGTTTACAACCGATAATTAAAATTAAGTGAACTTTGAATAAAAACACTATTAATTGATTTGTATTAAGTAGATGTGTAAAAAACATGCTACATATATAGTGTAATCGATACACAATAATATTCAACTTCATTGAATTAAAATTTATCGTGATTCGTAATTATTAAAATAAGTTTTAAATAAAAGTATAATAGTGATGAAATTTTAGTTATATAAACAAATATGATGCTAATGTATGATTAATTTTTTTGTCAAATGTGCATTGTTAGTCAGAAAACCTTGTAAAAAAGAAAAAAGAAGAGAATATAAAATATGAAGAGGACAGAAGAGTGGGAACTGGGGTGATTGCTAGCTTCCATGGATGTCCAATCTGTATATATATATCTTGAGGATTGATTCCACCATTGTTTTATAGGTCTTGAATGGGACCTATACTCTATTCACAAGTAATATAATTCAATGGCTAAAATATTGTGAATAAAAACTGAGTAAAAAGAGAAAAAGAAAAAAATAAAATGACAGTGATTGTGAATCTAGTTCTTGATTGAATGATACAAAAGCTACAATTAGAGATTGGACCCGGAAAAGCAATGAGCCTGCAGGAATTGGAGAGTTATGTTCAACTCATTTTCATACTAAAGAGCTATGTCTCCATACTTAACTTCTTGATTAGATACATTACAAATTCAAATACAAAATAAATAAATAAACGTAAAAGTAAGTTAGACGGATGTGAATCTAAAATTTTCTAGTAAAATTTAAGTTGATATCATACTAATTTATAACATAAATCTAAATGGTAGGTAAATGCAAAACAAAACTCTAATGCAAACGTAAGATTTGAAGTTAATATTTATTCAGCTATCTATATTTTGAAAAACGAAACATATGTAATGATAAGATAAAACTAATTATTGACTAGTCCAATCTCGTGTGATCAAAGTCTATCATAAATTTAAAATTTTCGAACAAGTTAGATATTAAAAACAAAAGTTGTTTCAAAATTCACCATTAAAAAAAACATGCCTTTCTAGATTGGAAAATGATTTTCTTACTTACTTGTGGTCCTAAAGGGTTTCTTCACAAAGAATACCAACAAACACACTCATGATGCTTCCACTTCACCTTCGTTCCCATCAACCTAAATTCCATTGGACAAGACCAAACTCATGCTTCTCTTCCTTTTTTCTTCTCTCTCTCTCTCTCTCTCTCTCTCTCTCTCTTTTAACCTTTCAATAAATTCCGAAATTATTATAAATCTCTCCTAAAACTATTAACCACACCTCTTTAATGTCTTCAAAATTATCATAAACTTTCGATAAAGAACCGTTTTGAATGGACCCCGCGTATAATTTTCACTTTTTTTTTTCCCTTATAGTTTCCACACTCTCGAACCAACCATCCTTTGAAGACAACTAGAATCCCACAAGTGCTTGTTAATTTTTTTTCCTTTTCTGTCCACATCAAACCGCCTATCCACTTTTTTATATTTTTGGCTTCTCTTTAGCTTATAAATACAAAAACCCCCCCTCACTAGATTCCTCATCAAACGCATATAGAATAAACACATTTTCTAGTCCTCTCCTCTTCTACTTTCAAGTCCTCTCCTCTCTTCTCCTGGACTCCATGACTGGAAAAAGATCCCAAACCAGCCCAACTGGGAGCCCCCGGTCGTCAGGGAACATCTCGGACAGCTCCTCGAAAGAGCAAGACAGGTTCCTTCCCATCGCCAACGTGAGTCGGATCATGAAAAAATCCCTCCCCGCCAATGCAAAAATATCCAAAGAAGCCAAGGAGACCGTCCAAGAATGTGTCTCCGAGTTCATAAGCTTCATCACGGGCGAGGCATCTGACAAGTGTCAACGAGAGAAGCGAAAGACGATCAATGGTGATGATCTTTTGTGGGCAATGACAACTCTAGGGTTCGAGAACTACGTCGTACCCTTGAAGGTTTATCTCAACAAATATAGGGAGACTGAGGGAGAGAAGAATTCAATGGCAAGACAAGAAGATGAATCACCTAATAACACTGATGACACAAACCACCATGCAGCATCAGAAGTCAACAAAATGAATGGTTCCTTACCAACCGAAGCAGGTTTCCAGAGTTTCAACCTAGGGTTTTACTCACTTGGGACACAAGTAACTCCCATGGGCCTTGGAGAGTCTCCACGAATCCTCGGTTTCGACCAAAATTTGGGCACAGGGGCTTATAATCTGAGCAGGATTCATGGAAATGGAGATGGGAATGGTAACTGCATAAGCATGGCAGCTCAGGTTGATCATGGACTTCAGTGGTAGAAGAAGATAGAAAATTTGTACTAGTTTCAAATATATATCTATCATAATATCGTATAATATATATATATATATATATATATATATATACTATATGTAAGTTGATATTCTTGTTTTTGTTTAAGATATTATTAACAATCAATATATGGATACTAATGATATAAGCTAATAGTGGAGATTCTCTTGCTAATTAAAAGCATAAAATAATAGAAAAAGAAAAAAAGAAAAAAAAGCTGTGGAGAGTGTCCAAGAAAATCTTCTGTTCATTTGCTACACATATGGCTTAATTTAATTTTTCTTCAAAATTAAAGATTTTATGTGTTCTTAGCAGATATTAATAAATCGTTAGTTAATTACATGAATATGTTATTAAGTACTTTTTCTAATAAACAACGAATTCAATCTTATGTTAATGGAAATGATGTAATCCAAGCAGAGGATTTCTGGGTATTTAATTTTCAGGACTTAGTCTTTTGTCACTCTCAAAGGTGAATGAAAATATTTTGTTTTTTATTGCCTCTTTAGATTCAATATTTTACCATTCAAAGGCAGGCCAAAGGAGGCCGAATGACAATGACAATGACGAATACTTGTGGTTGACGACCTATAAAACTCTTCACTTTTGGATGTGTTTTATAATTAGCTCAACCATTGTGTGGGCTTGATGACCTATAAACCTCTTCTCCTTTAGATGTGTTTTATAATTAGCTCAACCATTGTTTTAAATTTTTTAAATATCAATTATGGCGAAGATTAAAATTCTCTGTCACTAAATATCATATATGATAATAATTCAATTATTATTGCTGATAAAAGAATGTGAACAAAATCTTTTCTTTTCTTTCTGAAAATAAATAATAATTTATTAAAGGTTAATTGAAGTCGGAAACTATTAATGAAGATAAATATATCTTTTTATTTTTCTCAAATCTTGAAAATAACGCCGGTAATCTTTTGGTATCAACTTATAACAAAATATTATTAAAAAAAAAAAAACTTAAAAGTATGAGAAAGTTTATTAAAAAGTAAATAAAAGAGTAACACCCGATCCAAACATAACAATTTTTTTTTTTCCCGAAAAGAAAATTGTGCAATAGCAAAAATTCAAGGCTTGATCCAAATGAGAGAGTTGTGTTGGTTTATATCATTATAAATTTATAATTCAATTCCCCTGATAAGGTAATGGAGTTTTTCATAATAATATTAATTAAAGATCTTGAAAGATTAGATATATATATTTAATCTTTACTAATGATTTTAATTTCCATATTCCAATTCAAAACCAGAAAGTTTGAAATAGATTTTAATCCATAATTCGTTTAGGGTGCAATAGCAGTCCACTTAAATGAAGTTGAAAAAACAGAATACAAATTACAATAATATGTTTTTTTAATTAAAAAAGTGTTATATATATATATATATATTACCTTTAAAATTATAAAATTATATTTGAATTATGAATGAACCTATTTATGAATATTTCTTTTTTTTTTTTTTTTGTAAAAGACAAAATGTTGTAACCTTAGCTAGATTATAAAGTCTGTTAGATCCTCCTAGTGTTTAATTCTGATTTTGGATTTTCATTTTTGAAGTTTTCTAGCAAGACATTTTATAAAATTATTAAATTGTTATTTGTGTTGCAAATCAAAAGCTTTTTATTGCAAAATATCTGTGAAGAATCGCACCGTTTGTTTTCTTCAACTTACATTCTTTACAAATTAACAAATATAAATATTATATCATTTGGTATAGAAAATTTAAGATATTGCAACTCTTAATTAATATAGTGGTTTTTTTAAAAGCAAATTACAAATTAGTTACTAAATTCAAGCCTATTCTAAGATGGAGCAAACTTTATGTATTTATTACAAATTATCCACTCACCGTTATCTCAAATCTATTAGCTTTGATGGTGAATAATGTCAAAGTGTAGCAAATTAAGACAAAAATGCCCCTGATGGTTGACAGGTTATATGTTTTGATTAGTTTGACTAAGTAAAAAATTGATAAAAAGACTATAATACATTTATGGAAATAAATTTTAAAATAAATTAAATAAAAATATAAATATAAATTTATATTAAAAATTTAAAAGTTAAAAACAAATAAAGGTTGAGATTCATTATCTTTGATAGACGATTGAGATCAATCTAGAGATTAGATCTCTACTTTTGAAACCCATCTGCAGATCATCACCTTCAACACCATCATCTTGAACACCCTTGGAACCAATCTAACTAAATCTTCTTCCATTTGCATATCATCATCATCTTTATCACCATTTCAAACTAGATCATCATCACCATCTGCATATCTCCATCTCCATATCATCAAACTCAAATCTAAAGCTATTTCAACCCAAAATCAAACTCAAACTCAATAAATGAAAACCTTTAATTATCAAGAACACATCTCCATCAACAATATCATCAAGCAATTTAAAGAAAATGAGGAAAATGAAACCATTTATGGTCATCAAGTATAGTCAACAACATCATTTGGGTTCATCAAACCTAGATGAAAATCTGGGTTTCAATTGAACTCAGATGAACATCATCCAGGTTCGACATTCAGATAAACATGAGTGCTTTGTGGTGGTGGTGGGTGAGTATAGTGGAGAAAAAAGAGAAACGAAGAGTGATGTGAAGACAGAGATAAGGTTGAGAAAGATCGATTGGTTGGTCTAGTTGTCAGTTGTTTGATGTATATGGATGTATTTTATGTTGATCACCAACAAAGGAGACCTAGATCACCAATAGAGATCTTGGATCTCCATCCCCATAGAGATTGAGATGGGTGGAGATCCAAATGGGATCTCCACTTTCAATTTTCCTTTTAAAGCTTTTTGGGTATTTTTTTTTTCATTTTTATAAAAAAATTTAAAATAAAGTCAAAAAATAAAAGTACTCTTAGATGTATTAAAATTAACTGATCGTTGATTAATCCAAACTAACGATTGGTAACTAAATGTAATAAACTCTTAAAGACCTAATTGTAGATCCAACAACATGCCTTACTCGCCTAGACTTACGCCACACAATAGGAATGATAACAAACCAATCAGCCCATAGAATTGGGTGAATTGACTCTCTAAAATTAGATCATAAAATTAACCTAATTCTAGCATTAGGATAGATAATGAACCAATCAACTCACAGATTTAGATAAATTGATAATTTAAAATTAGATAATAGAATTGACTTGATTTTAGTCTAAAGATAGGTAATGAACCAATAAACCCACAAATTTGGGTGGATTTATCCTCTAGGATTAGATCAATTTAGATTATGGAATTGATCTAATCCTAGCTTAAGCAATCACAAGCGAAAATTCCTAACCCAAACAATCCCAAACAAGAATACACAGAAAAATCGAAAGAAAATGCAGGATACTTATCTCGTAAAGTTGCAAGATTTTGTTAATTTTTCAAAAGCCAAAATATAATAACAACCTTAAACTAATATCCTATTTATAACTAATTCATTCTAATTTTTATAGGAAACATGACTTCCTTAGCAAATATAAACTTAAAAAGAAAATAATTCTAACTTTATTAGGAAACAAGTCTTCCTTAGGAAATAGAAATCTATAAGAAAATAAATTAAATAACTTAAGAAAATAAAAACCTAACAAGAAATAAATCCAAAAGCTAAAATGAAAATAAATCCAACTAATAAAGAAATACCATTAAAGTCTAAAATAAAAGGAATAACATTTTAAATAGGAATAGGAAATCCATACAAATCCAAAACCTAACAGAAATATTCTCTAATGCTCTCGTCATAAACCTACAAAGTTTATAATAGGTTTTAATTAGATAGTTAATATGTAATTTTTTTTTTTAATTTGGGTTAATTAACACGGTTTGTAATGCCTAGTGAAGAAAAATGCTTAATCATTTTCTAACTGTTTTTAATTTTAAGGAAATAAAACCGAAAAGGAAATAAATTCAAAAGTTAAAAGGAAATTAATCCAACTAATAAAGAAATACTATTAAAGTCTAAAATAAAGAAATAATATTTTAAATAGAAATTGGTTATTCAGACAAATCTGGAGCCCAACAGAAATATCTTCCAATACTCTTATCGTAAACCTATAAAGTTTATAATAGGTTTTAACTAGGTAGTTAATATGTAACATATATATATATATATTATAATTTGGGTTAATTAACATGGTTTGTAATATGCCTAGTGAAGAAAGATGCTTAATCATTTTCTAACTGTTTTCAATTTTAAAACATTTGCAACTTTAATATCTATCATTTCAATCCCAAGATTATTTGTTTCTAATTACATACATAAATTTACATAAAACATTAATAAATTTGAATTATTTATACTAGTTATTCTGATTAACTAGAAACCAACTTAAGCATAATTTTTTTAATTTTTTTTCAAAGTAGTATTATTATTATTTTTTGTTTTTAAATTAAGTCTATTTATTCTTTTGGCACAATTTTTTTTTTTTTTTATAAAAGCCCATAATTGGGAAAAAAAAAAAAAAAAATAAAAAAAAAAATTTCTAATAAGGAAAAACAAAATAAAAAAAAAATTGTACTTCAAAAAAAAAAAAAATTGAACTTGTCACCAAGAACTCATATTTGTATGATTCTCAAAATCCACCCCACCAAGTCTTAATTTTTTCATGGACACTCCTGCGCCTCCTCCATCTCCTGTTCCTTCTTCTTCTTCTTCTGCTCCACAACAGCAGCTCCATCAATCCACTGCGTGCGTCTCCACCGAAAATCCCACAAACCCAGTTGCCGCTGATCCGAATCCGACGGTCGAGGACCCTCCTCCGCTGCCAAAACACGACAAAAGGAGAAAAAAAACGGCTGTCAAAGATGGACTCACGTCGTCTTCATGTGCTTCTTCCTCTTCTTCGACACAGAGAGGCACCCGCGTGGCCCTTAAACGACGCAGAAACCCGAGGATCAGGCTCGGTTCTGTCCGCCGAGACGAGGGTGGTGATATGGAGGCTATTGCGCTCCCTCTGGGAATGTCGTTTGCTGCTGTTGTTGCTCAGGTTTGGCTTTCGTTTTTTATCTGGGTGTTTTTATTTGGTGTTGGTTGTGATTGTTTGGTTTGTTTTTTGGTTGTTTTTTGAGTAAAAATTTGATCTTTTATACGAAAAGAAGTGTAAAAATTTGACCTTGATGAGTTGGGATTGATTGTTTTGGTTTTTGTTTGGAGATGCTTGAGAAAGTTTGAATTTTTTAGGTTGATTGTTAGGCTTTGTTGTTTTATCTATAGTTTAGGAGTATTTGATGATTTATATGGAGCTGTAGACTCGGATATGGATATGGTTTACTATAGTTTGTGAAGTAGCTTATTAATGATAATGTAACTTAAAGAATGTGATTGGAAACACTTATCAATCGTCTGTAATTAGTTTCGTTGGAAGAAAAAGTAAGGCACTATATGTTACATTAACTCGCCTTGTACCAAAACTAGTATTTGTATTCTCTATTGGGTTGTTTGAGTTGGGGAATTCTGGATTTTGATGATTGTTTGGCTCTTTTATTGGTTTATCTGTTTGTAAAAATTGGATCTTTTTTTGAAACAGGTGTAAAAAATTGATTTTTCATTTGAAACAAGTGTAAAAATTTGATCTTGATGAGTGCTTATTGATTGCTTTGGTTGTTGGTTGGTAACTGAGTTGGTTTGGTGAAGTGGAAGTAAGACTTTATATTGGCTTTGGAGATTTTTGAGAGAGTTGGGATTTTTATGGTTGATTGTTAGGTTTTGTAGCTTTGTCCGTATTTTAGAAGCATCAGCTGATCGATATAGAGTAGAGCCATAAATTCTGATATGGGTATGGTTTTCTAGATGAAGTAGCTAATTAATGATAATGTAACTTTAAGAATGTGATTGAAACACAATTGGTTTTCTTTAATTAGTTGCATTGGAAGAAAAAGTAATGCGGAATGAGTTACATTAACTTTCCTTGTGTCAAAAGTAGTATTTGTATTCTATATTGGCTGCTTGAGGTGGAAAAGTTTGGATTTTGATGATTGCTTGACACTTTTTTTTGGTTATTTTTGTATTAAAAATTTAATCTTTTTTTGAAAACAAGTAAAAAAAAATTGACCCTTTTTTGAAATAAGTCTAAAAATTTGATCTTGATGAGTGTTAGAGATAGTTTTGGTAGTTTCTTGGTAATTGAATTAGTTTGTTGAAGTAGTGATGTAAAAGTAGAATTGGGTTTGGAGATTCTTGAGAAAGTTTGCCTTTTTATGGCTGATTGTTAAGCTTTGTAGTTTTATCTGTAGTTTGGAAGTATTTGTTGATTGATGTAGAGCTATAAACTTGGATATGGATGTAGTTTACTATAGTTTGTAAAGTAGCTAATTAATCATAATGTAACTTTAATAATTTTTGATTGGAACACTTATTGATCTTCTTTAACCAGTTTTATTGGAAGAGAAGGTAATATATTATCTTTCCTTTATCAAAAACAGTATTTGTATTCTATGGTTGAATGGGTTTGGAGATTCTTGAGAAAGATTGAAATTATGGTTGATCGTTAGGCTTTGTAGCTTTGTCCATAGTTTAGAAGTGTCTGCTGATTGATATGGAGCTATAAACTTGGATATAGATATGTTTTGCTATAGTTTTTTATGTAGAAAAATATTGGTAATTTAACTTTGAGAATGTGATTGGAATACTTATCGATCTTCTTTGTTTAGTTTCTTTGCAAAACCCAAAAAAAAAAGAGTTATGCTGAATGAATAACATTATTGCATTACCTTTCCTAGGTATTTGTATTCTATAATAGGTATTTCCTGTTGATACATGGACAACGATAAATTTTGATGCTGCATGTGTTGGTGAAAATGCTTGAGGTGTTTGTTTTGGTAGATATAGTAAGGATGTAGTGGTGGGAACATGGGTGATTTTGATGTAATGACTATTCTATCGGCAGAAGCAAAAGGATGGTGAATGCCTTCTTTCTGAAGGTTATAGTTCTCTCAACTTCCACTTTTCTTACGCCTTGGCAAAGATGGTTGAAGACAGTGTTTCCATCCTAATCCACAAAGCTCCCAAGCAGCAAAAGCTGGAGCTCATGAATGGTCTAGATGAAAGCTGTTAGTCTCTTTCTCTGTTTGCCATGAATCCTAACTTGCTATGGTTTTTAGCTTCAACTGGACTCCATGATAACTATTGGCTGACATTCTTTTATTGAGCTTTATATCCATTCCATTGCTAAATGTGAAAGTTTATTATGCTTGGTATTGTTTGTACTTTTTATCTAAAACGATTGCAGTCTTCGATTAGCCTATTATTTTGATTTGCAAATGATGGCTTAGGAGATTTTGTGCAATCTCCACATTTGGATTTGTTTCATTTATGTGAGACAGATATGTTGCATAGTTGAGACATTCCCTTTTTAAGTTACTGGTTAATGCAAACATGAATTTCTGGCAACTCCTTAGCTTTAGCTTTGGAATAATGACTCAGATTTGTCTCACAATTTGAGATGATGGATGGGGCTCAAGCCCTTTTTTTAAAATAGGCTCACAAAGTATGATGGTCCTAGTTGTCATGCAATAGCTGCAGATTAACAAATATCTTTTTCTTTGTCCCTGAATTCCTGTGCAAAAGATATACTTCTGCATATGGATTTTTTATGTTTATTTTTTGTAAGATTCACATTATTATTTTTGTATTGATATTGTAGATGTGATGCTTGTTGGTTCTAGGTTCTGGAAAGAAAAGAAGCAGTTGGTGACAAGATTTCGGTCGATCATCTTTCAAGGGTATTATTCAATCCTCTAGTAAGACTAAGAAAGAATTAAATTTTGCCTTTTTGAGTCATTTATATTTTATGATTATTTGTTTGCCCATTGACTCATCTTGAACACATGCTGTTCAATTGCTTTTAGTTTTATTGAGGCTTGAAATTTTGTGCAATAACAATAACTAACATAAAATTGTTCATTGTCTTGTAGATATGCACTTCAGCTGTCAGAGAATCTTTAACCAATGTAAGCCAGAACTTAAATTGCAGATTCATGCCTTGAATCTGGTTTCAAGCTAATTTTTTATCGTGTTATCACAGAAGAGCAAGATGCTGAAGTGAAACATATGCCCATTGTTTTGAATGTCTTTGTGTCAACAGGTTTTTGGAGACAAGTTCGCTTTTTTTGCCAGGAACTTTGAGAAGTCGTTTGGGACCACATTGAGGACTCTTATGTTGATTCATGAGTCATCCAATAACGAGGGATGCCACTTAAGAGACCTAGATACATCTACTTTAGAAGTGACTTCTGATGAAATTGGTTGTACAAGCATCTCTGACATTAATATTTGCGACTCTGAAATGGAATCTGCTAGTATCGCAGCTCAAGATGTATCGACTAACCATGAGGAGGAACAAGAAAGTTTGGCGATAAATTTCTTCAATAAAGAACTTGTGTTGCCTGGTCAAAACAACCAGTTGGTTTGCGCTTATTCAAGCGCATTGGGTTCTGTAATGAATCAATCCATGCTTAGTACAATGGAGAAGTCTCTCACGGAACAAGTTCGCTCAAATGACCTCAAGTCATTGGAGCTGGGTCTTGTAATGAAAAAATTGAAGTTGAAAGAGACTCAGTTAGCTCTCAACCATGATTTAAATCACTTGGAGAGGTCGAAATTAGCTATGGGAATATCCAAGGCATCCTTTAAAGCTGAAAAGTTCAAGACTCAATTGGAAGACACCAGACATTCTGAGTTGCTTAAAAAGTGCATAGACTGTCTTGTTGCCAGTATAGTTACCATGTCGGCCTCTTTATCATATGCTGCTTATGTTTATTCATACAAAAAGATAACTGAAGCTACTGCAGCCTGTACACCTTCTCAAGTAAGCATAACATCTTCTTTTGGGCTTCAATTGATTTATTGCCTCGTAAGAAATTGCTCAATCGTATTTTCATATTGCAAGTGCATGATATGTATACACCACATGCATGGATGCACACATCAATGCAGTGTTACATTGTCATGAAAGATGATGACTTTTCGTTATATATTCTCCTACCTTACTTTTATTTGTTTCAGGAGTCCAAATCTTGGTGGATCCCAAATACGGTGTCATCTTTCCAATCAGGATTGCACACTATTAAGTGCCAAGTTCAAGTCGTGAGTCGAATGCTGTTTGGTATTTTAATGATTATTACAATAGCTTATTTGCTTCTCCAACGTTCAAGTAGTAGCTCAAGACAGACAATGCCAATCACTTTCATTCTCCTGCTCTTGGGCTTTGCCTGTGGTTTTGCTGGAAAGCTTTGCGTGGACACATTGGGAGGGAGCGGATACCTTTGGCTCCTGTACTGGGAGAGTCTCTGCTTGGTTCATTTTTTCGCAAATGTTTGCACATCAGCATTATTCCGTATCCTTCACGGGCCTGTCAATGTGTCTCAAGGTACAAAAGACAACACAATCATTCCGTACTGGATTCGAAGATCATTGTTCTATGCTACCATCCTTGTGTTTCTACCATTATTATGTGGTCTTCTGCCCTTCGCAAGCCTCAGTGAATGGTTAGATCACTTCACTGAACTGGTCTTCAATGATCAATCATCTACAAGTGGTTGGGACGAGCTATGATAGTCGAGCATTTCTCTCTCATACCTTCATCTTTGTGTAAGATTATCAGAGTTTTCATGTAAATTAGTCTTGTACCATATGTCAACTCCCAAGCTGCCTACTGTATTTATGGCCTACATGATGTCCGAGCACAGCTTGCTTCATTTATTTCATTTATCAGTAATTATCAGAGCCTCAGTCTAAACTAATCTAGTGAATACTAAGCTAATGGTTTTAAGCGGGAAAGTGGAGGCTTTTTCACTTGTTTGATTATGGCTGTGTCTCAGTGTAGTGAAGAACTTCGGTTGTAATAGCAAAACATTAACATTTTGCCTTGTGTATTATCAAATTGAAAATAAAATGCTTGAGGGTTGATTAGTTGGTGAAATCTCTTTTAGATTATATATTTAATCTCTCTTGGTGTACCTCATCCCATTTCTTGACAAATGCATAGATGTACCCTTTTCTATGGCTGCTAGCTGATAATAAGATCCTAGTGAATGTTACAGTGAAGCCAGTGTTGCTGTGGAATGCATAGATATACCCTTTTTTATGACAAGTGCATGGATCAGGAGGGAAAACAACCTGAAAGTTTTGGTGAAGCCAGTGTTGCTGACAGTAATGGAGAGCTCCTTGTTATTTCTGATGGCAGTTCCAAACTTCGTGAAGATTGGATCCTCGATTCAGCTTGCACGTTTCATATGTGTCCTAATCGGATTGGTTTTCAAAATATGAAACAGTAGCAGAGGGTTTAGTTGTTAGAGGGAGGTCACTAAGAGGAGTTCAGGAGGCTCTGAGAGGTTTAGATCGAAGTCTAAGCACAAAGACAAAATCTGCAGTTACTACAAGAAGAAAGGACACATCAAGTCGGAATACTCCAGGGTTTTGGTGAAGCCAGTGTTGTTGACGGTAATGAAGAGTTCCTTGTTATTTCAGATGGTAGTTCGAAACTTTGTGAGGATTGGATCCTCGATTCAGCTTGCACATTTTATATGTGTCCTAATCGGGGTTTGTTTTCAACATATGAAAGAGTAGCCAAAGGCATTGTATTAATCCGCAATAATCCCCTTGTAAGATAGCTAGTATTGGAACCATTAGAATTAAGATGTTTGATGGAGTCGTCAGGACACTTAGTGATGTAAGACATGTCCCAAATGTGAAGCGAAATCTGATTTCTTTGAGAACCCTTGATTCGAATGGGTATAAGTATACTGGTGAAGGTGCTCTCATTGTGATTGAAGGACAGAAAAAGTCTGGTAGTTTATATGTTTATATCTCCTCTGACAGGATGAATAGGCAGGAGCATAATTGCCTGAGTTAGGAAAAGATGTACAAACTTCTTATATTTTAAGAACAACTTAATAGAATTTCAAAAAAAGAATAACTTGAAAGAAGATCCATACTTCTTTTTACTGAAACACACACATGCACACATACACATGCACACCCCAACCATTTACATTAGTAACTCTTTAATGTAAAACATTTACATTAGTAATTAATTTATTTATACATAGAATTGTCATCGAAATGGAAATAAAATTCAATTGTCTGCATCTAATAATTATTTTATTGATAGCTTTTGGATTGCTTCAAACAATAGATAATTAATATATTTTCATAGGTAAAATATTATGTTGTACAGAGTATAATGGTTGCATGATATATTTTGATAAATAAAATAAAAATAATGCAGGGAGGAGGTGACTATAGGAAGGAGAGTAATGTAGAATGCAAAGAAGGAAATGGTAGTTCGGAAGAAAGTATTTTTGGTCATGAAGATTACTTCTAAACCAACTCTTAAAACTAATTTGTTTAATTTATTAGCATCACATTTCTAGCTTGCTTCAGCTTTTTTGAACTCTAATTCCTAGTATCTTATTCCATAAACTAAACGCATTTGAGTTGATAATTATTTCATTATTATGAGACTATTATTTCCACAACACTTTATTATATAATGCAATGATGCTTTTCTCATTTTCTAACATGTTAGAGAACAAGAAATTAATTTTTGAACGACTAATTGAATATTAAATCAATTAGTTTGACAAAAACGTATGCATCTCATCAAATCGGACAAAATACATTATTATACAAGAGAAATGCATAATTACCATATCAACATAGTCGTGGATGATAATAATTTTGGCAATCGTTGAAATAAAAAGGAAAGAAAAGAAAAAAAAAATATGATAACGTTGCTTCTTACTCTCAATTATGCTTGGCTAAGCTACTAAAGAAGATAAAGTTCAATTATGCTTGGCTAATCTGTTAAAGAAAATAAAGTTAATGCTGGCATTACAAATAATAGTGGTACACCACAAATTCATGGTTAGAATTGCTTTTTCATTGTCCACTAATATTTTTGTACCAGCATCTGCTAGTAACATAAACAAATTCAATTTTTAACTCATACCAGTTGCAATAATCTTATAAAAGCAGAATAAACAAGAAAAGAAAATAACATCACTAAAGGTTTCACTTCAATTCAACATATAACAAGGTTTTCCGAATCAAAGCTTGTATATTACATTACAATGCAACTCACACAAGGCTTACTATGTCAACTTTCTTTGCGATCTTGAATAGGAAATGAAGGAAGCAAGTTCAAACAATCACGATATTTTTCATCCTTTTCAAGTAATTCTATAACAATGGAGGTTGTAAATGTATCTGGCGTTATCTTTCTCTCTGCCATTTTGTGAAGGACTTCCACGGCTTTTGCTGTCTCATTATTTTGTAAAAATGCGTGCATAACAGTATTAAATGTAATCACATCAGGAGCACAACCTTTTTCTTCCATAATTGATAAAAAATTATTTGCTTCTTTCAGTTGACCATCTTTATAAAGCCCATTGATCATGATATTATATGTGATAAAATCTGGTAGCAAACCTTCTTGAGTCAATTTGTGAAATAATTTATAAGCAATTTCAAGCTTCTCTGTTTTACATAATCCATCTAAGAGACAGTTGAAGTTTTTAATGCTAAGATTAAACTTGCCCTTTATTAAACCATGTACTACTTCCATTGCCTAAGTGACGCAACCATTCTTACACAACCCATCAATGAGGACATTATACGTACATTCATCAGGCTCAACATTATTAAGTTGCATCTCACCAAACATTTTTTTTCCGTGTTCAATGTTACCGGATTGGAAAAGGCCACATAACAAGGTGTTATATGTAATAACATTTGGCACAACTCCTCCTGAAATCATCTCCTTGTAAAGACTCATGGCTTTGTTTATGTTTTGCTTCTTACAGTACCCACTGATCATGGTGCTATAACTAATAACATTATGTCTACACCCATTATTTGTCATAAAAACAAACAACTTCTGTGCATCATCAATTCTATCCGTCAAACACAAACCATTTATCAATGTGGTGTAAGTAATCATGTCGGGACTCACACCTCTCTCAATCATTGAATCCAACATTTTATTTGATTCATCTATCTTCCCATTCTTACAAAATTCATCTATCAAGGTGCTATAAGTTATCGTGTCAGGATTCACACTTCTCTCAATCATTAATTCTCACAATTCAAGAGCTTTGTCGATCTTGCCATTCTTACAAAGCTCGTCTATAATCACACTAAATGTCACCACAGAAGGCTGCACACGTTGATCTTCCATCTCAACAATCAAAGCTTTAGCTTCCTCCCATTTGCCCCCACAACACAAACCATGAATTAAAGAATTATAAGAAACTACATCGGGACTGATTCCTCTGCCCTTCATTTCTAAAAAAATTTCCTTTGCTTTGTCTATAAATCCATCCTTACAAAGACCATCAATCATACAATTATAACTAATAACATTAGGGCGGCTACATATAATTCCATTTTCACCATTCCCTTTAACCATTTCTTCATGTAACTTAAGAGCAAGGCCCGTGTTCCCTGTTCAGCACAACCCATGCATTAGTATTCCAAATGTCACCACAGTCGGCGTACAACCAAACGCAATCATATTCTTAAACCACCTGTTAGCCTTCATGACTCTACCCTCCTTACACAGACCTTTAATCAAACAATTAAAAGTCACAACATCTGGGCCAAAACCCATCCTCAATGTCCTCCCGAAAACCACAAGACCATCAGAAACTCTACTTACATTGCACAAGCAATTCACCAAAACATTAAAAATAATCAAATTTGGCGACAACCCAGTGGAGGTCAACCTCATAATAAGAGAAATAACAGTATGATAATGCTTATTCTTAGCAATAGAAGCAAACAAAAAAGTGAAGGATGACATATGAGGAGGGGGTTTCCGCTGAATCATGCAATCAAATAAACGACGAGCTTCATGGGGAGAGATGTTACCTGATCTGCATCTATCTCTGAGGAGACTCTCAAATGCCTCAGGGCTGGTGGGTTTTTGAGAGAACTGTTTGCATTTCAAAGCTGTAAACATCAGAGATGAAGAAGAAGAACGAAGACGGGTTTTGAAAGCCATTGCAAAGCTATTCTGTTGAGTTGAGGATTCTCATTGTAAACTTGACGTTGACTACATTCGGAACAGTATAGGGGTGTTGTGGGGATGTTTCTTAGTAACGCTAGAATGGGCCTATCTCTCTTATCCTTTGGGTCTTGATATTGTCCAACTCGGCCCATTCGTGGTAGTCTTCACCATTGGATAATGGATGCTAAATGGATTAGGAGTTGCCTTCTAATGTGTTGCACTTAATGAAATTTAAGACACACGATCATTTTTGCTATTATTACACCTTCAAACCATTATTTTAGTTCTTTCATATGGAGTGATGTTAGTTGTAACAACTATGTTAGTATATATATATTTTTTTCATTTACAATATCATCTCAAGAGATTTTTAATAAGAGAATAATTAATGACATTCTCAAGAAAATATTTTGAAAAACAAACACATTTTATTCAAGAAATACCTACAAGTATAATATTAGAAGTATAATTTGAAACTAAATAAAACCAAGATTGACTGAAATTGCCTCTGAAAACTAAAGTTACAAGCCTATGATCCGCCTAATTGCCCCTTTTAGGAGTAAATTGACACGTAGCATTGCCTTACGAATATAACATTAGAGAGATATTCCTAATTAAAGGACATTTTATTGCTGAAAAATTCTAAGCCTAAATTGCCAAGAACGCCAATTGAGTATCTGTCTCCACAACTTGAGGTTTTAAGTCATGAGCTAAAACCAATTTCAAACTCTCCCAAACTACCACACATTCAATCAAAAAAGGAGTGAAAAAACTAGTCATCTTCATTGAGAGAACACCTTTAACAACCTCAAGATGATCTTGAATTAGACCTTCAATCCCCATAAAACTGAATATAATACCAATTGCTGCATCCACATAGACATTGAAATTTGAAAGAATATATGTTATGTTGAAATTTCACATAAATGGCAAGCAAGAAGCATTTTTTTTTTTTTTTAAATCATTGGAAAAAAAAAATGATTTGATTACGAGGATTTGAATGATTTTTATAACTAGAGACATTGCAGATTATTATAATTATGGGAAACTTTTTTAATCCTTGAGAATTTAAAAAATATCATGTTTTCGAAACTCTTTTGGACACAGTTATTTACATCTTTAAATTTTTCAAAACTCTTCAAAAAGTCAGAATGCGTAAAAGATATTTTTGCACTTGATGGTTGGTAGTGACACTTAAATTATTGGATTAGCCCTTACAAAATAATGAATTTACAAATTAAGTTGAAAATATTAATTAAAAAATAAATTAAATTAAAATTAAAATAATTTATACAAAATTAAATAAAAAAACATAAATAAAAAATAGAAAATAGAAAATACATCTCCATCATCCATATGAGAGATGGACGATAAAGATGGAACTTATATAAAAAAATAAAAATAAAAATAGGGAAAAAATAGGATGAAGTTAACTAACCATCTAAAAGACGTATCTCATCTCGTAACCTGTCACCACTCCCTTCTAATCTCACCATCAATTACCCGTCGCAGTCGCAATCTCTGTCTGCTTCCCTTTCTTCTCATTCTTCGTCCACCTCGTAAATTAGACATTGGAGGAGAGAGATGACAGAGTAAATCGGTAATGGGTTTAGATTATTTCGTATTGTGCGCTCGTCTTCAAGTCCATTGAGTATCTCCAGTCTGGAGAGTATCACCTCTCTCACTTGTCTCAGCTTCAATTATTTAAATCTAGGAATGTGAGAGATCTAGGTTTCACCCAAATCCTCTTGTTTTAGGTTTAAACGATGACATGGGTTTTAACCCATGTCATACGACCTGGGTTTCGACCTGTATCACCTGGGTTGAACCTAGATCAAGATGATTTGGGTTCCTAGATCATCAATTCTTCATGGTCAGCATTGATCGCCATAGGCCATGACGATATATATATATATATATATTTTAATGTTAAATTTCTCTATTTTTTTCATTTTTTTTCACTAGATCTAGTTTGTTGTTGATGACTTTGTTAGGTTTGATGGATTTTTTTCTCCATTCGACGTTGAAGAAGGAACCCACTTCCGAGACTTTGAGGTTCATGTAGAAAGTGTAACACAGTAAAGCCTTCTAGGAGCTTGAATTGAAGAGGGCTTAATTATTGTTATGGATTGATAAGGAGGAATATCATGTATATTGTGGTTTTGATTTTTTTTTTTTCTCTACTCAAATTTGATTGATTTTTATGAAGAAGAAGTAGATGTTGTTGAAGAGCTATTAAAGGATTGATAATGTGATGGTCTAATGAACTGTTGAAACAGATGTTAAAAAATTGGCTTGTTTAAACCAGGATCTTTATATTTAAATATCTAGATTCATTAACTCAGATTTTTTAATTTTTTAAAAGTTTTTTTAATATGTTAAAATCTTAGCCATCTATATGTTGCAATCTTAGTCTCTCATATAAAAAGATTATCTTACCCTTCCTGCCCAAACAATCGATCACCATTGATCATTAGTTGACTAACAGCTTGAACTTGTTTAAGGAGTTTTGAAAAAATCGGAGATGAAAAAACCTGTTTTCAAAAGAGTTTTAAAATTTTGATATTTTTCGAAACGTCAAGGACAAAAATGAAATTTCCCTAATAATTAAGGTATGGTTATAAAACTTGTGTTGCCCATGAAAATCTCTTTGAAGAAGACTCAACTTTCCATGGAATCCATGACGTCCATACATTGATAATTGCTACCACCAGAACAAATGATACAAGTATACCTATTTGACAGTCTCATCAACTTTTGTTAAGTTTTGAAAACTCTATTGTTGGGTTCTTAAGCAAAAGTCACTTATGGAGCTCAATTTTGTGTAGCGATCACCTAATCAATACTTTGAATTTCAATGCCACTAAAATTGGTTTTAAGATCATTTTGCTCCTGATTAATGAGATTTTTGAATAGCCTTACCGTTTGTGAGAAACCGCTCTCAAATAACAGTTATAAATTTGAACTAAGTTTTACTTTCTTAACTTAAAGAGTGAAATCGTTTGGTTAATGAGATTTTTGGACAACTTTACCCCTTGTGAGAAACCGTTCTTAAATAATAAGTTTGAATTAATTTTTACTTTCTTGACTTAAAGAGAGAAACTACCCATTGTGAGAAACTACTGCTGATAACAATTACAAATTTGAATTAACAATCATAAGGTTTACTTTCATTATAAGAACTTAGCAGACAGTGGCCTGGATGTTCATATAACCTGTTATCTTGAAACTGTTGTTGGAAATATGGGATAAATACCCATTTTAAGGACCTATTTTTTATTGGGTTAGAGATCTTGATTAAGATAGATTTGTGAAAAAAAAAAAATAGTGCTTGAACGAATGAAAATTGAATTGAATTGAAAATTTAATTTCCAAAATATAACTGTTGGATTAATTGTCATAAATGTAGCTATCAAATTTGAAAAAGTGTAATTATAAAATTAAATTACAATTTTAATTTTTTAGATTATAACTGCAAGTATTAACTGCAGAATTGAATAGCAGTTTTAATTGTCATGCATTGCGAAATTAAATATTAAAATTGTAGCCGCCATTATATGAAAATTTGAATTTTAAAAGTGTAACCGTTAATTCATTTAATGACTTATTTAAAATCAATTTTGCAATTGCCCATATGGAGCCTATAAATTAGCATCCAACTTTCTAGTTGTTTAGAGACAATTGAGAATTCATTTTATTTTCCAGTTTATTTTCTCACAAACACTATTCTTATATGTAAGTGTCTATAGTAATAGAGATTTAAATATAATTCAGTTCATCAGATGAGTCTGGTTGATATTATTATATCTTGGGATACAAACACTAAACAACTCAGAGGATGGACAATGAATTTGTCTTAAGGACACCTTTCTTATTATGGGTCTCAAAACTTTAGTTTTATTTTAATTTGTTTTTTCTGCTGCAAATTCTTTGTATCTCTGGAATTTTGATTTTATATTGTTATTTGTTCTAATTATTATCAATTTTTCTAACATTATTAAGACAAATTTTTTGCTCATTTGTTTTGAAGAAAAGATATTACAGTAGTTGAGATTGATTAATTCAAATTTTAATTGTTTAAACAATTTCTGACTCTCTACTTCACTCTATATGTGTTTGATTTGAAAACCCTTTGTTTTTAGGAGAAAAAAGTTGTTTGCAATATTTTTTGGGAAACAATGTTTTTGTGAAGTTGTTTCGTTGAATAAGAGAGAAATTGTATGTTGCAATTTTGTTTTTCAACAAATTTGATTGGTTTCAGTTCGATAAGTTTAAAACAAAATCAATTTCTTTTTACTAGTTTGCTAAAACATTTAAAAAAAAAAAATTATTTTACTAAGGCAGTGTGATTGAATTTCCATTTGTTTAGTAAGACAAATTGCGTTTCGTTAAAACTATAGTGATAACAGTTTGACCGTTGTTTTGGAATATGGACAAGAGATATATATATATATATATATATATTTTTTTTTTTCTTACATGTGGACTTAATTTGACAAAGAATTCAACTTTAATAAGTTGATATTCTTAATTAATCAAGGTTAATATTGAAAATTCAACTCAAATCAATTGAGTTTGATTTTCCAGAATATTGAAATTTGATCCCAATTGGTTAGATTTAAAACAAGAATTTGAGATTCTTGGTTGGTTTCAAAATTAACTCAAAGAAATTGGGTTTGAATTTCGGGAAAAAAAAGGGTGGTTATTGGGATCCAAATGTATTTTTAAAAACATTTTGATTTTGAGGAAAATTGAATATCTAGATTTGTTTATATTAGGGGAAAATTCATTTTGGTCATTGATTTTTTAGAAATTGATAATTTTTTAAACATCTTTAAGATAATATACAAAACATCTCTAAATTTATAAAAAATTTATCATTTTAGTCCCTACCGTTAGTCAAATTAACGGTAAGAAGGTTAAAATGGTAATCTTGAGTTAAAATTTTGGAAAAATTTCATTTTAATCCCTAATTTTTTAGAAATTGACAGTTTTTTAAATATTTTTAAGATAATATACCAAACATCCCTAAATTTATAAAAAATTCATCATTTTAGTCCCAACCATTAGTCAACCATTGGTCAAATTGATAGTGAGAAGGTTAAAATGGTAATCTTGTATTAAAATTTCTTAAGATAACATGTGTGTAGTATAGAAAAATTGATATATTTGAGAAGAATACTAAAGGTAAAAAATTGGAGTCATATTTGAATTTTTTATACTACTATGGGTTGATGATGTAGTCACCAACAAACAACAACATCCCCTTTTAAACTCATTTTCTTGTTATCGTTTTTACCATAAAAAATAGAGCAAATTACAATTTACCCACCCAATTGAAACGTAATTACAGGCGGAGCTACTGTTTCGCTTTTACTACAATTGACCCCCCTACCGTTAGTAATTCTCCGTTAAATCTAACAACAAACAGTATAAAATCATGAAAAGACCAAAATACCCTTAAAAATAATTAATTAAATAAAAATTAATTAAAAAAAATCAAATGATTAAATTAAAAAATCATCCCTCAACAAACCAAACCAAAAATCATTATCATCAATCAACAAATAATAAACAAAAGAGCAACAACATTTAAAAAATTTAATGAATATTATTCTCCATTCTTCATCCATAAATACCAAATATAACCATCATCATCAATCAACAAATAACCAAAAAAAACAATCTGGAATCACCAAGCACCCATCTGGAATCACCAGATCTTCAAGAACTGACCAAACAAAAAATAATTCAACTTATTCACCAATTCATCATAAAAAAATAATCCATAATCATCAGTTAAAAAAATAAAATCATCAACTCAAACAATCAACCAGTTCAACCCAATCAACAACAAAATAACAATTATCATTTCAACTTAAGTAATAAAAAAAAAATGAAGAAAAAAATTTTAAAAAAAAAAATCCTGGAACCCAGAATTCTGGGTTCATGAATGAACCTAGACTGGGTTCATTCGTGAACCCAGATTGGGTTCCTGTGAACCCAGAATTCTGGGTTCGTGTGAACCCAGATTCTGGGTTCATCATACCCAGATTTCTGGGTTCGTGTGAACCCAAAATCTGGGTTCACAACCCAGATCTGGGTTCATCATACCCAGATCGGGTTTGAGGAGTAGAAGAAGAGGTAAAACGGAAGAAAAGAAGAAGAATAGCAGAAGAGAAGAAGATGAAGCGGAAGAAGATGTGAAGAAGATCAACAGAAGAAGAAGAAGATGAAGCGGAAGAAGAGGTGAAGAAGAATAGCAGAAGAAGAAGAAGAAGATAGGAGAGACTGGGACGGCAGCAACAGGGATAGGGACGGCGGCGGTGAAGAAAGGTGAGAAGTCTATGAGAGAGAGAGAGAGAGAGAGAGAGAGAGAGAGAGAGAGAAGCAGTTTTTTAAATTTATTTTTTAAAAATAAAATATAATATGAAAAGACAATTTTACCCCTAAACTAGTTAAGTCTAACAGAGATCCACTAACAGCAGGGGGGTCAATTGTAATAAAAGCGAAACAGTAGCTCCGCCTGTAATTACATTTCAATTGGGTGGGTAAATTGAAATTTGCTCTAAAAAAATAATATTAAATTGTTATTATTTTGGTTTTATGTGTTAAGGGTAAAAATGTATTTTTCTTATATATCAAAACCTATCAAATCCAATACAACAAACAATTCAGTCACTCAACATGCAACATTAAAAAGAATTAATAAAAAATTATAAGGGTATTTTGGTCTTTTCAATTTTAATTTATTTTTATATGGAAGGGTATACTGATCATTCCAAATATTTTACATTTTAATGCATTAGGGGTAAAAAGGTACTTCCAATAAAGTAGGGGTAGTTTAGTCTTTTACATTTTTTTTGTTAATATTAATTATTAAAAAACTAGTCAGTAGGACTAAAATGATGAATTTTTAACAAATTTAGGGATGTTTGGTATATTATCTTAAAGATATTTAAAAAAATGATCAATTTCTAAAAAAGTAGGGATCAAAATGAAATTTGACCAACGGTTGACTAATGGTAGGGACTAAAATGATGAATTTTTTTATAAATTTAGGGATGTTTGGTATATTATCTTAAAGATGTTTAAAAAATTATCAATTTCTAAAAATTAAGGACCAAAATGAATTTTCCCCTTTATATTATTAAATTTTCCTAAGAGTGTTAATTGGTTGCATAATAACTTATTAATAAGCAGTTGTGATAATTGACTTTTAAAATATTTGTTTAAGTCAATTGGTGGAAAATTAGGACATTAAATTCCAATTTTATGAATGATTTTGATTGAGGTTTAATCTAGGTTTTGGAAGATCATGGTGATCATGTTCTTCTTCGCGAGGACAGCGAATTGATGTAATTATAAATCCAAAATAGTTCTTGGGTAAATGAGAAATTGAAGCTCACATACCACTCGTTGGAATTTAAATTCACCTAAATTTGAATTAGTTGTCATTAAGTATTTCATTTGATTGAAATAATGATATAATGATTCCAATTAATTTCATTTGAATTATTTCTGACAGGACCCGACCTAAATTCCCTACCTTCGAAACTCAAGTGATCCCGCCTGGCACCCTATAGAATTCTTTCGGGTTTTAACTAGCATCACCAAAAGGATGACGTGGAGCTAACCCTTAAAATTAAATCTTTCTAAACGTATGGATCATAAATTCTTTAAAAATTTTCTTTTTCTATATTCAAGATTTTTCAAAAATCTGGTAGCATAATGACTGTTTTTCAAAATTTTCCATTATTTCAAATCACATGTAAACAATTTAAAAACACTTATAAAATTCATACAACATTCTGCACTTCCAAATCTAGACCTCAGGTTCATTTCCATCAAAACCTAGCTATAATAAATATTAATTCCACAAAAATAATTTCAAATCTGGAAAATATTGTTTCATATGAACAATCAAAAGTATTTACACATGATTTCAATAGTTCAATTGTTTTTAAACAAAACACCACTACAAAGTGGCCCATTTTACAAACTTGTTTACAATAAAAAATGTAAACATATATATGCTCTTATCTTATCCAAAATATGTGCAAAAATGATTTCACAAAATCAGTAATCAAATCTGGACCATTTAGCCTAAAGTTGGAGAACAGGCACCTTGATCGCTCGTCCTTGCACCTAAGGAGGTTTTTCATAAATACAGTGAAAAAATATGAGCTAAAGAAGCTCAATTAGGGGTGACAATATGAGTTACGACACGACGGATCGACATGAATTTACGAAAAATAAATGGGTATGGGCTGGAGTTAAATGAATTCGTGTTGTAATCGTGTTAACCC
This sequence comes from Litchi chinensis, assembly GCA_019925255.1. Classification (NCBI taxonomy): domain Eukaryota; kingdom Viridiplantae; phylum Streptophyta; class Magnoliopsida; order Sapindales; family Sapindaceae; genus Litchi; species Litchi chinensis. The sequence goes on from CM034471.1 coordinate 22,487,134, forward strand.
GTTTATTAAATGAATTGAATCGGGTTTGGTTAAACGAATCACGGGTTGACACGATTAAAATTGGGGTCAAATTATAATTTTAACATAAAGGGGTAGAATGTAATTATGCATTTATATATATACAAACACTTACCTAAACCTCAACCATTTGCAGACTTACTTTCCGTTTTGAAAATTTCAACAGTCCCTTCCTCTCCACATAATACACAAGCTAACAGTCCACCACTGATCCACCATCTTCATCCTTTTTCCATTCAAAACAACCACACGACAACACCAACGCCGACGACAATACGACGACCTGACGACACGACTATAACCAGACGACACGACAACATAGACGATGACTCGACAACACCGATGATGACCCAATGACGCGACAGCACAGACGACAACCCGACGATGCGACAACATTATTGACGACACCATCCATCCCACGGTTCCCACCAAATCAACCCTTTCGGCCCTTCTTCCTCACGGTGACAGTACCACTTTATTCCTCACGGTCAGTGGCATCGGTGATCAACATCTTCTCCCTCATGGTCGCCATCTTTTCACTCTCGATTGCCGTCCAGTCACCAACTTCTCCCTCACGATCACGAGCTTCTTCCTCATGGCCTGAGCTTCTCCCTTTTGGTAGCCGTCCGGTTCGGTCATCACCTTGACCAGGTGTCCTTCTGTTTCATTTTCTTTTATGTATTCTATGTTTCGATTCTAGTTTTTGGTTTTTTGTCAGTTTTCATATATATTTCTAGTGTAATCAATAATGTAATATGATTTCATGGTTACTTGGTTGATTGGTTCTCAGATATGGATTTGAGTGTTGATTTCGAAGATGATACCATCTATCTGGAAGATGAGCTTGAAGTTGAAAATGAAGATGAAAATGTGGAAAGTTCAAGCAAGTCAAAAGTTGCTCGAAAAAGAAAACGTACTTCGTATGTGTGGAAGTTCTTCGAAATGATATCGAATGATAAAAAAGGAAAGGATAGGTGCAAATGCAAATGGTGTGGCCAAATCTATCTTTGCCCAACCTCGAGTGGTACAGGTAACATGATTAGACATTTGGCTCTTACTTGTCCTAAGTATAAATCGCGTGATATACATTAAATGGTGATTGAGAAAAATAAATCTGGGTCTGTTGGTGTTCATAAACTTTAGACTAAGACTCAAGAAGAATTTAGGAAGCTTGTTGTTGAAGCTTTAGTGTTGCATGATTTGCCTTTTCAGTTTGTAAAGTGGAAAGGAATTACAAAAATTATTGAGTTTTTAAGTGATGATTTTCATATGGTCTCTAGGAACATCTCGAAAGCGGATGTGTTAAGTTTGTTTGAGAAAGGTAAATAAAACCTTAAAAAAATGTTACAAGATGCCCCTAGTAAAATTTGTCTAACCTCAGATTTATGGACTTCCATAACTACTGATGGTTACATGTGTATGGTTGCACATTTCATTTATTCTAATTGGGTTCTATATAAGAAAGTGATGAGTTTTTGCTTTATGTCTCCTCCACATGATGAGGTATCTATTGCTAATAAAGTTATGTCATTATTGTTTGAGTGGGGAATTGACAAGAAACTTTTTTTCATTACTTTGGATAATGCTTCATCAAACAAGTGCTTTATTGATAATTTAAAAGGTCAATTAAATATTAGTAAAACATTTGTTTGTGATGGAGAATTCATGCATATCTGTTGTTATGCTCATATTATTAATTTGATTGTTCAAAATGAATTGAAAGAGATAGATGTGGGTGTGCATAAAATTCGTGAGAGTGTGAAATATATGAGAGGGTCTCAAGTTAGGAAACAAAAATTTTTGGAATATGTCAAACAAGTTGATTTAGACATGAAGAGGGGTGTCCAACAAGATGTTCCTACTAGGTGGAACTCAACTTATCTTATGCTAGATAGTGCTCTTTATTATCAACATACTTGGTGTACTTTAGAGTTGACCGATAGCAATTATAAGCATTGTCCTTCTGCAAGTGAGTGGGATAGAGTTGAGAAAATTTATAAGTTTTTGCGTTATTTTTATGAGACAACTAACATTTTTTCTAATTCAAATGATCCCACTTCGAACTTGTACATGCCTAAGGTGTTTTTGACACATTTGACTTTATTGCAACATTTGGAGAGTGACGATGAGTTTTTGAAAAGAAGGGCAAATCAAATGTATAAAAGTTGCAAAAATATTAGGCTGATTTTTGTGTTATTTTGGCAATTGTTGTTGTCTTGGATCCTTGTTACAAGATGGAATTTGTTGAGGTAGTGTTTCAGAAGTTATATGGTGTTATTGATGGATCAAAAAAGTTAGCATATGTAAGAAGTAAATTATTTTCTTTGTTTGATGAGTATATGACAAGTTCCACTAGGGCATCTACCTCCAAGGCCACCACATAATCAACAACTCTTAGTACACAAGTGACTAATACACAAATGAACACAATAGATGAACTTGACTTGGTTTTGATGGTAAGAAATAATATAATTTCCTTATTATATATTTGCGATATTATTTTATCATAACAATCTATCTAATGATATTTTCTTTTGTTATTAATTATATATTGATAGGATTTTGACATAAGACTTGGTGATGGAGACATTACAATTCTCAAGACGCAATTGGAGCTTTATTTGGAAGAACGAAGGCTTGAAAGATCAATTGATTTGGATATTCTAGCCTTTTGGAAGGCTAATGAAGCTCGCTATCCTGAGCTTTATGCCATGGCTTGTGATGTTTTTGTACATCCCATTATCTACAGTTTCATCCGAATCAGTATTTAGCAATGGTGGTCGAGTTCTTGATCAATACCGAAGTACACTAAAACTTGATGTGGTGAAAGTAATAATTTGTACTCGAGATTGGATAATTGGTAGAGGTAACACATTAATTTTGTGCTAGTGATTTCTTATAATTATCTTTCAGTTACTTTCGTTATTAATTATTGTAGAGAGGGAGATTGTTTCGCTAGAAGACGTCACGGAAGATATATTGAATTTAAGGATTAATGAAGCTCCCCCTAATGCAAGTGCCCCTAGTGAATCAGTAGAAGACTTAACACCAAATTCTTTCACTTAGTGGTAAATTCTCTTAATTATATTTTTTAATTTTAAGATTGTGAATGTAGATATCTAATTTTGTGTTTTTATGTTTTTTGTGTAGCTTGAAGGTCCCTTTGAAGTTTGGAATCAATGAGGAAAGAATTTTAAGTGACAAAAGTTTGATGTTGAAGAATGATAATATTATGTCATTTTAATTTATATGAATTTGCATTGAGTTTGATTTTGTTGTGATTTTTAAATGTGGATGATGTGGAATTTTATGTAGTTGATTTAATGTGTAGGTTTTTATGTGTTGAAATGTTGAATTAGGTGTTTAAAAGTTTGATTGTGAATTATTTGTTATATTTGTGTTTGCAATTGAGTTTGATTTTGTTGTAGTTTTTAAATGTGGATGATGTGGATTTTTATGTAGTTAATTTAATGTGTAGGTTTTTATGTGTTGAATTAGATGTTTAAATGTTTGATTGTGAGTTATTTGTTATATTTGTGTTTGCATTGAGTTTGATTTTGTTGTGATTTTTAAATGTGGATGATGTGGAATTTATGTAGTTGATTTAATGTGTAGATTTTTACGTGTTGAAATGTTGAATTAAGTGTTTAAAAGTTTGATTGCGAATTATTTGTTATATTTGTGTTTGCATTGAGTTTGATTTTGTTGTAGTTTTTAAATGTGGATGATGTGGATTTTTATGTAGTTAATTTAATTTGTAGGTTTTTATGTGTTGAATTAGGTGTTTAAATGTTTGATTGTGAGTTATTTGTTATATTTATGTTTGCATTGAGTTTGATTTTGTTGTGGTTTTTAAATGTGGATGATGTGGAATTTTATGTAGTTGATTTAATGTGTAGATTTTTATGTGTTGAAATGTTGAATTAGGTGTTTAAAAGTTTGATTGTGAATTATTTGTTATCTTTGTGTTTGTATTGAGTTTGATTTTGTTGTAGTTTTTAAATGTGGATGATATGGATTTTTATGTAGTTGATTTAATGTGTAGGTTTTTATGTGTTGAATTAGGTGTTTAAATGTTTAATTGTAAATTATTTATCATATTTGTGTTTAAATTGAGTTTGGTTTTGTTGTGATTTTTAAATGTGGATGATATGAAATTTTATAGTTGATTTAATGTATATGTTTTATAGTTGATTTAATATTTAATTGAAATATTATTTATTATATTTGTGTTAAACGAATTAAACAGGGTAAATGAGTTAAACGAATTAAATGGGTTAAACGAGTTAAACGAATTAAACGGGTTAAATGAGTTAAACGAATGAAACGGGTTAAACGAGTTAAATGAATTAAACGATTTAAATGATTAAACGGGTTAAACGAATTCGTATCGTGTCAGTCGTGCATAAACGAATTCGTGTCGAATGCAAAAATGTCAACCCGCTTCTTAAACGAATTCGTGTCGAATTGATCGAATTCATAAACGAATCGAATCGAATTCAGCTCAACCCGACATGCCAACCCATTTTACCACCCCTAAGCTCAGTGAGTGGTGGATAATCCTTTACTAATAAAACTTATTCTGTTGGAAAAATATCTCTAAAAAACATTTAAATTTTTATAAAACTTTACTATAAACTATAAATCTTTTGCATTTCATAATTATGAATAAAACATAGAAGTATTGCATTTAAGATGCTAAAAACATAAAAGGCATAATATTCTAAAATCAATCATTAACTTTTAATAATCACATAAAGATAATATTTTTCTAAATCTTGCATCTAGTAATATGATTTTCTTGCTTTAAAACTGCACCAATGGAAACCCAAGGAAGCTTATATTACATCTCGACTAACCTAGCGCCGTACCATGTGATTTCACGGGTCGACTAGCCTAGCATCGTACCATGTGACGTCACGTGTTGACTAACCTAGTGCCATACAACGTGACTCTTTGAGACCTTTTACCACTACAAAACAAAATTTCCATCGCATAAGTGGATTAAGATACTACCCTACACTTGTAGGGGATGACACGACAGACTAGAGTCAATTTCTCAGATGTTAGTGATGCGCCTTCCCAATACTTACCATACACGATAGGGTACTACGATTGGGTCTTTAATATTTTCTGTAAAGTTGGATAACCCAATGACCTTTGAAAACATTTTTTATCATACTTTAAATACTAAAAGATAAAGCATATAGTTTTTTTTTTTTTTTTCAAATATACTAAAAACATGCTCTTTACTTGCTACATCGAAATATTTATAAAACATCATCTTTAATAAACTTTAAAACATGTATACTAGAAACAAAAAATCATATTGCTTTTAAAGAAGTGCTAAAAGCCTTTACTTTATTAGATGCTTAAAAAATCCATAAATACTATTTTTCATGAACATACTGGTATTCATTTCAAACATGCTTTTATAAGAATCTACTTACAACAAATTTAATAAAATTCAATTAAAACTAAATAAAACTTACCACGTACTCTTAACTTTCCCACCACTTGAATGAGTTTCTAAAAGCTCCTTCCTTTTTTTCACCTCCCCTACAAGTCATATATCAAAATAGAATCCATCACAACTCATTCATTTGAAAATTAACACCAATTCACCTAAATTGTATTCAAACTAGTATGCCCCTCATTTTGGTTAATTACACTAATTTACACATGTACTTCATTCTTTTGATTTCTCATGCATTAATCATCTCAAATTCATCTCAAAATCACCCAAATACATTCACATGACAAAAACATAAATTACACCATACATTTTCCATGTTGGCCGAATATGCACAACCATTTTATCCAAGTTTTTTCTTTTAATTTCTTTCACCCAAACTTGCTTGAATACATACATATTACCATGAAAATGCACCAAAATGATTCAATTACATTTTAAACCTCCAATATCCCTTATGGTCAAAAATTACACCTATAAATACTCAACTTATTTCTTTCAATTTCTTGATACAAATCATTTTAGAATTATGTAAAACCTTAACCAAACACATCAAAACAATAAAATCATCATTTAATCATCAAGCCCTAACTTGACCTAAACTAGTATCATGGCATCCCATGTCATTCATTCACTTTCATGGCCACCAATCGCACTAAAATCACTCAATAATTCATCTCAAGCCTTAAAATCAACTCAATTGAAATTTTCATGAACACTACAACAAAATGAGTCTATGAAGGCAAAGCAAAAATGCTGTCATATGGTTCCAACAGCATTGGTCTAGTATGCCGTAATTTAGGATGTCGTGAAAACTTGACCATTTTTACGACAATAATTTATAGTCGTTAAATAGTTTATCACGACAATACAATTATACCGTTACATTGCTTCAACGACAAAATAAATTTGTCATTATATTGAAGAATAATTAATCATCAATTAAAATTTGTAGACCAATTTAGTTTTGTTATGGTGACTCAAAGGGTTTCATTATTGGTCATTACAATATCATTGATGACAATGTCAAGTTGCTATTCTTCACTAAATATAAATAATTCAATAGTATTAAAACATTATAAGTATTAATTGTGTCCATCAATTTAATGAATAAATTCAATGCATTGACACATGTATACACAAGTATACATAATAAACATCTGATTATATTATATAAAGTTGATACATACAAAAAGTTGTCTTTTAGTAGATGATACAAATATGAGTTACCATATATATTAAGAAAGTGTCCAAAACAAAAAGATCAAAAAGCTCTTCCTTTCTTCGATGCAATGTTTCCATTTACTCTAGTTCCCTACAAAATAAAAAGAACAAATAAATTTTAGAAATCAAATAGAGTATATATGAAAGTTGAACTTTAAATTGTAAGACAATTTTAACACAGGTTAATTAAAATAACAAAAGCAAAACATACAACTACATGAATGAAACAAAGCTACATAAGTCATACCAACAAAAAACAAAGAATTTTTGCTTAAAAAAAAAAGAATTTAATCTAATAAAACTAAAATAGTAGGCTAATAAGATGAATTTATTAATTTAAAATTTAGAAAGGTTCATCTATTTTGTAGTTTCTGTGACCCAAAACACCATAGTTGTCAAAAGTGAGTATTTAGGATGTCATTTCAAAATGAATTTCTGAAAGTTGATGCTTACAACTAATTCACCATGTTACAAGAGAATAAAACAACTCATTTCTTGGTCCATAATAGATTTATGTTATACATCATAATTATGTTAGTAATTTTCCATGAGTCCATACAAACACAATAGATGTTCTATACGGAACAAGTATAAACACAATTATTAATAAAGTTTCTGAATCTAGATTAATTTCCATGTTTGGTGTAAACCATAGTGTCGACACTTGTACCAATTGTAGGAAAAAAAAAACAACAAAGTTTGTCAAAATAAACATAATTGATGAAAGTGCAAACAACAACATGAAAGAAATGGTTCTTAAAAGAATAATATATACCTAAAAAGCAGATTGATAAAAGTAAGTAGTTGAAAGAGATAGGTGGACCATCCCAAAGCTACTGAAACTCTTCCTTTACACGACGAGGAAGCAGATGACCTAAGTGCCAGCTTACTGATCACCAATTTTCCAGCCTTTACTCTAATTCAGCACAACTAAAGCAGAGTAGACGGCACACGTAACCAACCTAGTCAAGTCGCCAGGGGCGAAGAGCTCAGCGAACAGTAAGGCTTCTGGAGAGCACGAATAGTGGATAAGGGGCAGATATTCAAGGCTGCCCCTGTATCAAAACAACAAGCCTAAAGGAATGAGCAGTGAAGACACAACCTAACTAAATTTACCCTAAAAAAATTTGTAACAGGTAATCAAAATATCCACTTACATGACTACACTATATATATAAAATGACAAAATTCAGTAAAACAAATAAATATCATTGCAATAATTTACACTAAGTGCAGTTGAATGAGTAGACTTTCTATCATGATTAGTAACGGGTTTTCCAGCCCAAAAGAATTCATTAACAACCTGCATATCGCAAACCAATATGGATGAGTGATAGAGATTGCATAACAAAAAGTGTGAATACCCTATTACATATAACCAATGTGTGGATCATATCAAATGCTTTTCTTATGCAAAATTGAAGGGAAGGCTCTTAATACAACTAGTAACAAATATCACATTTGACCAAAACATGGTTTAATTTAACTCAAGCCTATGCTAACAAATTACCAGTTCATGTGTTCAAATATTTGAAGGACAAATTGGTTCCTCTTTACAATGATTAATCTATATTCTTATGGCAAGTCATTAGTTATCAACATGGTAACTTGGTAAGTGATATGTGAGCCAGTGAGACCATATTAGCAAACCACATGGCAATAGATAAAAGAAGAGTTCAATACATGCAAAATTGCAATAAAAATGATACTTTAATTGCAAAATAAGTCACACCTTATGAAGAGTTTCATCACCTTCAACTGCAATTACAACATCAACATCCTGCCTTATAGCCTGCAAACTGTCAAACTCTTAATACATGCCACAAACACTAAAACCAATTTCTTTGCAACAAATAGAAACTAACTTCAAGATCAATCAAGAATGTCTTCAATATACATACCCCCTAGTTATGTCAATCACATGAGAAGGACTAGAAGTCAAAGATTCATATATGACCACAAGTTGCAAATTTTAATCAACTCACAAACAAACCCAAGCCCCAACCAAGAATATTCACAAAGATATAAATAGCACAGAACAGGTCATAGCAAAATAACCATACGGAAGCAAAAGAGATAAGGTCGATGCCAACACATTCAACCTTCTTGATCTAAACACAAAAGTATTACAGCAAATAAGTTCCCACAAGTTCAAAGTTATACGGAGTAAAAACCACAACTTTAACTCTTCTAATATTTCCACCCTAAACAATTAGGAATTTAATAGACAACCAAGATATTCGAACTCAGTATAAAAAATTCAGAAACAGAAATATTTAAATGAAAAAAAAAGACATTCAAAATAACCCTTTACCATTCTAAAGTTTAATCCTATGAATACTACTAAACAATACATGGGAAATACCAAATATAATTATACTTACTTTGGGTGTTTGTTTGTAGTAGATATTGCACTTCAAATTGACTGACTTTAAAGCTTGATCACACAATGAAAACCCAGTCACTATCACCGAAAATCAGTAAAAGTTGGATGAGAATGAAGCACAAATTAGAGATGAAGGTAAAACAATGAGAGTGAACTAGATAGCTCCAAAAGAAAAGTATTTTATTTTGTTTGGATAGGCTCTGTCAACCCTTGGATTTTGTTAAAACAAATAAAAATTAATTAATTTTGGTGGGATATGTACAAGGCGGGAAGATTAAGAGGGAAAGAAAAGCATAGGTGGGAAGCCAAAATGTTCTTATTAGTTTCATATAATTTATTATTTTATAATGTTGACTTGTGGCCACTTTTGAATATGTTATTTTGACGGCAATTTATAACATAATGTCGTAGTTTTTCATTTTTGCTCGTTGCTTTTACGAAACATCATAAATATATGCTGTGTTATGTTTTTATGATAATAAAAAAAAAATTATTTTATTACATAACTGTTTTTTAACAGGATTTTCCAATTTCATGCTGTAAAATCTCTGTCGTAAATAATCAAATTTCTTGTAGTGGAAAGATTACAAAAACCCTAGAACCCTTACCTTACTTCCTTGCTTGTTTGATGACTTCTTTTGGTTTACTTTCACTTTCACACTTGATAACAAGTGGATCTACCTCTAAACATATCAAAAATTCCATAAATCCATAAAGTTATCATCAATCCACGAAATTATCACAACACCATGAAAAATCAAGTAACTTACCACTTGAAATTCACTTATAATGGATGGGTTTTGCTCCTAAGCTTGTGTATACCCTTAAAGGACTTGAAAACCACTCAAAAATTACCTCAAAACCTTCAAAACAAGCTATTGTCTTCTGGTTTCTTTCTTTGGCCGAGACCTTTGTAGTTTGCTATCTATTCTGCCGATTGCTTCTCTTCTTCTTCTCTTGTGCTTTCACTTTATATAGTCTCCTTTTTCCTTGATTAAAATGCCCTTGAAAAAACTTCAAAATTGCCATCATGTCCCTAGTCACATTTGTAAGCATTTGATTGGTCAATGATAATTAAATCATTAACCAATTTAAACATTATCATACTTTTTGTTTCATGACAACTTATTTAATCATTTTTATGCTTGCTATGTGGCTTTCTCTTATTGGTCCATTTTGGTTCACATAGATTGTGCTTTTCTAGGTTCCATTCCATGTAATACTTATATGGAATCCATGTGTGCTTGAATTACAAAAATTCGACTTTACTCTTTAATAAGTTAACTTTTCATTCATGCTTAAATAAGTTCCAAAAATATTTCATGGTCACTTAACCATCTAATTAACCATGTAATACTCTAATTGGGTACCCATGACAAAAAATTCCAAATAGGTGTAGAACCCTTAATATTCATTATTCTCTAAAAGGGTAATATTGTCCAATAACTTTCGGATCACTTAAAACCTATTCAATTGAATTTATTTTCAATCCATTTTAGTTTCTTTTCACTCTAACATTCATTCGGGGACTTCTAATGCATGAGGTCCGCTTTATGAAATTTACTACTCATGCGGATATTATTCGTCCGAAAACATTATTCATCGAAAAATAAAATAACCAGTTTTCATAAAAGGATGAAAAATTTTGGGTCTCACAATTTTAGTGGTTGAATTAAACAAATAATTGCAATTGATTTCATGAAATAATGAATGGGATTAATAACTTATTTATTTCATTTCAATTATGAATGAAATAAATAACTTTATTTAAATTTTGAATGACAATTGGAATTGAATATTACAATTGATTTCATTGCAATTATGTTGGTTTAATAAGTTAATTATTTCATTAAAGTTTGAACGAAATAAACACTTTTTAAGTTGAATAAGTTTTGAATTGCAATTGCAACTGAAATTTGCAGTTGATTTCATTTGAATGAAATAATTGTAAGGTGGCAACCATGGTTGTAAGTGAAAGGTTTACTAATGAAATAAATCTGAATAATGAAAGTTGGAATGACAATTGTGGTGTGTAATTGTAGATATGATTAATTCTAAATTAAATTTACAGAATTAAGTTTTGAATTTTGTACCTATAGAAATGATTAATTTTGAAATGAATTTACATAATTAATTTTTGAATTTTGTAATTGCAATCATGTTTAATTCTAAATTAACTTTGTAGTTTTAATTCTTGGATTAATACTTTCTAACTGCAAAATCAATAGATTTATAATGAATTAAAAAACCATTATTTCTTGGTTTTATGAGTGCACGTATGATAATAACATTGCCTATTGCACAATTGGATAATCCAATGATACCGGTTTCGATTTCTATGAACCATTTGGAAAAACTAGAGAAATTTAGTGGTTTGAATTTCAAGAGGTGACAACAATAGATGTTTTTTGGCCACCCTGAACCTTGCAAGGTTATTAAGGCAAAAATGGCGAGATGGACATTTAAGCCATTAGTGTTATTAATGTATGGAACCATTCAAATTCTCATTTTAGGAATTATATTATGAATGGTTTGATTGACGTTTTGTACAATGTGTACATATCTAAAAAGACAGTTAAGGAGTTATAAAAATCCTCTAAACAAACATGTATAACAAGATCCACAATGAAATTGGAATTTGTTGTTAGAAATAAGTGTGATGGTGTGAAAATGCGTATCAAGAAAATGTTTTGGCTAGGAAAAACTTGATATTTAAGTGTGTTAATTGTGACTGACCTTTTTTTCTTGGAAACTTATGTGTGACTCTTTTCTCTCTTGAGGCCCACTCATAAGGTACTATTATCCCGGCCCCTCGTGGGTTTTTGCTTCGGCTCCTTAGGTGCTCAACCAAGGATCAGGGACCTCTTTACCCATTTGGAAGCACACTTGGTATCAACTGAGCTTATATTTACATAAGTAAAATATTCTATGTTGTATATAGGATAATAGTTGTGTGATATATTTTGATTAATAAAACAAAAATAATGCAGGGAAGAGGTAACTGTAGGAAGGAGAGTAACGTCAGGTGGAAAGAAGGAAGTTGTAGTTTAGAAGAAAGTATTTTTGATCACGAAGTTTACATCTACACCAACTCTCTTCCTTAGATTTCACTCTCATTTTCTTTTAAAATTTAAACTAATTTGTTTAATTTATTAGTGTGACATTTCTAGCTTGCTTCAGCTTTTCTAAACTCTAATTCCTAATTGGACTTCAATATTATTATATCTTTTTCCATAAACTAAACGTATGTGAGTTGATAATTGTTTCATTGATATGAGACTATTATTTCCACAACACTTTGTTTTAAAATGCAATGATGTTTTTCTCATTTTCTAACATGTTAGAGAACAAGAAATTAATTTTTATATGACTTATTGCATTTAATAAATTAATTAGTTTGACAAAAAACATCTACATCTCATCAAATCTGACAAAATACATTATCATAAAAGAAAAATGCATAATTACCATATCAACATAGTGGTGGATGATAACAATTTCGGCAGTCGTTAAAATGTGGAAAAGAGAAAAAAAAAAAAATGAAAACATTGCCTCTTACTCTCGATTATGCTTGGCTAAGCTACTAAAGAAGATAAAGTTCAATTATTCTTGGCTAAACTGCTAAAGAAAATAAAGTTATTAGTAGTATCACGAATGCTAGTGGTACACCATAAATTCATGGTTAGAATTGCATTTTCATTGTCCACTAATACTTTTGTACCAATATCAGCTAATGACACAAAGAAAGTCAATTTAACTCATACCAGTTGCATTAATTTTATAACAACTGAATAACAAGAAAAGAAAAGAACAACAACATCACTAAAGGTTTCACTTCAATTCGTTAAAACATGTACAATATAATAACACAACTCCTGGATTTACAATTTTGGCTTAGAAAGTCCAATACATAATAAGGTTTTTCAAATGAACGCTTGTATGTTACATTACAATTCTTACTATGTCAACTTTCTTTTGGATCTTGAATGGGAAATGAAGGAAGCAAGTTCAAACAATTTTGATACTTCTCATCCTTTTCAAGTAATTCGACGACAATGGAAGCTGTAAATGCATCTGGCATTATGTTCTTCTCTGCCATTTTGTGAAGGAGTTCTACCACTTTTGCTATCTCATTATTTTGCGAAAATCCGTGCATAACAGTATCAAATGTGATCACCTTAGGAGCACAACCTTTTTCTTCCATAATTAATAAAAAAATTATTTGCCTTTCCCAATTGCCCATTTTTACAGAGCCCATTGATTATGATACTATATGTCACAACATCTGGTAGCCAACCTTCTTGGGTCAAACTGTGAAATAGTTTACAAGCAATTTTGAGTTTTCTTGTTTTACACAATTCATCTAAGAGAAGATTGAAGATTTCAATTCTAAGGTTAAACTTGCTGTTTATTAAACCATGTAATACCTTCATTGCCTTGGTGATGCAACCATTCCTACACAACCCATCAATGAGGACATTATACGTACATTCATCAGGCTCAACATTATTAAGTTGCATCCCACCAAACATTTTTTTTCCATGTTCAATGTTACCGGATTGGAAAAGGCCACATAACAAGGTGCTATATGTAATAACATTTGGCACAAGTCCTCCTGAAATCATCTTCCTCTAAAGACTCATGGCTTTGTTTATGTTTTGTTTCCTGCAGTACCCACTGATCATGGTGTTGTAACTAATAACATCATGTCTACGCCCATTATTTGTCTTAGAAACAAACAACTTCTGTGCATCATCAATTCTATCCGTCAAACACAAACCGTTTATCAATATGTCATAAGTAATCGCGTCAGGACTCACACCTCTCTCAATCATTGAATCCAACATTTCATTTGCTTCATCTATCTTCCCAATCTTTCAAAAATCATCTATTAAGGTGTTATAAGTTATCATGTCGGGATTCACACCTCTCTCTATCATTAATTCTAACAATTCAAGAGCTTTGTCGATCTTGCCATTCTTACAAAGCTCGTCTATAATCACATTAATGTCAGTTGGCTCTCAACCATGATTTAAATCACTTGGAGAGGTCGAAATTAGCCATGGGAACATCCAAGGCATCCTTTAAAGCTGAAAAGTTCAAGACTCAACTGGAAGACACCAGACATTCTGAGTTGCTTAAAAAGTGCATAGACTGTCTTGTTGCTCTTTATCATACGCTGCTTATGTTTATTCATACAAAAAGATAACTGAAGCTACTGCAGCCTGTACACCTTCTCAAGTAAGCATAACATCTTCTTTTGGGCTTCAATTGATTTATTGCCTCCTAAGAAATTGCTCAATCGTATTTTCATATTGCAAGTACATGATATGTATACACCACATGCATGGATGCACAGATCAATGCAGTATTACATTGTCATGAAAGATGATGACTTTTTCGTTATATATTCTCCTTGACCCTACCTTACTTTTATTTGTTTCAGGAGTCCAAATCTTGGTGGATCCCAAATACGGTGTCCTCTTTCCAATCAGGATTGCACACTATTAAGTGCCAAGTTCAAGTCGTGAGTCGAATGCTGTTTGGTATTTTAATGATTATTACAATAGCTTATTTGCTTCTCCAACGTTCAAGTAGTCGCTCAAGACAGACAATGCCAATCACTTTCATTTTCCTGCTCTTGGGCTTTGCTCTTGTGTTTGGGAGGGAGCGGATACCTTTGGCTCCTGTACTGGGAGAGTCTCTGCTTGGTTCATTTTTTCGCAAATGTTTGCACATCAGAATTATTCCGTATCCTTCACAGGGCTGTCAATGTGTATCAAGGTACAAAAGACAACACAATCATTCCATACTGGATTCGAAGATCACTGTTCTATGCTACCATGCTTTTGTTTCTACCATTATTATGTGGTCTTCTGCCCTTCGCAAGCCTCGGTGATGGTTAGATCACTTCACTGAACTGGTCTTCAATGATCAGTCATCTACAAGTGATTGGGACGAGCTATGAGAGTCGAGCATTTCTCTGTCATACCTTCGTCTTTGTATAAGATTATCAGAGTTTTCATGTAAATTAGTCTTGTACCATATGTCAACTCTCAAGCTGCCTGTTGTATTTATGGCCTACATGATGTCCCAGAACAGCTCGCTTCATTTATTTCATTTATCCGTAATTATCAGAACCTCAGTCTAAACTAGTCTAGTGAATGCTAAGCTAATGGTTTTTAGTGGGAAAGTCAAGGCATTTTCACTTATTTGATTATGGCTGTGTCTTAGTGTAGTTAAGAACTTCAGTTGTAATAGCAAAACATTAACATTTTGCCTTGTGTATTATCATATTGAAAATAAAATGCTGAGGGTTGATTAGTTGGTGAAATCTCTTTTAGATTATATATTTAATCTCTCTTGGTATACCTCATCCCATTTCTTGACAAATGCATAGATGTACCCTTTTCTATGGCTGCTAGCTGATAATAAGATCCTAGTGAATGTTACAGTGAAGCCAGTGTTGCTGTGGAATGCATAGATATACCCTTTTCTATGACAAGTGCTGCATATATCAGGAGGGAAAACAGCCTGAAAGTTTTGGTGAAGCCAGTGTTGCTGATAGTAACGGAGAGCTCCTTGTTATTTCTGATGGCAGTTCCAAACTTCATTAAGATTGAATCCTCAATTCAGCTTGCACGTTTCATGTGTCCTAAACGGGACTTGTTTTCAACATATGAAACAGTAGCAGAGGGTCTAGTTGTTAAAGGGAGGTCACTGAAGAGGAATCAGGAGGTTCTGAGAGGTTTAGATCGAAGTCTAAACACAAAGACAAAATCTATAATTACTGCAAGAAGAATGGGCACATCAAGTCGGAATGCTACAAGTTGCAAAACAGGAATAAGAAGGACATCGTAGATCAGGAGGGAAAACAACTGGAACGTTCCGGTGAAGCCAATGTTGCTAACAGTAATGGATAGCTCCTTGTTATTTATGATGGCAGTTCCAAACTTTGTTAGGATGGGATTCTCGATTCAGTTTGCACGTTTTATATGTGTCCTAATCGGGACTTGTTTTCAACATATGAAACAGTAGCCAAGGGCGCTGTATTAATGGGGAATAATGCCCCTTTTAAGATAGTTGGTGTTGGAACCATTAGAATTAATATGTTTGATGAGGTTGCTAGGACACTTAGTGATGTAATACATGTCTCAAATTTGAAGCGAAATCTTATTTCTTTGAGAAACCCTTGATTTGGATGGACATCAATACACTGGTAAGGGTGAAGTTTTGAAGGTTAGCAAAGGTGCTCTCATTTCGATGAAAGGACAGAAAAAGTCCGGTAGTTTATATGTTTATATCTCCTCTAACAGGATGAATAGGAAGGTGCATAATTGCCTGAGTTAGGAAAAGATGTACAAACTTCTTATATTTTAAGAATAACTTAATAGAATTTCTAAAAGAGAATAACTTCAAAGAAGATCCATACTTCTTTTTGCTGAAACACACACATGCACACCCCAAACATGTCAAGCATAAATTAATGAGAAATTTTCTTGAATTTATTTATTTATCCAATGGGATCAGCCAAGATCAACTATTACTTGAAGGGTCCACATATCTACTTTTTAAATAAGGGACAATAATTCAGACAATGGAAAAAACTACTTACATAAAACTGATAAAACATATTTAGCGCGACTTAAAACCCTATCATTAAGGTGAAGAAAAAGGTGTACATTCAGCTTTCAATGAGGTGATATGTTCTTGAACTTTCTGTTTTAAAGACGATATTTAAAAGGTCAGAAATTTGCTAGAATTTGTGTACAATCAGCATTCAATGAGGTAATGTGTTCTTGAACTTTCTGGTTTAAAGACGATATTGAAAATGTCAGAAATTTGCTAGGATTTATTGAAATTAAATACTATTTATGTAGACTAAAAATCTATTCACATGAATAGAAGACAATTTTTTTTTTTTTGAAGTAACAAGAGACAACTATTAATGGGTCAAAGGTCTATCGATTCATTATTTGGTAAGTCCTTGTTCTAGTTTGATGTGGATTTTTGTCTAAAATATGCTTACAATTAGTGTACATGAAAATTTAATTATGTGCAAATTTTCATATTTTGTTAACTACTAATTATTATTGTTTGAAAAACTATATATTAATTGTATTTAACTCTTTAATGTAAAACATTTACATTAGTAATTAATTTATTTATACATAGAATTGTCACCGGAATGGAAATAAAATACAATTGTCTGCATCTAATAATTTATTTTATTGATAGCTTTTGGATTACTTCTATATTTACATAGGTAAAATATTATGTTGTATATAGTATAATGATTGCATGATATATTTTGATAAATAAAATAAAAATAATGCAAGGAGGAGGTGACTATGGGAAGGAGAGTAATGTAGAGTGCAAAGAAGGAAATGGTATTTCAAAAGAAAGTATTTTTGATCATGAAGATTACTTCTACACCAACTCTTAAACTAATTTGTTTAATTTATTAGCATCATATTTCTAGCTTGTTTCAGCTTTTCTAAACTCTAATTCCTAATTGGACTTCAATATTGTTGTATCTTATTCCATAAACTAAACACATTTGAGTTGATAATTATTTCATTGTTATGAGACTATTATTTCCACAACACTTTGTTTTATAATGCAATGATGTTTTTCTCATTTTCTAACATGTTAGAGAATAAGAAATTAATTTTTGAATGACTAATTGAATATTAAATCAATTAGTCTGACAAAGACATATGCATCTCATGAAATTGGACAAAATACATTATTATACAAGAGAAATGCATAATTACCATATCAACATAGTCGTGGATGATAATGATTTTGACAATCGTTAAAATAAAAAGAAAAGAGGATAAAAAAAAAAAAAATGATAACGTTGCCTCTTACACTCAATTATGCTTGGGTAAGCTACTACAGAAGATAAAGTTCAATTATGCTTGGCTAAGCTGCTAAAAAAAACAAAGTTAATGCTGACATCACAAATGCTAGTGGTACACCACAAATTCATGGTTAGAATTGCTTTTTCATTGTCCACTAATACTTTTGTACCAACATCTGCTAATGACATAAACAAATTCAATTTTTGACTCGTACCAGTTGCAATAATCTTATAAAAGCAGAATAAACAAGAAAAGAAAAGAACAATAAAATCACTAAAAGTTTCACTTCAATTAATTAAACCAAACATATAACAAGGTTTTCCGAATTAAAGCTTGTATATTACATTACAATGCAACTCACATAAGGCTTACTATGTCAACTTTCTTTAGGATCTTTAATAGGAAATGAAGGAAGCAAGTTCAAACAATCACGATATTTTTCATCCTTTTCAAGTAATTCTATAACAATGGAGGCTGTAAATGTATCTGGCGTTATCTTTCTCTCTGCCATTTTGTGAAGGACTTCCACTGCTTTTGCTGTCTCATTATTTTGTAAAAATGCGTGCGTAACAGTATTATATGTAATCACATCAGGAGCACAACCTTTTTCTTCCATAATTGATAAAAAATTATTTGCTTCTTTCAGTTGACCATCTTTACAAAGCCCATTGATCATGATAGTATATGTGATAACATCTGGTAGCAAACCTTCTTGAGTCAATTTGTGAAATAATTTATAAGCAATTTCAAGTTTTCTTGTTTTACACAATCCATCTAAGAGACAATTGAAGATTTCAATTCTAAGATTAAACTTGCCCTTTATTAAACCATATAATACTTTCATTGCCTCAGTGATGCAACCATTCTTGCACAACCCATCAATGAGGACATTATACGTACATTCATTAGGCTCAACATTATTAAGTAGCATCTCACCAAACATTTTTTTTCCGTGTTCAATGTTACCAGCCTGGAAAAGGCCAGATAACAAGGCGGTATATGTAATAACATTTGGCACAACTCCTCTTGAAATCATCTCCTTGTAAAGACTCATGGCTTTGTTTCTGTTTTGCTTCTTGTAGTACCCACTGATCATGGTGCTGTAACTAATAACATCATGTCTACACCCATTATTTGTCATAGAAACAAACAACTTCTGTGCATCATCAATTCTATCCGTCAAACACAAACCATTTATCAATATGTTATAAGTAATCGTGTCAGGACTCACACCTCTCTCAATCATTGAATCTAACATTTCTTTTGCTTCATCTATCTTCCCATTCTTACAAAATTCATCTATCAAGGTGCTATAAGTTATCGTGTTAGGATTGACACCTCCCTCAGTCATTAATTCTAACAATTCAAGAGCTTTGTCGATCTTGCCATTCTTACAAAGCTCGTCTATAATCACATTAAATGTCACCACAGAAGGCTGCACACCTTGATCTTCCATCTCAACAATCAAAGCTTTAGCTTCCTCCCATTTGCCCCCACAACACAAACCATGAATTAAACTAGTATAACAAACTACATTGGGACTGATTCCTCGGCCCTTCATTTCTGAAAAAAGTTCCTTTGCCTTGTCTATAAATCCCTCCTTACAAAGACCATCAATCACACAATTATAAGTAAAAATATTAGGGCAAAATATAATCCCATTTTCACCATTCCCTTTAACCATTTCTTCATGTAACTTAACAGCAAGGCTCGTATTCCCTGTTTGGCACAAACCATGTATTAGTGTTCCAAATGTCACCACAGTGGGCCTACAACCAAACGCAATCATATTCTTAAACCACCGGTTAGCCTTCATGACTCTGCCCTCCTTACACAGACCTTTAATCAAACAAGTAAAAGTCACGACATTTGGGCTAAAACCCATCCTCAATATCCTCCCGAAAACCAGAAGACCATCAGAAACTCTACTTACATTGCACAAGCAATTCACCAAAACAGTAAAAATAATCAAATTTGGGGACAACCCAGTAGAGGTCAACCTCATAATAAGAGAAATAACAGTATTGTAATGCTTATTCTTCGCAAGAGAAGCAAACAAAAGAGTGAAGGATGACATATGAGGAGGGGGTTTCTGCTGAATCAAGCAATCAAATATACGATGAGCTTCATGGGGAGAGATGTTACCTGATCTGCATTTATCTCTGAGGAAACTCTCAAATGCCTCTGGGTTGGTGGGTTTTTGAGAGAACTGTTTGCATTTCAAAGCTGTAAACATCAAAGATGAAGAAGGAGGACGAAGAAGGGCTTTGAAAGCCATTGCAAAGCAATTTTGCTGAGTTGAGGGTTTGAGCTGTATCGATTCTCATTATAAACGTGATGTTTACTATATTCAGAACACCGTGGGGGTGTTCTTAGTAATACTCGAATGGGCCTATCTCTCTTCTTCATTGGGCCTTGATACGGTCCAACTCGGCCCATGCGTGGTAGTCTTCAGCATTGGATTATGGATGCCCAATGGATTAGGAGCTGCCTTCTAATGTGTTGCACTTAATGAAATTTAAGAGACATTATCATTTTTTGCTATTAATATACTTTCAAACCATTATATTAATTCTTTCATTTGGAGTGATGTTAGTTGTAACAACTACGTTTGTAATATTTTTTTCATTTACAATATCATCTCAAGAGATTTTTAATAAGAGAATAATTAATAATATTCTCAAGGTCATTAAATTTTTTTTGAAAAACAGACACAATTTATTCAATAAACACCTATAAGTACTGTTGACGTTCGGAGACTGTGAACATCCAATTAGGAGTCGGAACTTCGCCAACGAAATGATTTGTATGAGGCCGGCGGTAAAGACTATGTCGAGCGGGGGGTGAAGACCACACCGGACAACCCTTTTTAGCCCTAAGAAGCTCGCGTCTGAAGTTGAACCTATAACTTTATAGGTGTTTTTGGATTAACAATTCCTACCATCAAGTTAAATCTTGGGGACGGTCAACAAGTACAACATTAGAAGTACAATTTGAAACAAAATGAAACCAAAATTGACTGAAATTAGCTCTGAAAACTAAAGTTGCAAACCTATGATTTGCCTTATTATTCCTTTTAAGAGTAAATGACACGTAGCATTGCCCAACAAATATAACATTGAAGGACTTTTTGTTACTGAAAAATTCTAAGCCCAAATTGACAAGAGCACCAATCGAGCATCTATCTCCACAACTTGAGGCTTTAAGTCATGAGTCAAAACAAATTTCAAACTCTCTTGAACCACCACACATTTAATCAAAAAAGGAGTGAAAAAAACTAGTCATCTTCATTAAGAGAACACTTTTAACAACCTTAAGATTATCTTGAATTAGAGCTCCAATCTACACAAATCCAAATATAACACCAATTGTTGCATCCACATAGACATTGAAATTTGAAAAAAATACATGTTATCTTGAAATTTCACATAAATGGCAAGCAAGAAGCAATTTTTTTTTTTTTTTCATAATCATTGGAAAAAATGATATGATTACGAGGATTTGAATGATTTTTATTTCTAGAGACATTGCAAATTATAATAATTAGGGGAAACTTTTTTAATCCTTGAGATTTAAAAAATATCACATTTTTAAAACTCTTTTGGAAACAATTATTTATATCCTTAACTTTTTCAAAATTTTTTAAAACGTCAAAATGAGTAAAAAGATTTTTTTGCACTTGATGGTTGTTAGTGGTACTTAAATTATTGGATATATTCTTATAAAATAATGAATTTACAAATTAAGTGAGAAAATATTAATTAAAAAATAAATAAAATTAATATTAAAATAAATTATACAAAACTAAATTAAAAAAAAAAAACATAAATAGAAAATAGAAAATGCATCTTTAACATCTATATGAGAGATGGATGATAGAGATAGAACTTACATAAAAAATAAAAATAAAAATAAAAATAGGGAAAAAAAAGGATGAAGTTGACTACCCATCTGAGAGATACATCTCCTCTCGTATCTTGTCGCCGCTCCTTTCTAATCCTGTCGTCAACTACCCATTGCAGTCACAATCTCTGTGTGCTTCCACTTCTAGTTCATTCACCTCGCCAACCAACCATTAAAGGAGAGAGACAATGGCATAAACTAGTGGTGGGTTTTGATTCTTTCGTATCGCTCACTCATCTTCAAGTCCGATGAGCATCTCCAGTTCGAAGAGTATCACCTCTCTCACTCATCTTGGCTTCAATTATTTAAATCCAGGAAGGCGAGATGTGGGTTTCACCCAGATCGTCTTGTTCTAAGTACAAAAAACTGACCTGGATATGACTTAGGTTGAATCTAGATCAAGACAATTTGGGTTCTTTAATCATCAATTCTTCACAGTCAGTACTAATCGCCGTAGGCATGTGACAGGCCCCTCTCTTTACTAGGCCTACCGGTTACCTTACAGTAGCCCTCCAGCGGATATCTGATCCAACTGGAAGGTTCTCGTAAAGTTACGCCGTTTACTTTTAATAACTTTATGTTAATGCGTAAACGTGGGAAAATTTTTCTTTTTATTTTGAAAGTTTTATGAAACGAATTTATAAAAATTTGGGTAGCATAACGGTTGTTTTCCGAATATACCACCCTATAAATTTTAAAATTTAACACTTCTATAACAAACATTTCTCCACTACTGAGCTTCGGGCCCTCAAAACGTTTCCATAATCCAACCACAAATAATTTCAATTAAAATCCATAAATATTTTGCATTTTCAATTAAGATAATTATACAATTTAATTTATCAAAACTTACTTTTATAAATACAAACTACCATATAATACAACTCCAAAATATTATTTACAAATATTCACCAAAAGTTGTATAAAATTCATGACATACACTTTTAAACTAAACTTATGCAGTGATGCTGTTGCGTTAGACCACTTACACGTCCGGTGGAGTCTCTTCTTGTCAACGGCTCGTTCCTGCACCTGAGAAGGATTTTTATAAAATACAAAAATAGGGTGGTGAGTATAAAACTCAGTGAGTGGATAATTTTTCATTAATGTGCTCTTTTTCTAAAGTGTATGCTTCCTCCCAAAATACTTTGTAAACTAATAATCTTTCTATAAATTTATAAAAATTAAGTGGAGAAACTTTTTCAAAAATAGAAACTAATAATCTTTCTATAATTTTATTAAAGTTACAAAACTGAGTAATTCTTATAAATATTTCTTTATTTCTCGAAACTAGAAATAATTTCTAATTTAATAAACTTCACGCTTATTGACGTGTTTTTCTCTTTTATCAAAACTGAGTAATTTTTTTGTTTTTTGTAAACCTTTCTTTATTTCTCAAAACTGGAAATCAATTCTAATTTAATCAATTTCATGTCTATTAACGTGTTTTTCTCTTTTATCTCGCCAAAGGCAACCCAGGGAAACTTAGCTCCATTATGACGGAATCTCTCAACGCCACAAGAGCTCGAGAATGCTACTAGGCGTAGTTGCAGATGTGGAAAACCTCTTGGGGTTATGATCCCCTCCCAATATCAGGTAGATCTATGCTACCATATACATGCAGAGGGCGACTGACAGACTCGACTCAACCCCCCCAAGTTAGTGTTAGTAACTGACTCTCCCAACTGCTCTTGCCATACATGCATACGGTACTTCGGTCGGAAATCTCTGGAGGCTAGGGTAAACCCAAGGCATTTAAATCTTTTTATAATAAAAATCTTACTTTTCTTTTCTTTAATAAAAATTTTACTTTTCTTTTTCTTTAATCACTTGAAATAAAACTTTACTTTTTCTGAGGCCGAAGCCTATCATTTATAAACAACTTTAGCATGTATGAATTCTCGAGTATAATTACTTAACATACTAATTTACTTTAATACTCAAATGCTTATAATTGCAATTAAATAAAATATTCATGCAATTCATATAAAAATATGTAACATGCTAAAATAACTTTAAAATCACATAATAAATTCTTTTACTAAAACAACAATTAAATGACTCAATTCTCATATTGTAAATTTCTTTTCTAACCTCAACTTTGTAATCGAAATTACTTTTGAAATATCTTATCAACTTGACTTCATGCATGTATATATATATATATATATATATATATATATATTAAAAGCTTACTATTTTTACTTTGCTTAACAATAAATAAAGTTAGCATATAAATTCAAGTAATATTCATGCATGATAAAACTTAAAAATATGCAACCATTTAGTTAAACTTAATAACTTGAAATAAGGTAAATAACTTCTCATCAAAACAATTCAATACTAAAATATATGGTTGCTAATATGGATAATCAACTTATAAATTCATCAAAACTTTTAAAGTAAAACTATTCACAATTTACTTTCAATTACTTCACCACCTCTCCAACACTTCTTTTTGATTCTTGAGATTTTCCTACAATTTAATCCAACCAAAATCTTGGTTTAGGATTCATGAATACACCACAATTTCAACTTCATTAAAATTCCATACACCAATATATAATAACATTATATTCTTGACAATCTTCCAATCACTTTCTAATCCAAAGTTTTTGCATTTAAACTTATTCAACCATCCAACAATTTATTCACTTTAATCCAACACATCAATTGCCAAAAGATTACTTAATCTAACTTAATATATATATATATATTCAATAAATTCACCACTTTGCCTTATCTTCCATTATTAATCTCACATCAAATTCAATTCATTCCTTTGGTGCTAAAGGAATCAAACACATCATAATCACCATCCAAACACATATAATAATTCATTCAAGAATTCCATCATTCACTTACATAAATTTCAAATAAAAATATACTAACTAATCAATTACTTTATCCTTCAATATATTTTCTCAATAAATTCACAACTCCATCAACTTTCCAACTAATATTCTCATATCCATTTCCATTTATTTCTTTGGTATTAAAGCATTCAAACCCTTATAGACATCATCAAAATACATAAAAATTATTGAATAACAAATTCACTTTCACACTTAACCTTAACTAACATAATTATCCAACTTTCAAATTTCCATTTTTCTTGCATTCTTTGATGTCAACCAATTCATTTTCATTCCATAACCTTATACAATCCACTTAATCTTTTAAAATAAGCTCAACATATATAAAACAACAATTGCTCAAGCACTAATATAATTATTCACCAACTCATTTATTTGTTTTTCCTTACAAGATTTTCTTTCAATCAACATAAATCTCACATATAATTTTATCTAATCATCCAAATAATCTCATCACCTATACTTTTATAATTTAATCACATACTAATATATGACAACTTCATCCATCCTCTTCATTTCAAACCAAATAATCACACATAAACACTTCAACAATCATCCATTAAATCAACTACAACCTTAAACTAAAAGAATCAATTAATATCATCAACTTTAACTTACAAATCGTAACTCTTACCTTTCAAAAACCTTGATCCAAGACTCCTAAATCCTCTTCTTCACTTCCAAGCTTAGATTAATGATGATTAACCTTGATTTAAATCATATAACTCATCAAAACTTCATATAAATCAATAACTAAAAAAAATCCATCAACCAAATATAAAATAACTTCCACTTACTCTCACTTTTTCTTGTAGAAGATGGATGGATTTGAGAGGCTACAAGGGATGGATCATCTCTTCTTCTTCTTCTTCTTCACGGCTGCATAAATTTCTTCTCCTTCCCTCACGGTTTCAGCTCACGCCTGCAGCTCTCTCTCTCCCTCTCGGTTCTGTTTTGTCTCACGGGTTCCAGCTTGTCTTCACGATTTCTTCTAATTCACTCTCTATATGTTTGATTTCAAAACCTTTTTTTTTTTTTTGAGAAAAAAATTGTTTGGAATATTTTTTGGAAAACAATATCTTTGTGAAATTGTTTTGTTGAATGAGAAAATGTATGTTGCAATTTTTTTTTGCAACAAATTTGATTGGCTTTGGTTCGATAAGTTTAAAAGAAAATTAATTTTTTTTACTAGTTTGCTAAAACATTTTCTTAAAAAAAAAAAAACAATCATTTTACTAAGGCAGTGTGATTGAATTTTGTCGACGTTGATTTCTGGTCGACAAAACCTCAAAAGCCAATACCTGCAATCAATGTGAAATAAAATAGAACACGAGAAAGAGAGATGACAGAGAACAAAAACAGCACAAAGAAGACACAAGGTTTTTAATGTGGTTCAGTCAATAAGCCTACGTCCACGACTGTCTTTCAATATTTTGGCAGAATGACAGTATAGTATTGTCTGTATATGTTACAATAGATTTTTAGCCTCTATTTATAGAGAAGATGTGTTAAAATTAGGTAGAGATAAAATAGGAAAAAAATTTTGAATTGATTACACTTCCTAATAAATTGGAGCAAAATCGGGAAACTGTTTCATATAATTCGAGATCACGTTGACTGAGTTCAAATTTGAATTAACTTTCTATTCTGATGAAAGAATCACGATCAAATCGGATAACCGTCTTTTATGAAATATTTCCTTTAAACTGTTCGTTGAGCGAGCTATACACTGCTTTAGGCGATCTTGAGTTGTACACTGAGTAACGAGTTGTGCATGGCGCGAGCTGCATGATATTAGCAGCGATCTATGATTAGTGATCGTGACCCGAGCTCGCTGGTCCAAGCTGTAGAGCTCGCATGGGTTTGATATTGATAAATCGGGTCTTGTCTAATGGACCGCTTCATTGGGTTGACTTGTTGGGCTTTTATCAAGCTTTCACTAGCCCATTGGTGAATCCAGAAAATACACATAACATCAGTCCCCCAGCTCTCAGTTTATCTGCAAATTGGGAGTTTGAACTCGCTAGTAAAAGCTAACTTACTTTGAATTGTTGTTTTGTGCTCTTTCAAATTCTATCCCATCATTTTTGACATGTGGCGGCCGTTTGCACAATAAATGAATCGGTACTGACAAGTCTTGTGTCACGCGTATTTAATGTGCACATCTTTCAACTGACGGCTGTATGATTACAAAGCTATTATTCGTGATGCACTATTAGATTTCAAGGCGGTTACATGGCACTCAGATCGAACGGTTAGGGCTCGAACTTGCCCACCTATATAAAGTGGTGGAGCCCTTTCGCTTTCTCTTTCACCCTGTCATCTTCTTCCAGCCACCAATTTTCCTTTGCTACGTTTTTCATCGGTTCTTCTCAAGTTCTTCATTCTCAGCCATTGTTTCTTCCATCTTCGACAAAGATTCATGGTAAGTTCTGTCTTTTGACTTCAAGTTTTCAGTTTTTGGCTTATTTTTATTGTGTTTGAGTTGCATTGCACTTGCATTTTGCTTCTAAAATAAGTTGAACGTTTCGTATTCTTGATATTAAATCTCTATCTCTACGTTTCTTGTTGATTACGATTCTTCATTTTCTATTAGTTTGATCTTGTTGTCTGTCTATTTGCGACCTGTTTACTGTTTGTGGCCTGTCATGCATGTGAACTGTAGGATTAGGCACCTGTAGGTAACTCGTAGGTCGTTCTATCATAGGTTGAGCCCCTCCTCCCCCCCTCCTACTACATTAGTGATCTATAGAGTAGATCTTATAAAATGTGAACCTAATGGTCTACTTGATGCGACATAACTGTACCCTCTTTTATGTAGATGGCTTCAAGTGGAGTTCGAAATGTTGGTGAGGCAACCCAAAATGGGGAGGTTCTCGAACAATTTGCAACTCGAGCCGATTTTGAAGAGATTCGTCGACTTGAAGCGGAGCTGTGAGCTCACGAGGAGAGGGAAGCTCGCGAGGTGTTCACGCATCATACTTCCACAATGGATTCTGTCAAGTTGGAGGGAGTCGCTCTTCAATATCATATTCCTAGAGGTTGCCGTGCAATGTCACTTGCTCATAACAACCATGCATGCTATCCTTTAAGGGGGTACGTCGCTATCAGCACCCAGCATCTTGGGCCCGGGTTCAGATTCCTAATTCCTCTTTACTTGATCAAGTTCCTGAACGTAGTTAAGCTTTCATCATTCCAACTGACCCCGAACTCGTACTTACAGTTGACTTCCTTGACCTTGGCCTTTCTTAAAAATGATCTTTCTCTTCTAACGTCAAAAATCATAAATAATCTTTACAGCATCAAAACTGGTAGCAGTTCAAAAGATGGAAAGCAAGAGGGAATTTATTATCTCGCAGCTTGTCAATCGGAATACAAGAGCCTCTTAACCCGAGAAGATGTAAAGGGTAAATCCAATGTAGGGGCTTACAAGACGAACTGGTTCTTCGTCTCTTGCCTTTCCCTCAGAGATCTCAAAAACTTCAGTTTCGTCCTGAGTCCAGGTATATAGCGGAAATACTTTGTGAGCTATGATAGTTGTTTTTTTTTTTTTTTTTTTAACACTTTGTTTTGCAGAACTGAAAGCGAACAGATCTTCTTTCAGTAACGAGGAGAAGAGGGTTCTCAGGGTGCTCATAAGTTCCGGTGAAATGAGCATCAGTGTCAAATTTGACAACGACTTCCTCCGAACTTATGGCCTTACTCCTCCTAATGATTCTCCGTTGATAGACTATAATAGAGACATAGGAAGCAGGGAGAATTCGAGCTCCCTTCCATCTTTGAGGTACCCATTGAAGAAGAGGCCACTCTTGCTGCTCAATCAGCTCCAGCTCCTACCTCCACCTCGTAAGCAGATCAGATTCCTACTTTCCAATCAATCCGAATTCCTACCTCCACCTCGCAGGTAGAACCAACTCCAATTCCCGCTCCAAAAGCAGTTCCAACTATTGCTAAAGCGGCTCCGGCTCCAGCTCGTACCTTGCCAACAAATGTATCTCAAACTATTTCTCTAGCTTCAACTTCCGCCTCTGAGCGAGCCTCAATTAGGAGAAAGCTCACTATTCTGCAATTCCCTTATAAGCGATCTGCTGAAGCTCCAACCCCTTCAACTGCTCCCTCAAAGCGACCTGCTAAGGCAAAAACTCCTTCAGTCACTGCTCCCAGCCAAGTGCCGCCTCTAGCAACCACAGCAGACCCATCCTCGGTTATTTCCCCCGGTTCACAGCTCGAAGTGGGGGAAGTTCAATCAATTGAAGTCTCATCCCAAGGGACCCAAGCTGATGCTAGCAGAGGTGGAAGGAGAAAGAGTATGGGTAAACGCACCTCTACCATGTGATGTCATGTATATAAAGGTAAAGAGTCTAAGATTGCACCGGCTGAAGAAACTGCTTTGCCAACCATAACAAGCCCTGAAGATGGACTAGAGGGAAGATATCTCAAATCTTTCCTCGAAAATTGATCGGATATCATGATGACCCATACGAGGGCTTTGGAAAATAAGTCTCTCAAGGGCTTGGATCTGGACGAATACGTAGGTCGACATGCAATGCTGATAACTCACTTCTTTTTTTTTTTAACTCTTTTTTTCCCATACTTTATTAAATACTAACTTATAGAGTTTTAGGCCGAAGGAGAGGAACCAAGTTTGCTGAAGATCGCATAATGAAGCTGGAGAACAAGCTGGAGAAGGCAAAAAAGGAAATAAAAGCCTTGATTGAGGAGGCTTTGGATGCTAGGAGGCACGAAGAGGATCATGAGGCAATATTGGCGGCAGCTAACATAGTTAAACAGACAGCTGAGGAGGCTCTGATGCGTGTAGAAAACGATTATGAAGCTACAAGGTCTCATCTCGCTGCCTTGCTTCGTAATTGTGAAAATGAACTGAACAAGGCGAATGATGAACTGCACGAGCTGAACTTGTCGAAAAAATGGTTGAGCGAGTGGAAGCTACAGCGAAGCGAACTGAAGAGGCTGAATAACGAGCTGAGATTACAGAAAAGCAAGTTGAGGTGGTCGGGCAACAAGTAAAGGTTACATTACAACAAGTTGAGGCGGTCAAGAAACGAGTTAAGGCAGCCGAGCAGTAAATGGAGGCCATGCAGCGAGAAGCTGAGGTTGCTAATCGCCGTGCACATGACACTTGTGTAGAGTTTATGGTTTTCAGAGAGAGATCTGCTCAGGAAGCGAAAATGCGGGTCACTCAAGCCAAAGATGAGGTAGAGGAAGAAACGGGTATTAACTTCATCTTCACGCTGTGGATGTCCCACCCTGAGCTAGATTTTTTTATCTTTGGTGATGAGGGATTCTGAGTTGTGGAGAGGTTTAAAGCAGAGACTACCTCGTCCTCAATCATATCGGATGCGTTTCCTTTGACAATGGAGATGCTTGGTGCGACCTTTCAGGCTGAGCCCGTTCAAGTCACCAAGCTCTCGAGCTCGTTATCTAGCGATGACTCCCTTTTAGGACCAGATTCTCCTGCTCAAGGCCAGTAGCTTGCCTTGTTTTCTGCCTTTAAACTTGATCTTTATGTTTAGCCTTGTACGTCTATCTCAATTTGTAATGAATTTTTTGAGCTTAATGAAAATTTTATTTTGACTCATGTTGAGCATATTTGAATATCTTCATTTGCTATTCATTACATTTTATTGTGGGATTTTTGTGAATTAATCATTTCAACGATATTTAACATAAACCGGCTTAAGATCGCAAAGCTACTGCAACAGCTTGAATAATTGTTTCAGTTAATTTATAGTAAAATCTTCTAATACGGGCAGCAGGTCGAAACCTTGACTGCTTTGTTGAAGTGTTGACGAGCTATACAGGAGTTCGTAACCTCGTCTGTTATGACTTTTAATTTTAGCGAGTTATGCAAGGATACGTAACCTCGCCTGCTTTTTTGGCTTTACTTTGGCGAGCTATACAGGGGTACGTAACCTCGCCTACTTTTTTGGCTCTATTTTGGCGAGCTATGTAAGTGTACATAACCGCACCTGCTTTTTTAGCTCTATCTTGGCGAGCTATGCAGGGGTACGTAACCGCGCCTACTTTTTTGGCTCTATCTGGGCAAGCTATGCAAGGGTACGTAATCTCGTTTGTTTTTTTGGCTCTATCTGGGTGAGCTATGTAGGGGTACGTAACCACGCCTGCTTTTTTGGCTCTATTTTGGCGAGCTATGCAGGGGTACGTAACCTCGCCTATTTTTTTGGCTCTATTTTGAGCGAGCTATGGGCATGACAACGAGCTAATAGGATGGAGCCCGCTGGCTTGATAACTTGTAAATTTTGAACTTATAAATCATTAAGAGTAATCACTCAATAACATAACAAATATGAGGAAACTAGAGCTTTCATTAATCCTAATAAGATTGGACTACAAATTAAATACATGTAACAAAAAGGGTTACCGATAGTATAGACAAAGATGCTCAGCGTTCCATGCTCGAGGAACTTCAGCTCTGTTCACATTGGCTAATCGGTAAACTCCATTTCCCAAGTTCGTTTTGATGACATAGAGGCCTTCCCAATTTGGGCCTATGAGCCTATCACTAGTTTTGCGGGCTCTAGGCAAAATGAGGCGAAGTACTAGATCTCCTACGTTGAAACTTCGAACTCTAGTCTTTCTGTTGTAATACCTCGCGATCCTTTGCTGATAGACAGCTACCTTCAACTGTGCTGCTTCTCTGACTTCTTCAATCAGATCAAAGTTTGTGGCAAGTAGTTAGTCATTATCTTCTGGATTGAAGGTCGCTCTACACTGCGAGGTTATTTCTAGCTCTGCTAGGATCATGGCCTCAGATCCGTACACCATCGAAAAGAGCGTCTCGCCCGT
Source organism: Litchi chinensis (assembly GCA_019925255.1). Classification (NCBI taxonomy): domain Eukaryota; kingdom Viridiplantae; phylum Streptophyta; class Magnoliopsida; order Sapindales; family Sapindaceae; genus Litchi; species Litchi chinensis. Next base: position 22,518,709 of record CM034471.1, read on the forward strand.
GGTGCTACGAGTTGTGGTCCTATAAGCCCATAACACCTTCTGAAGCTCGTCTACCTACGCTCCTTTCGTTGCTTTCAGTTTCATCTTCAAGGTCTGTTTTATAATCTTATTCACAACTTCAACTTGGCCATTGGCTTGTGGATGATCCATTGTTGAGAAGCTTTTGACGATCTTGAGGTCGTTGCAGAACCTGAGAAATTGGTCGCTGCTGAACTGGGTTTCATTATCTGTTTCGATCTGTTGAGGAACCTTAAACCTGCAAATAATATTATTCCACACGAACTTTTCAATCTTCGTCGTGGAAATTTCTGTCAACTCTTTTGCTTCTGCCCACTTGGTAAAATAGTCGACTGCAACCATGGCATATTTGCACCTCCCATGAGCAGTAGGCAGTGGCCCAATCAGATCCATCTCCCATATCGCAAAAGGTCACGGGCTCACCATTTGTTACAGATAGGCTGGTGGAGCTCGTGGAACCTGAGCAAACCTTTGGCACTTGTCGCACTTCTTGATCAGGTCGATAGCATCCTGTTTCATGGTGGGCCAATAGAACCCTTATCGGAGTGCCTTATGTGCTAGAGATAACCCTCTAGCATGATTCTCATAATGGCCCTTGTGTATTTCCTTCATCATGGTCTCGCAGTCTTGGCCATCGATATATCTCAAAAGTGGGGCTGAAAAACCTTCTTTGTACAATACGTCGTCATAGATGCAATATTGGACTGCTCTAGCTCGTAAACGTCCTGCTTCCAATTTGTCACTTGGCAACTTTCCATCCTGTAAATAACTCAAAATTGAACTCATCCAAGAATCAGGCTGTACAGTTATGGTCATCACTGAATCTCTCTCATCTGTGCTCCAGGCTGGCAGAAACTCTACTGGTATTGTCCTAAGAAAATTTACATCTCGGGTGGTTGCCAGGCGAGCTATTGCATCTGCATACGAGTTCTGAGCTCGTGGAATCTGCTTCACCTCGTATTTCTGAAAAGTACTTAGCATCTCATAGACCTTTTGAAGGTAAATAGTCATCTTGGGCCTCCTGGTCTGATACTCCCCTAGTATGTGACAAACTACGAGCTGTGAGTCACTGAAGACCCTTAATCGTTCAGCTCGCATCTCCTTAACCAAGTGTAGACTTGCGAGCAATGCTTCATATTCAGCTTCATTATTTGTGGCCTGAAAACCAAACCTCAGAGCGCAAAAGATTTTATGACCTTCAGGACTAATCAATAAAATTCCAGCTTGGGCTTTCTGCTCGCTAGACGACCTGTCGATATATAATTCCCAAGTCGGACCTTCAGAAGATTCACCTTCATCGTCTACGGGCCCAATAAATTCTGTAATAAAATCTGCAAGAGCCTGGGTTTTGATGGCGGTTCTTGGCTTGAATTGTATGTCAAACTGTGCGAGCTCCACTGCCTATTTAAGTAAGCGACCTGAGGTATCTACCTTCTGTAAATCTGCTTTAGTGGATACTGGGTGAGGACTTAAATTATGTGAGCTTGAAAATAAGGTCGTAGCTTTCTCGATGCGGTGACCAGGCTGCGACCAGGCAATAGGCGAGTTTATCTATCTGCGAGTACCTGGTTTTAGCATCCTGCAGCCTCTTACTTACATAATACACGGAAAGCTGCGTCTTTTCCTCTTTTCTCACCAAAGCAACACTTAAAGCTTGTTGAGATACCCCCAAGTATAAAGTAAGCTTTTCTCCTTCTTTGGGTTTGGAAAAAAGTGCAGCTCGTACCATATACTCTTTCAATTGCTGGAAAACTGTTTCCACTATTCAGTCCACTCCAAGCTTTTTGCTTTCTTCAAAATATCAAAGAACGGGATGCACTTGTTTGTGGCCTTCGAGATGAACCTGCTTAGTGCTGCGACCTGGCCATTAAGGCTTTGCACATCTTTAACCCGAGTAGGCGACCTCATGTCAATCAGTGCTTTAATCTTCTCTGAGTTATCCTCGATACCTTTACTATTCACTATGAAGCCAAGAAATTTGCTTGAGGCTACCCTAAATGCACATTTGTACGGGTTCAGCTTCATCTGGTAGCTCATCAAAATCTAAAACATCTCATCCAAGTCGCGCACATGATCACCCATCTGCTTGGATTTTATCAACATATCATCGACATAGACCTCAATGGTCTTCCCAATCTGTTCTTCAAACATCATATTCACCAAGCGTTGATAGGTCGCTCTTACATTCTTCAACCCATAGGACATCACCTTGTAATAGTATAAATCACGATCTGTCACAAACGAGGTGTGTTCTTCATCCTCGGGATTCATTGGAATCTTATTATAACCCGAGTATTCATCCATGAAGTTTAGGAGTTCGTGTTTAGCTGTTGCATCCACGAGCTGGTCTATTCTTGGCAAAGGGAAGTCATCTTTTGGGCATGCCTTATTCAAATCAGTAAAGTTGATACAAGTTCTCCACTTCTCATTTTTCTTCTTTACCAGCACAGGGTTAGCAACCCAAGTTGGGCAGTACGCTTCTCGGATAAATTTGTTTACCAGTAGCTTATCCATCTCTTCCTTCAGTGCAAAGTAGCGTTCTGTCATCATTAGTCTTTTCTTTTAACGAACTGGCCTATGGTGGGGATCGATATTCAATCTGTGTGACATGACCTTGGGGTCTATTCCCACCATATCTTTATGATTCTAAGCAAAAACATCCAAGTTCACCTTTAGGAAATCAGTGAGCTGGACTTTTATTTCTGGAGTTAAACCTCTTCCCAGCTTCAGACACCTCTCAGGATCTACTTCTCTGACTTGAACATCTTCCAGTTCCTCAACTAGCCCAGTAGCTCGCTCTGCATCCACTTCGCGAGGGTCAAGATCATGATTAACTCCCTTTTCAGTCATAGCTCATGGCTCGTCCCTCCGAAACCACGTTCACTTTCTTTCTTTTACGCCTATCTTCACAACATCCTCATAACAGCGTCTAGCTAAGTGCTACTCTCCCCGAACACATCCGACGCCATTGGAAGTTGGAAACTTGACTATGAGGGTCCTGAAAACTTGACTGTGAGGGTCCTGGTTAAAGTAACCACGTTCAGATCATTCATCGAAGGTCTTCATAGGACCACATTGTATGCTAATGGGCAGTCAATGATAAAAAAATCCACCAATACAGTAGCTTGGCGACTTGCTTCCCCAAGCGTAAGTGACAGCTTAATCTGACCCACTGGTACAACAACATCTCCAGTGAAACCGTAAAGAGGCTTTGAGGAAGATCTCAATTGTTCTGTTCCTAGCCCTATCTGGTCAAAACAACTCATGTATATCACATTTACCAAGCTCCCAGTGTCAATCATGATACGTCGCACTTCCATGTTGCTGATCTTAGCTCGGATGACCAGTGCATCATTGTGAGGCTAGATCACACTTCTAGCATCTTCCTAAGTGAACACAATTTCCTCCGAGGTCATCCTCGTCTTCTTTACAGGTCCCTCCGACCCACTGACCTGTAAAGTATGATTTGCTTCCCTAATATACCTCTCGTGCGACCTGTTTAAAGCACCTACGATATGGGGGCCACCATGAATTGTAAAAATTGTCCTTATTGCAGGTTCGTGATCTGGCTCAAGAGCTCGCTAGGGCTACTACTGTATTGGTTGTTGTTGCTGCTAAGGTCGTTTTTGTGGAGGTCGTGAGTCTACAGGTCTCACCACGTAATCTCTCAAGCGACCTCTTTTGATTAACCTTTCAATGGCGTTTTTCAACGCCCAACAATCAGAAGTATTATGCTCGACCTCATTATGATAGACACAAAACTTACTCATATCTCTATGTTGAACAGGGGCTCTCAAAGGGTTGGGCTTTCCAAAGTCTTCTCTGTTTCTTTCCGCTACAAAGATCTTGTCTTGTGAGTCTGATAGGATGCTATAACTGTCATAACGACCTTGACGCTGAGGTAGCTTATTCCTGGGCTCTCTTCGAGCCTTCTTAGCAATCTGGTTGCGTGATCCGCTACTTCCACCTTCTCCTTCATTCCTGCAATTATTCCTCTTTTTTGATTGACTGGAATTGCCCACTTCGTTCTTCTGATTAAACTTTTTTGGGTCGAAGGTCTTTTCCCATCTGATCTCTTTCGTAGCTCGCTCGTAAAACTCTCACAGGTCCTTCACTGGGGACTTGTAAATACTTTTATATAACTTTCCATCTTTGTGCAACCCGGTCGAGATCATAGTCAAAATGCATTCATCTGACGGATTCTCCACATTAGTGACCTTACGTCTGAACCTAGTGATATAATCTTTCAATGATTCACCCTGACGCTGGAAAATAGTGGCAAAGTGGCAGGATAGTGCGAGCTGCCTTCTCAAAGCCCTGTATTGGCTAACAAACTTTTGCTGACATTCTTCCCAACTTCATATGCTAGGAGCTGGTAGGTTCTTGAACCAAGTCTGTGAAATATCCCCCAAAGTAGTTGGGAAGACACGGTACTTCACAATTGAGTTGTCCTTTTGTAAATCCATCTGGACATTAAAGGCGTCAAGGTGATCATAGAGGTCGTTGTCCCCGTTGTACTGCTGAATATTTGGCATATTGAATCTTGGAGGAAAAGGCTGCGTCTCAATCTCCCTGGTAAACGGAGTCCTTTCTCTGTAATGCTCAAGCTGGTCCGAAACACCAGGTCGCGCTTCATGCTGTTGGACTCTCTGAAGAAGTTCCTCTACTTGCCGGTCTCTAGGCCCATGTCTCCTTTTGTGGTCACGACCTGGTAAGCGGTGCTCTGGTTTATACCTCTGGCTCTCTTTGAACGAGCCACCAGCCCGATACGACCTTGCATGTCGCTCATCCATCTTGTCTTCATGTCGAGATACAGCTCGGACTCCATCATGACCAGCTTCCACCCGTCTACTTCCATTTTGACTTACCTTTATCACCAGGCTTGCAGGGCATGCGACTTCCCTTTCTTTGCGAACAGGGTGACCTCCAACTCTAGAACGCGAATTAGAAGAGCGAGCTGAGCCAGTAAGTTATTGCACCTCTCTAACTGGCCTCTCTGCCCCCTGCATTCCATGCTACGGAAGTACTTGCCTTGAAGCCTCAACCTCAATCTTGGGCGTGTTCTTCACCTGAGCCTGCACCAATACATTGACAGCATCTGCAAGTTGTCGAGCTGTAAGCTTCAATGTTTCCTTTCTTTGGTACCATGCTTGCAGCCCCTCGGTTGAGGCGACTGGAATGGGTTGGCGAGTGGGCAAGGGCGGCATGCCTGTTGCAACACCAATCGCCTGACCATAAGACATGTCTGTTGCATGCATGGCTACGTCTTCCACCTATTGCTGCACATCACGCTGATGCTGATTGATCTAGCTCTCTGTTTGGTCAGCCCGTGAGCCCACATACCTAGTTGTCTTTGTTCTTGCCATATCTGTTAAAGACTGGTAAATTGCAACAAAACCGATTGCAATATGGGCCTTTCCTCTAGCGCCAAAATATCGACGTTGATTTCTGATTGACGAGAGCTCAAAATCCAATACATGCAATCAATGTGAAATAAAACAGAACACGAGAAAGAGAGATGACAAAGAACAAAAATAACACAAAGAAGACACAAGACTTTTAACGTGGTTAAGCCAATAAACCTACGTCCATGATTGTCTCTCAATATTTTGGCAGAATAACGATATAATATTATCTGTCTATGTTACAATAGATTTTTAGTCTCTATTTATAGAGAAGATGCATTACAATTAAGTAGAGATAAAATAGGAAAAGAATTTTGAATTGATTGCACTTCCTAATCAGTTGAAGCAAAATCAGGAAACTGCTCTGTATAATTCGAGATCACATTGATTGAGTTCAAATTTGAATTAACTTCCAATTCTGATAAAAGAATCACAATCAAATCAGGTAACTGTTTTTTCTGAAAGATTTCCTTTAAACTGTTCGTTAAACGAGCTGTACACTGCTTTAGGCAATCTCGAGCTGTATCTCGCTGAGTAGCGAGCTGTGCATGGCGAAAACTGCATGATATTAGCAGAGATCTATGATTAGTGACTGTGACGCGAGCTCGTTGGTGTGAGCTGTAGAGCTCGTATGGGTTTGGCATTGATAAATCGAGCCTTGTTTGATGAGCCGCTTCATTGGGTTGACTTGTTGAGTTTTTATCAAACTTTTACCAGCCCATTTGGTGAATATAGAAAATACACGTAACAAATTTCAATTTATTTAGTAAAACAAATTGTGTTTTGTTAAGACTGTGGTGATAACAGTGTGGCTGTTGTTTTGAAATATTGACAAGAAATAGTTATTTTTCTATCTTGACTTAATTTGACAAAGAATTCAACTTTAATAAGTTGATATTCTTAATTAATCAAGAATAGTATTGAAAATTCGACTCAAATCAATTGGGTTTGATTTTCCAAAATATTGAAATGTAATCCTAATTAGTTGGATTTGTTTTTAAAACATAAATTTTGAGATCCTTGGTTGGTTTCAAAATTAACTCAAAGAAATTGGGTTTGAATTTTGAGAAAAAGAAAAGGTGGTTTTTGGGATCCAAATATGTTGTGAAAAACATTTTGGTTTTAAGGAAAATTGAATATCTAGATTGGTTGATATTCTTAAATTTTCCTAAGAGTGTTAATTGGTTGCTTAATAACTTATTAATAAGCAATTGTGATAATTGACTTTTAAAATATTTGTTTATGTCAATTGATGGAAAATTGAGACATTAAAGTCCAATTTTATGAATCATTTTTATTGAGGTTTGATCTCGGTTTCGAAAGATCATAGTGATCATGTTCTTCTTCGCGAGGACATCAAATTGATATGATTATAAATCCAAAATGGTTCTTGGGTGAATAAAAAATTAAAGCTCACGGATCACCTATTGAAATTTGGAATAATCCCAATTTCCCTCCTGTAGTTTGACGAAATAGCTAAAATCCCCCCTTACTTAAAAAAATCACTTAAAGTAAATGAATGTAAGGGGGGATTTTAGCTATTTCGTCAAACTATAGGGGAAAAATTGAGATTATCCCTTGAAATTTAAATTCATCTAAACTTGAATTAGTTGTCATTAAGTATTTCATTTGATTGAAATAATAATATAATGATTGCAATTCATTTCATTTGAATTATTTCAATTACTGTAGTTGAATTAAACAAATAATTGCAAGTGATTTCATGAAATAATGATTGGATTAATAACTTATTTATTTCATTTGAATTATGAATGAAATAAGTAGTTTTATTTAAATTTTGAATCACAATTGTAATTGAATATTACAATTAATTTCATTGCAATTATGTTGGTTTAATAAGTTAATTATTTGATTAAAGTTTGAATAAAATAAACATTTTTTAAGTTGAATAATTTTTTAATTGCAATTGTAACTTAAATTTACAATTGATTTCATGTGAATGAAATAATTGCAAGGTGGCAACTATGGTTGTAACTGAAAGATTTACATTTGAATAATTGCAAGTTGGAATGACAATTGCGGTGTGTAACTGCAGATATGATTAATTTTGAATTAAATTTATAGAATAAAGTTTTGAATTTTATAAATACAATCATGATTAATTATGAAATGAACTTACAGAATCAATTTTTGAATTTGTAACTGCAATATTAATTTTTGAATTTTGTAATTACAATCGTGTTTAATTTTGAATTAAATTTGTAGTTTTAATTCTTGAATTAATACTTTGTAATTGCAAAATCAATAGAATTAATAATTAATTAAAAGATCATTATTTCTTGGTTTTATGAGTATACCTGTGACAATATTTTTTCTTATTGTACAATTGGATAATCCAATGATACTAGTTTCAGTTTCTATGAACTATTTAGAAAAACTGGAGAAATTTAGTGGTTTGATTTTCAAGAGGTGGCAATGACGGGCCCTTTCCCTATATACTCTAGGCAGCCTATCGGTAACTCCACAGTAGCCCTCCAATTGACGTCTGATTTAACTGAAAAGTTCCTATGAAGCTAAGTCGTTTACTTTTATATGAAAAATCTACTATAAATTCCTTAAACTCTCTTTTTGGATTGAAAATAGGTGGAGACTTTTTCATTTTAAACATATAGTATAAAACCAATTTTTATAAAATTTTGACAACATAACGGCTATATTTTTAAAAATCCCACCATGCAAAATCTCATAAAAAAAATTTATACACTTCTAATTTCAAACAATTCTCAACATCTGGGCCTTCGACCCTCTCATTTTTCCACAACCAACCACAAGCATGATTTCATATAAAATATACTTAAATTCATAAACTTAGCAACCCGATAATAAGAAAATTTAAATTTGCAATATAACATTCAAACATTTCTACATTATGCATCGATATAGATATATATTTACAAAATATACATTCTTTACATACAAAAATGTTTATATGACTTTCAAAATTATTTATGACCAAAAATACAAGATCATAGAAGTACACGACTAAGTATATCTACACTCGGACCGAGGTCTACTCTGCTATCCTAACACCTGTAGCTGTCCTTGAGGAAGTTTTATTTATAAAATATAAACTAAAGTGAGCTATGCAAGCTCAGTGAGTGTCGACATTTTCTTAAATAAAGCTACGTTTTCTAAAATAACCTCCCTAAAATTTAAAATCATTTCTTGGGTAGTTTATAAAACGAAAATAAGTTTTCTAAAACATGTAATTGAAATAAAACGCAATGATGACATTTAATATCAATATAATTTGTGTTATATATATAAAAGGGAATGCAATAGCATGTAATGAGATAAATTTTTTTAATTTCATAAAACTGTTTTGAATTATTTTTCAAATTCGAATGATGTAATTTCATAATTTCATTTTACATTGTAAATTGTAAGAGTAAAAATAATGTAAAGACTATATCCGTGAAAGACCTAATAGCTAGTGCTTGAATACCACGTAGTACCCTAAGTATGGATCAGCCCAGATTCGGCTACTCAAGCCTTGTGCCCCAGCCCCGACGCTGTCCTGACTGGTGAGAGCAGAATTATCCATCACTCACCTAAAAGCTAGCTATCTTATACACCTGGTTCGCACATGGATGACACACTAAACAGAACTAAATAACACAGTCCCTTCCGCTATTACTGAAACACACCCTTGACACAGTCCATGCATGGTTTGGGTACACTGACCAGTAACATATAACTGGATGGGACAAAACCACCATCCCTAGTGGGTAATCACTAATATCACAACCTTAGAAAACTTTTTTCGTACATGTCATTTTTTTAACATAAAAATTTTCACAATTTGCATAACTTTCTAAAGTCCATAAAATAGGTTTTCATACTAAATTTATTCGTCATAAAAGCTAACTTCCTATTATTTAAAATATAAGTTTTCGTGCAACATATAAAACCAGGATGAATGAAAATTTAAAAATTTTTAATGAATTTTAGTGAGACACTCACCTAGTATTCGCTTACAATAATTTCGATTTTAGTTCCTTCGTTCAAGATATACCTAGACATGAACATATCCTATATTTAAGCAACATTACGACTAAGATTATTCGTATTGATTTCCCATTCAAAATCTCTAACATATAAGCACACCAAATACTTCCATCAACGCTTAAATTTGAATTTAAACATTAATTCGAATTCTCAAACCATTCTACTCCCATATTAGCCGAATTCTCAACATGCTTTTACATCATCCTTTTCATCAAATTCTTGTCAACGAATCATGTTCAAACACATGGACTTTATTGGAAATCAAGTTAACTTTTAATAAATTCAAAATCTAATAACACTAGTACGCATATTTAGCCATGAACTACACTATTTGACATCCAATGACTACCTTTCCAAATTTTTATGTCATTTTCATCATTAACATAGCTTAATTAACTATTCAACACCTTCAAAAACAATCATCCACTACTCCATCATACTAAGGCTGAATTGCATGGTCAAAGAGCTACATCCATTTTGCTTTTCATTCTAGCTTTCCAACTTGATGATTTTGGCAATTTTACATGCATGAAGTTATTCAAATAATTCAAACAACATTGAAACCACATCAACCCTAACTTCATCCAACCTGTCACCAAGATTTTTTCTTCAAGTTTTTCATGTAAAACCACACTTAAATCACATGAATTTCCATGAAAATGAAACTAATTTACTGCACAACATTCAATTTAAACTGATTCAAGATTTCACCTAAACTAGTAAGCTCATCAATCCTTCTTGCAACCCTAACTTTGCTCCACCCTTAATTTAAAGCTTAAATCTTCTAAATCCAAGCATAAACATCTTATAAAAATCACATAAAGCTCACTTGAAAATTTGATCAAACAACTTACATACAATTCATAAATAAACCATATACAAAAGTCAACAAAACAATATCCTTATCACCCAAAACTCACTTGATTTTGTTCAACCCTCTTCTTAGGCTTTTAAGTGACCCTTGGATGACTTGAATTTCACCTAAAAGTGCTTGAAAATGGATGGAGGAAAGCTGTTAGTCTGCACTCTGTTCTGCCGACCTTCATTCTCTTTTTCTTTCAATTTTTTTGTTCTTTTAATTTCACTTGTAAAGGCTTGACTTATATAGGTTTTGGGTGAGTTTACAAATGCCCTTGATGGTCATCAAATTTACAAGCTTGGCATTGAAAAATGCCCATAAACTAAGCCAGAAATTACTAACTTGGCACTAGTTAGAGTTTAAGAAATTCTATTGGTTGAAACTTTAAACTATGGTTCCATTCTAACTAGCTCCTTTCTTTCCTAGTTTTATGCATACACTTATCATTTTCTCATGCATTCTCTTCCTCCTTTTTGCCATATGTCATCTTCCCATGCACAATTTCACACCTTCAATTTTCCAAAAATGTCCCTAGACATAATTTTCTCTAGTTAACATAATAACGCCGTTACGTGGAAATTCCTTATGTAATAATTTTTTCATGTTAAATTTTAATAAACCATCATGCTACTTTTTGCATTCGAAATTATATTCGATCTATCTGGAAATTCTACTAGGATTCGGTTATGGATTTGTGTACTTTAAATTACTTTATCATTCCATAAATAAAAGCAAATTTAGATAGTGCGTGTACAGAACTAAAATTGGGAGGGCATATTACAGGCAACAAAACATGTTGTTTAACCACCTTGAACCTTACGAGGTTATTAATGGAAGATGCTCCTAAGGCAAAACATGGCGAGATAGACATTTAAGTCATTAGTGTTGTTAATGCATGGAACCATTCAGATTCCCTTTTTAGGAATTATATTATGAATGGTTTGGCTGATGTTTTGTACAATGAGTACATATCTAAAAAGACAATCAAGAAGTTATGGAAATCCTCTAAACAAACATGTATAACAAGATCCACAATGAAATTAGAATTTGTTGTTGGAAATAAGTGTGATAGTATAAATGTGCATGTCTAGGAAATGTTTTAGTTAGGAAAGACTTGGTATTTAAGTGTGTCAATTATGACCGACCTCTCTTTCTTGGAAACTTACCTAGTGCATTATTAACAAACTACAAGCATTATTCCAGTATATGATTATTATGTTAAAGTTTTCAAGCCTTTTGAGGTTTGTTGTGGAGAAATTTAATAAAAATATCAATTGCCATAAAAGCTTATATGGATAAGTGTAAAATTTGAATAGGCTAAATGGTTATACTATTTTCTAGAGGATATTCCAATGTGGCCAAAGTCAATTCATATAATTTGCATCCACTGAAATAGTCAATTTGCAACAAGAATGGCTTAGAGTAATATGTATGATGGTAAGTTTAGACATATACATCATAGACATAATATCGTGAGACAAACTACTCTCAAATAGGGTTATCTTTGTTAACTATATAAAGTCAAAGGATAACATTGCGGATCGGTGCTAAATAGAGTGTTAGTTGAAAAAATCAATAAAGGGAACCAAACTAAAGCCCACGAAATAATAAATTATTACAAAGGGAACCCAACCTATGTGACTGGAGATCCTAAAATCTAGGTTCAATGGGACAACCTAACTATAAAAACTTGGTTGCATCACTATAAAGGATATTTTCCTATACATTAGAGGTTATCCTCATGTCTATTCCTATGATAAAAATAGCAATGCTCGTAGGAGTCAGGATAAGCTATGCTTTTAACGATCCTTATGTGTTGAGAATCCGAGTAGACTAATGTGAGTTACTCTAAATTAAAAGATCACCTATATGAGAGAGAAGTGAGGTCGCTTTTAAAGAGAATTGTAGCGGCTCAATTCTTTAGAAACTCTAACAGAACCATGTAGATATTCATGGCTGAAATGAACATAACAATGAGAACTGAATTGTGTCAGAAAAGATTTCTATGTGAGATGTATAATCATTTACACAAACGATAGAAAAGGTCAAGGACATCGCGTCTACTGATTAGTTAATAAAAAATATTTTTTTTCATAAAGGAACGTTCAAAAGCCAAAACATAACTGTTAATTAGTTTAATGACTTATTTAACATCAATTTTGTAACCGCCCACATGGAAGTAATAAATTAGCATCATTTTTAGTTGTTTAGAGACAACTAAGAATCCATTTTGTTTTCTAGTTTATTTTCTATCAAACATTATTCTTAGATATAGGTGTTCAGAGTGATAAAGATTCAAATATAGTTTTGTTTGCCAAATGAGTCTGGTCGATGTTGTAGTATCATGGGAAACAAATATTGAACAACTCAGAAGATAAGTAGTGAATTTGTCTTAAAGACACCATAGTAATTACAAGCCTCAATGCTTTTACTTTTATTTTAAATTTTTTTCCTATTGTAAATTCTTTGTAATTTGGAGAATCTTCAAAATTTTGATTTTATATGTTACTTGTTCTTATTATTATTGATTTTTCTAATCACTGCAACCACTTCTGCAATGAGGTTTGCACAAGACTTGGTGTGCCACAACTTCCAAGTAAACAATATATTCTGCCAGCACTCCTTGGAACTTTGATTCTCAAATTCTTATATTTTGGTTATTGCTAGCTATATGAGGAACATTGGCATATGAATGCTCAATTGGACTATGTCGTGCATCAAGATGTGCCGGTTTAATGAGTTGTTTTAGCAGCCTCATATCTTGCTATCCCAGTTAGTTTTTCACTGCATCCTTTTGGATACAATATTTCGACAAATTGAGACTATAGAGACATGAAATTTATAGAGTTTATTATTTTGTGGATATTGAATAAGTGACCTCTTTCTTGCAAGCACTACTCTTAAACCACTATCCAACAACATGAGGCTTATTACCTTGAGGACTTCTTTTTATATGTACAAGATTTTGGTTTGTATATTAATGGAGATATCACATTACACCTCTCCATTCAAAGATGTATAATCTCATTCTTTACCATGAAGATTAAACTATTCACATAAGCTATAATATACATTCAATTGGAAATTAACCCTTTAATTTTTTGAAAGATATGAAGGGATATGATCACTTGTCATAAGATGTGATGCATCCATTTGAAATTTGTTAAAACCTTTAAAGATTTAATAAAAAAAAACTTTCATATTTTCATATTAATACTTACAAGAAGATCAAAATTTGTTTTCAAAAAAACACCAAACATGTAACAACTCCATTGTCATTTTCTCTATCATCATCCTCCATATTTATCAAATAATTGAAGAACATAAACAAATAAGTTAGATAGCACCAAAATAGCCAACCCCTATTGTTGAGGAATCAAGAGACAAAACTCAAAACATAGCCTTCTATTAAACTTATAAACTTAATTAATTAAAACAACACACTTTGCATTATATATTTTGTACACCAACAAAAATAACGAAGCTTAAATCTCAAGATCTCATTTTTTCTTCGCTATCTCCTTCTTCATTGCAATTCTTGCTTTCCCTTCCACGTTTCTTCTCACTGTTTATGGTTTTATAGAGTTTCCAATGAAAATTTGGAACACTTTTATTTCTCTCTTTTTGGCTCTGCTTATCTTCTCTTACTTGATCTCTATTGTTCAAGGGAAAGCAATTGACAATTCCAATGAATTGCTAGTTGGTGCTGGGAATTCTGGCAATATTTGGGTGAGTTTCCTCTTTTTGTATATACAGTCATTATTTGATAAGTTGTGTTCTAGTTTGATGTGGATTTCTGTCTAAAATATGCTTATAATTAGTGTACATGACAATTTAATTATGCGCCAATTTTCGCATTTTGTTGAGCTACCAATTATTATTGTTTGAAGAACTATATATAGAAATTAATTATATTTAACACTTTAATGTAAAAAATTTACATTAGTAATTAAGATATTTACACATATAATTGCCACCCGAATGGAAATAAAATACAATTATCTACATCTAATAATTAGTTTATTGATAACTTATGGATTGCTTCAAACAACAGAAAATTGTTATATTTGCATAGGTAAAATATTCTATGTTGTATATAGGATAATGGTTGTATGATATATTTTGATTAATAAAACAAAAATAATGCAGGGAGGAGGTACTGTGGGAAGGAAAGCAACGTAGGGTGCAAAGAGGGAAATGGTAGTTCAGAAGAAAGTATTTTTGATCAAGAAGTTTACATCTACACCAACTCTCTTCCTTAGATTTCACTCTCTTTTTCTTTTAAAATTTAAACTAATTTGTTTAATTTATTAGCATCACATTTCTAGCTTGCCTCAACTTTTCTAAACTCTAATTCCTAATGACTTCAATATTATTGTTTCTTATTCCATAAACTAAATGTATTTGAGTTGATAATTGTTTCATTGATATGAGACTATTATTTCCACAACACTTCGTTTTATAATGTAATGATGTTTTTCTCATTTTCTAACATGTTAGAGAATAAGAAATTAATTTTTGAATGACTTATTGCATTTAATAAATCAATTACTTTGACAAAAACATACACATCTCATCAAATCAGACAAAATACATTATTATACAAGAAAAATGCATAATTACCGTATCAACATAGTGGTGGATTGTAACTATTTCGGCAATCATTAAAATAAAAAGAAAAGAGGGGGAAAAATGAAAACATGCCTATTACTCTCAATTATGCTTGGCTAAGCTATTAAAGAAGATAAAGTTCAATTATGCTGGGCTAAGCTGCTAAAGAAAATAAAGTTATTACTATTATCACAAATACTAATGGTACACCATAAATTCATGGTTAGAATTGCTTTTTCATTGTCCACTAATACTTTTGTACCAATATCAGCTAATGACACAAACAAATTCAATTTAACTCATACCAGTTGCATTAATCTCATAAAAACTAAATAAACAAGAAGAGAAAATAACAACATCACTAAAGGTTAAAAGAACAACATCACTAAAGGTTTCACTTCAATTTGTTAAACCATATAAAATATAGTAACACAACTCCTGGATTTACAATTTTGGCTTAGAAAGTCCAACATATAACAAGGTTTTTCGAATCAAAGCTTATATATTACATTACAATGCTTACTATGTCAACTTTCTTTTGGAGCTTGAATGGGAAAAGAAGGAAGCAAGTTCAAACAATCATGATATTTCTCATCCTTTTCAAGTAATTCGATGACAATGGAAACAGTAAATGCATCTGGCATTATGTTCTTCTCTGCTAGTTTATGAAGGAGTTCTACCACTTTTGTTGTCTCATTATTTTGCAAAAATCCACTCATAACAGTATTAAATGTAATCACACTAGAAGCACAACCTTTTTCTTCCATAATGGATAAAAAATCATTTACCTTTTCCAATTGCCCATCTTTACAAAGCCCATTGATTATGATACTATATGTGACAACATCTGGCAGCAAACCTTCTTGGATCAATTTGTGAAATAGTTTACAAGCAATTTCGAGTTTTCCTATTTTACACAATCCATCTAAGAGACAATTGAAGATTTCGATTCTAAGATTAAACTTGCCCTTTATTAAACCATGTACTACTTCCATTGCCTAAGTGACGCAACCATTCTTACACAACCCATCAATGAGGACATTATACGTACATTCATCAGGCTCAACATTATTAAGTAGCATCTCACCAAACATTTTTTTTCCATGTTCAATGTTACCGGATTGGAAAAGGCCACATAACAAGGTGTTATATGTAATAACATTTGGCACAACTCCTCCTGAAATCATCTCCTTGTAAAGACTCATGGCTTTGTTTATGTTTTGCTTCTTACAGTACCCACTGATCATGGTGCTATAACTAATAACATTATGTCTACACCCATTATTTGTCATAAAAACAAACAACTTCTGTGCATCATCAATTCTATCCGTCAAACACAAACCATTTATCAATGTGGTGTAAGTAATCATGTCGGGACTCACACCTCTCTCAATCATTGAATCCAACATTTTATTTGATTCATCTATCTTCCCATTCTTACAAAATTCATCTATCAAGGTGCTATAAGTTATCGTGTCAGGATTCACACTTCTCTCAATCATTAATTCTCACAATTCAAGAGCTTTGTCGATCTTGCCATTCTTACAAAGCTCGTCTATAATCACACTAAATGTCACCACAGAAGGCTGCACACGTTGATCTTCCATCTCAACAATCAAAGCTTTAGCTTCCTCCCATTTGCCCCCACAACACCAACCATGAATTAAAGAATTATAAGAAACTACATCGGGACTGATTCCTCTGCCCTTCATTTCTAAAAAAATTTCCTTTGCTTTGTCTATAAATCCATCCTTACAAAGACCATCAATCATACAATTATAACTAATAACATTAGGGCGGCTACATATAATTCCATTTTCACCATTCCCTTTAACCATTTCTTCATGTAACTTAAGAGCAAGGCCCGTGTTCCCTGTTCAGCACAACCCATGCATTAGTATTCCAAATGTCACCACAGTCGGCGTACAACCAAACGCAATCATATTCTTAAACCACCTGTTAGCCTTCATGACTCTACCCTCCTTACACAGACCTTTAATCAAACAATTAAAAGTCACAACATCTGGGCCAAAACCCATCCTCAATGTCCTCCCGAAAACCACAAGACCATCAGAAACTCTACTTACATTGCACAAGCAATTCACCAAAACATTAAAAATAATCAAATTTGGCGACAACCCAGTGGAGGTCAACCTCATAATAAGAGAAATAACAGTATGATAATGCTTATTCTTAGCAATAGAAGCAAACAAAAAAGTGAAGGATGACATATGAGGAGGGGGTTTCCGCTGAATCATGCAATCAAATAAACGACGAGCTTCATGGGGAGAGATGTTACCTGATCTGCATCTATCTCTGAGGAGACTCTCAAATGCCTCAGGGCTGGTGGGTTTTTGAGAGAACTGTTTGCATTTCAAAGCTGTAAACATCAGAGATGAAGAAGAAGAACGAAGACGGGTTTTGAAAGCCATTGCAAAGCTATTCTGTTGAGTTGAGGATTCTCATTGTAAACTTGACGTTGACTACATTCGGAACAGTATAGGGGTGTTGTGGGGATGTTTCTTAGTAACGCTAGAATGGGCCTATCTCTCTTATCCTTTGGGTCTTGATATTGTCCAACTCGGCCCATTCGTGGTAGTCTTTACCATTGGATAATGGATGCTAAATGGATTAGGAGTTGCCTTCTAATGTGTTGCACTTAATGAAATTTAAGACACACGATCATTTTTGCTATTATTACACCTTCAAACCATTATTTTAGTTCTTTCATATGGAGTGATGTTAGTTGTAACAACTATGTTAGTAATATATATTTTTTTCATTTACAATATCATCTCAAGAGATTTTTAATAAGAGAATAATTAATGACATTCTCAAGAAAATATTTTGAAAAACAAACACATTTTATTCAAGAAATACCTACAAGTATAATATTAGAAGTATAATTTGAAACTAAATAAAACCAAGATTGACTGAAATTGCCTCTGAAAACTAAAGTTACAAGCCTATGATCCGCCTAATTGCCCCTTTTAGGAGTAAATTGACACGTAGCATTGCCTTACGAATATAACATTAGAGAGATATTCCTAATTAAAGGACATTTTATTGCTGAAAAATTCTAAGCCTAAATTGCCAAGAACGCCAATTGAGTATCTGTCTCCACAACTTGAGGTTTTAAGTCATGAGCTAAAACCAATTTCAAACTCTCCCAAACTACCACACATTCAATCAAAAAGGAGTGAAAAAACTAGTCATCTTCATTGAGAGAACACCTTTAACAACCTCAAGATGATCTTGAATTAGACCTTCAATCCCCATAAAACTGAATATAATACCAATTGTTGCATCCACATAGACATTGAAATTTGAAAGAATATATGTTATGTTGAAATTTCACATAAATGGCAAGCAAGAAGCATTTTTTTTTTTTTTTAAATCATTGGAAAAAAAAAATGATTTGATTACGAGGATTTGAATGATTTTTATAACTAGAGACATTGCAGATTATTATAATTATGGGAAACTTTTTTAATCCTTGAGAATTTAAAAAATATCATGTTTTCGAAACTCTTTTGGACACAGTTATTTACATCTTTAAATTTTTCAAAACTCTTCAAAAAGTCAGAATGCGTAAAAGATATTTTTGCACTTGATGGTTGGTAGTGACACTTAAATTATTGGATTACCCCTTACAAAATAATGAATTTACAAATTAAGTTAAAAATATTAATTTAAAAATAAATAAAATTAAAATTAAAATAATTTATACAAAATTAAATTAAAAAAACATAAATAAAAATAGAAAATAGAAAATACATCTCCATCATCCATCTGAGAGATGAATGATAAAGATGGAACTTATATAAAAAAAATAAAAATAAAAATAGGGAAAAAATAGGATGAAGTTAACTAACCATCTAAAAGATGTATCTCATCTCGTATCTTGTCACCACTCCTTTCTAATCTCACCATCAACTACCCGTCACAGTCGCAATCTCCGTCTGCTTCCCTTTCTTCTCATTCTTCGTCCACCTCGTAAATTAGACATTGGAGGAGAGAGACGATAGAGTAAACCAGTAGTGGGTTTTGATTATTTCGTATCGTGCGCTCGTCTTCAAGTCCAGTGAGTATCTTCAGTCTGGAGAGTATCACCTCTCTCACTTGTCTCAGCTTCAATTATTTAAATCTAGGAATGTGAGATCTAGGTTTCACCCAAATCCTCTTGTTCTAGGTTTAAACGATGACATGGGTTTTAACCCATGTCATACGACCTGGGTTTCGACCTGTATCACCTGGGTTGAACCTAGATCAAGACGATTTGGGTTCTTAGATCATCAATTCTTTATGGTCAGCATTGATCGCCATAGGCCATGACAATATATATATATATTAATGTTAAATTTCTCTACTTTTTTCATTTTTTTTCTCTAGATCTAGTTTGTTGTTGATGACTTTGTTAGGTTTGATGGATTTTTTTCTCCATTCGACGTTGAAGAAGGAACCCACTTCCGAGACTTTGAGGTTCATGTAGAAAGTGTAACACAGTAAAGCCTTCTAGGAGCTTGAATTGAAGAGGGCTTAATTATAGTTATGGATTGATAAGGAGGAATATCATGTATATTGTGGTTTTGATTTTTTTGTTCTCTACTCAAATTTGATTGATTTTTATGAAGAAGAAGTAGATGTTGTTGAAGAACTATTAAAGGATTGATAATGTGATGGTCTAATGAACTGTTGAAGCAGATGTTAAAAATTTGGCTTGGTTAAACCAGGATCTTTATCTTTAAATATCTAGATTCATTAACCCAGATTTTTTAATTTTTTAAAAGTGCTTTTAATATGTTAAAATCTTAGTCATCTATATGTCGCGATCTTAGTCTCTCATATAAAAGACTATCTTACCCTTCCTGTCCAAACAATCGATTACCATTGATCGTCAGTTGACTAACAGATTGAACTTTTTAAAGAAGTTTTGAAAAAATCGGGGATGAAAAAACTTGTTTTCAAAAGAGTTTTAAAATTTTGATATTTTTTGAAACGTCAAGGACAAAAATGAAATTTCCCTAATAATTAAGCTATGGTTATAAAACTTGTGTTGCCCATGAAAATCTCTTTGAAGAAGACTCAACTTTCCATGGAATCCATGACGTCCATACATTGACAATTGCTACCACCAGAACAAATGATACAAGTATACCTATTTGACAGTCTCATCAACTTTTGTTAAGTTTTGAAAACTCTATTGTCGGGTTCTTAGGCAAAAGTCACTTATGGAGCTCAATTTTGTGTAGCGATCACCTAATCAATACTTTGAATTTCAATGCCACTAAAATTGGTTTTAAGATCATTTTGCTCCTGATTAATGAGATTTTTGGACAGCCTTACCATTTGTGAGAAACCGCTCTCAAATAACAGTTATAAATTTGAATTAAGTTTTACTTTCTTAACTTAAAGAGTGAAATCGTTTGGTTAATGAGATTTTTGGACAACTTTACCCCTTGTGAGAAACCGTTCTTAAATAATAAGTTTGAATTAATTTTTATTTTCTTGACTTAAAGAGAGAAACTACCCATTGTGAGAAACTACCGCTGATAACAATTACAAATTTGAATTAACAATCATAAGGTTTACTTTCATTATAAGAACTTAGCAGACAGTGGCCTGGATGTTCATATAACCTATTATCTTGAACCTATTGTTGGCAATATGGGGTAAACACCCATTTTAAGGACCTATTTTTTATTGGGTTAGAGATCTTGATTAAGATAGATTTGTGAAAAAAAAAAAATAGTGCTTGAACGAATGAAAATTGAATTAAATTGAAAATTTAATTTCCAAAATATAACTGTTGGATTAAGTGTCATGAATGTAGCTATCAAATTTGAAAAAGTGTAATTATAAAATTAAATTACAGTTTTAATTTTTTAGATTATATGACAGGCCCCTCTCCTTACTAGGCCTGCCGGCCGCCATACGGTAGCCTTCCAGTGGATATCTGATCAACTGGAAAGTTCCCGTAAAGCTACGCCGTTTACTTTTCATAATTCTTTTCTATTGAAGCGGGAACTTGGAAAATTTTTTCTTTTTATTTTGAACATTTATAAAACAGATTGATAAAAATTTGGGCAGCATAACGGCTGTTTTTCGAACATGCCGCCCTGCAAGTTTCAAATACAGTTTATAAAAACACTTCTATAAAATCAATTTCTCAACTTCTAGAGCCTCCGGCTCTTTTTTCACAACACAACCACAACAAGTAAATAAAATCTGAATTTCAGAAAACTTTAATAAAACAGTTTTAACTAATGCATCCACTATTTCTTTAAATTATTTACAACTATATATATATATATAAACATATACATGATCAAAATAAGTGTCGTCCTACGCGTCCACCTGCACGTCTGACTGAACCTCATCTGCTGGGCAATTAGCTTCTGCGTCTGTGGGAGAATTTTTAAGAAAAACATTTAAAGAAACTATGAGTATAACTCAGTGAGTGGTATAATTTATATAAACTAAAACTCATTTCTGTATAACGTATTCTCCCAAAAACAGTTTTTAAAAACTAACTTGCTTTCTAATATTCTTTTCTAAAACACTTTCTGAAATCTTTTCTTAAAATATTTTCTAATACTAAAATTCTTTTCTAGAAAACTTTCTGAAATCTTTTCTTAAAATCTTTTCTAATGCTCGCCTACATGGTAACCCAGGGAATATCTCCTCCTGACGTGGTAGCATCTAAAATCTGGCTAACCACTAGGAGTGGGGAATCTACCATGTGTAGTCGCCGAAAGCGGGCCCACGCCGCGGACCGACTACACTACCCTATACGTGCATACGGATCACTCATGCCTTGCTCACACAAGAGTCGACTAGACTCAAATCTCACTGACTGACTTCCTCTCATCTACCGTATCACGTATAGGGCATTCGGCCGGGTACTAAACTGGGGTTAGGGTAAACCATAGGCTATTAAAATCTCTTTTTCTGAATACACTGAAATATTCTAAATCTCAAGGCAATAAGCCTAAAATCTTTAATTCTAACACATTCTCATGTACATAAATAATAAACTAAAATCTTTATGCTAGAATTATAATATAAATTCAATTAATAAATGAATAACTATTTATAATAAATTCTTTTAACTTTAAATAAACTTTAAGAAAATATAAACTTTAAAAATTTGTAGTTCCACTCACTACACGTCCTCGGATATAATCCGATCCTCCTCCGTATACCTCTGGAACTCTCCGCTTTTACCCTAAAACATTAAATATTCATTTAGGGTCACTTAACTCATTCAAAATCAATAAAAATCTCATTTAATTCTATTAATATTCTTTAACGTCTAAACTTTCGGATTTCAATTTCTATTCAATCGAGACTTTCGAAATCCGTTTTCTTTACATAAATCTTACTTATTCTTTCCTATAAATACCTCAGTATACTTAATTTCATTGTCGGATGCATTGAACGAAATTAGTTCGATTTCGCTTACTAATATCGCTTACTAATAAAAATTATTTTTCGTTTCGAACATCCGACAACTTCAATAATTAATTCTCTAGTGTTCTAATATCCAACCATGATTAAATAAATCGTTTCGAACGTTAAACGAACGCATTTGGAAGGATTTTGGAAAACACCCTTTAACTCGTCCGTTTAGCTCCGAAATCGATCCTAAACTTTTCGTTTTCGAAATCTAACTTCATAAGATTGTTTCTTAACCTCTATAGCTTCCATCTAAAGCCTTAGATTCGAAAACGAATTCAGATCCCATAAAAACCCATTTTTGCCTAAACTTTCTCTCTCTCTTTCACTCATTTTTACTCCACCAAATCACTCACAAATTATACCAAAATCATCCTTACAAGTCCCTCTTATTATCCTTAAACTAAAATTTGAAAAAGAAACTAGAGAGAGAATGGGTTTTAATATAAAATACCAAACTTTAAACTGAAATAACTCACCAAATACTCAATCTTTTCGCTTCAAATTTGGGGGTTAGCTAGAGAAGGTGACGAGGAACAACTTTCGTGAAGGAACCTCGACGAAAATCGGATCGGATCTCTCTCTTCTCTTCCTCTCTCTCTCTTGCGCGATTCGGCGTCTCTCTCTCGGCTTTTCTCTTTCTCCCTCACTGTTTCTTTTCTGTTTCACGACCAAAATGTCTCCATATGAGACAAAACAAACTTATATATATTTTAAAGCTCAATTACAATTAAGTCCCTCAAGCAAATTTCATTTAATACCTCAAACTTTCAATAATTTCACTAATACCCAAACTATATAATTTTATATTCTATTGGTCCACTTGTCATTTTCTCATTCATTTATCTATTCAACCAATCACTAGATGACATGTGGCACTTCTATAACCATTACTTTTCAAGCCACTTATCTCTTTTCTCATTGGTTGAATTAAAATATCATTTACTTTATTCCGTGAGCTCACCTCGCTTGATTAACATATAATTAATCTCTAATCACTTTCGAAAAATATTCCATAAATATTCTATACACAACTTATAGCCAATTTAACTTTATAGGCTTCAATTTCGGTCTAATACCTCTCATGTATACTTGATAAAAAAATGTTCCTAATCGAAATTCGGTTGAATAAACCGATAACTTTTTATACGTATCTATAGCTTAAATACTCGATTTTTATGTCCATTCTCTTTAACCTATTCTTATTCACTTAAGTTACACTCCTTGAAACTTCTGTATACTATGCTCATGCGTGATCTATGCATACTTAACTTAAAATGTCCATTTTGCCCTTTTTATAATCTAATTTCACTTCGATCAGAAAATATTCTGAAAATATTCCATGATCATGTAATCTTCAAATTGACCATGAAATATTTTAATTGGGTGTCTTATCTATCAATCTCATGCTTCGAAAAAAATTCAATTAGGTTTAAACTCATTAAAACACATTAATCTCTCAAAAGGGCAATATCGTAATTTTCTTTAGATCGCTTAAAACTGACTCAAATGGTCTTTTTTTTTATCCGTTTCTGTTTCTCTATACTCTCCTACTATTTTCGGACCTTTTCAACTGTTAAGGTCAATATCTGAAAATTTCGTCCGAAAACACTATTCACCGAAATCTTCTATTTCCCACCGAATCTCAATTTATGACCCTAAACAATATAACCGAGTCCAAATTCGGTCTTAAACACTAATTTCGGATCTTTTTCGAAAAATTAGTATTCATTCTGGATCCGAACATTATTCACCGAAAATTTTCATTTCTTCCTAACACGACACTCTGGGCTTTATAAATATAACTGAATTCTAATCGGACCCCTTGCACTATTTCTGGATTTTTTATTCTCTATCCGATCGCCAGAAATGAATTATCTGAGGAAACTGAGATCGGGGTTTATCATTATAACTGCAAGTATTAACTGCAGAATTGAATAGCAGTTTTAATTGTCATGCATTGCGAAATTAAATATTAAAATTGTAGCCACCATTATATGAAAATTTGAATTTTAAAAGTGTATCCGTTAATTCATTTAATGACTTATTTAAAATCAATTTTGTAATTGCCAGACTATAAATTAGCATCCAACTTTCTAGTTGTGTAGAGACAATTGAGAATTCATTTTATTTTCCAATTTATTTTCTCACAAACACTATTCTTATATGTAAGTGTCTACAGTAATAGAGATTTAAATATAATTCAGTTCATCAGATGAGTCTGGTTGATATTATTATACCTTGGGAGACAAACACTAAATAACTCAAAGGATGGGCAATGAATTTGTCTTAAGGACACCTTTGTTATTATGGGTCTCAAAACTTTAGTTTTATTTTAATTTGTTTTTTCTGCTACAAATTCTTTGTATCTCTGGAATTTTGATTTTATATTGTTATCTGTTCTTATTATTATCAATTTTTCTAACATTATTAAGAAAATTTTTTTGCTCATTTGTTTTGAAGAAAAGATATTACAGTAGTTGAGATTGATTAATTCAAATTTTAATTGTTTTAACAATTTCTAACTCTCTACTTCACTCTATATGTGTTTGATTTGAAAACCCTTTTTTTTAGGAGAAAAAAATTGTTTGCAATATTTTTTGGGAAACAATGTTTTTGTGAAGTTGTTTCGTTGAATAAGAGAGAAATTGTATGTTGCAATTTTGTTTTTCAACAAATTTGATTGGTTTCAGTTCGATAAGTTTAAAACAAAATCAATTTCTTTTTACTAGTTTGCTAAAACATTTAAAAAAAAAAAAAAATCATTTTACTAAGGCAATGTGATTGAATTTCCATTTGTTTAGTAAGACAAATTGCGTTTCGTTAAAACTATAGTGATAACAGTTTGACCGTTGTTTTGGAATATGGACAAAATATATATATATATATATATATATTTGTTTTTTTTTTTCTTCCATTTGGACTTAATTTGACAAAGAATTCAACTTTAATAAGTTGATATTCTTAATTAATCAAGGTTAATATTGAAAATTCAACTCAAATCAATTGAGTTTGATTTTCTAGAATATTGAAATTTGATCCCAATTGGTTAGATTTAAAACAAGAATTTGAGATTCTTGGTTGGTTTCAAAATTAACTCAAAGAAATTGGGTTTGAATTTCAGGAAAAAAAAGGGTGGTTATTGGGATCCAAATGTATTTTTAAAAACATTTTGATTTTGAGGAAAATTGAATATCTAGATTGGTTGATATTCTTAAATTTTCCTAAGAGTGTTAATTGGTTGCTTAATAACTTATTAATAAGCAGTTGTGATAACTTACTTTTAAAATATTTGTTTAAGTCAATTGGTGGAAAATTAGGACATTAAAGTCCAATTTTATGAATGATTTTGATTGAGGTTTGATCTAGGTTTTGGAAGATCATGGTGATCATGTTCTTCTTCGCGAGGACATCGAATTGATGTAATTATAAATCCAAAATAGTTCTTGGGTAAATGAGAAATTGAAGCTCACATACCACTCGTTGGAATTTAAATTCACCTGAATTTGAATTAGTTGTCATTAAGTATTTCATTTGATTGAAATAATCATATAATGATTGCAATTAATTTCATTTGAATTATTTCTGACAGGACCCGACCTAAATTCCCTACCTTCGGAACTCAAGCGATCTCGCCTGGCACTCTACAGAATCCTTTCGGATTTTAGCTAGCATCACCAAAAGGATGACGTGGAGCTAACCCTTAAAATTAAATCTTTCTAAACGTATGGATCATAAATTCTTTAAAAATTTCATTTTTCTATATTCAAGATTTTTCAAAAATCCGGTAGTATAATGACTGTTTTTCAAAATTTTCCATTATTTCAAATCACATGTAAACAATTTAAAAACACTTATAAAATTCTTACAACATTTTGCACTTCCAAATCTAGACCTTAGGTTCATTTCCATCAAAACCTAGCTATAATAAATATTAATTCCACAAAAATAATTTCAAATCTGGAAAATATTGTTTCATATGAACAATCAAAAGTATTTACACATGATTTCAATAGTTCAATTGTTTTTACACAAAACACCACTACAAAGTGGCCCACTTTACAAACTTGTTTACAATAAAAGATGTAAACATATATATGCTCGTATCTTATCCAAAATATGTACAAAAATGATTTCACAAAATCAGTAATCGAATCTGGACCACTTAGCCTAAAGTCGAAGAACGGGCACCCTGATCGCTCGTCCTTGCATCTAAGGAGGTTTTTCATAAATATAGTGGAAAAATATGAGCTAAAGAAGCTCAGTTAGGGGTGACAATATGGGTTACGATACAACGGGTCGATATGAATTCGCGAAAAATAAATCGGTATAAGCTAGAGTTAAATGAATTCGTGTCGTAATCGTATCAACCCGTTTATTAAACGAATCGAATCGAGTTTGGTTAAACGAATCACGGGTTGACATGATTAAAATTAGGGTCAAGTTATAATTTTAACATATTAAAAGGGTAGCATGTAATTATGCATTTATATATATACAAACACTTACCTAAACCTCAACCATTTGCAGACTTACTTTCCGTTTTGAAATTTTCAACAGTCCCTCCCTCTCTACACAATACACAAGCGAGCAGTCCACCACTGATCCACCATCTTCATCCTTTTTCCATTCAAAACAACCACACGACAACACCAACGCCAACGACAACACGACGACCTGACAACACGACTATAACCAGACGACACGACAACATAGACGATGACTCGACAACACCGACGATGACCCAATGACGCGACGGCACCGACGACAACCCGACGACGCGACGACATTAATGACGACACCATCCATCCCACGGTTCCCACCAAATCAACCCTTTCGGCCTTTCTTCCTCACGGTGACAGTACCACCTTATTCCTCACGGTCAGCGACACCGGCGATCACCATCTTCTCCCTCACGGTCGCCATCTTCTCACTCTCGGTCGCCGTCCAGTCACCAACTTCTTCCTTACGTCACGAGCTTCTTCCTCATGGCGTGAGCTTCTCCCTTTTGGTAGCCGTCCGGTTCGGTCATCACCTTGACCAGGTGTCCTTCTGTTTCATTTTCTTTTATGTATTCTGTGTTTCGATTCTAGTTTTTGGTTTTTTGTCAATTTTCATATGTATTTCTAGTGTAATCAGTAATGTAATATGATTTCATGGTTACTTGGTTGATTGGTTCTCAGATATGGATCTGAGTGTTGATTTCGAAGATGATACCATCGATCTGGAAGATGAGCTTGAAGTTGAAAATGAAGATGAAAATGTGGAAAGTTCAAACAAGTCAAAAGCTGCTCGAAAAAGAAAACGTACTTCGCATGTGTGGAAGTCCTTCGAAATGATATCGAATGATAAAAAAGGAAAGGATAGGTGCAAATGCAAATGGTGTGGCCAAATCTATCTCTTCCCAACCTCGAGTGGTACAGGTAACATGATTAGACACTTGACTCTTACTTGTCCTAAGTATAAATCGCGTAATATACGTTAAATGGTGATTGAGAAAAATAAATCTGGTTCGTTTCTGGTCGTATATCAGTATACGTTAAATGGATATAAGTATAAAAGCTAAACTGGAAGACACCAGACATTCTGAGTTGCTTAAAAAGTGCATAGACTGTCTTGTTGCCGGTATAGTTACCATGTCGGCCTCTTTATCATATGCTGCTTATGTTTATTCATACAAAAAGATAACTGAAGCTACTGCAGCCTGTACACCTTCTCAAGTAAGCATAACATCTTCTTTTGGGCTTCAATTGATTTATTGCCTCCTAAGAAATTGCTCAATCGTATTTTCATATTGCAAGTACATGATATGTATACACCACATGCATGGATGCACAGATCAATGCAGTATTACATTGTCATGAAAGATGATGACTTTTTCGTTATATATTCTCCTTGACCCTACCTTACTTTTATTTGTTTCAGGAGTCCAAATCTTGGTGGATCCCAAATACGGTGTCCTCTTTCCAATCAGGATTGCACACTATTAAGTGCCAAGTTCAAGTCGTGAGTCGAATGCTGTTTGGTATTTTAATGATTATTACAATAGCTTAATTGCTTCTCCAACGTTCAAGTAGTCACTCAAGACAGACAATGCCAATCACTTTCATTTTCCTGCTCTTGGGCTTTGCTCTTGTGTTTGGGAGGGAGCGGATACCTTTGGCTCCTGTACTGGGAGAGTCTCTGCTTGGTTCATTTTTTCGCAAATGTTTGCACATCAGCATTATTCCGTATCCTTCACAGGGCTGTCAATGTGTATTGAGGTACAAAAGACAACACAATCATTCCATACTGGATTCGAAGATCATTGTTCTATGCTACCATGCTTTTGTTTCTACCATTATTATGTGGTCTTCTACCCTTTGCAAGCCTCGGTGATGGTTAGATCACTTCACTGAACTGGTCTTCAATGATCAGTCATCTACAAGTGATCGGGACGAGCTATGAGAGTCGAGCATTTCTCTATCATACCTTCGTCTTTGTATAAGATTATCAGAGTTTTCATGTAAATTAGTCTTGTACCATATGTCAACTCTCAAGCTGCCTGTTGTATTTATGGCCTACATGATGTCCCAGCACAGCTCGCTTCATTTATTTCATTTATCAGTAATTATCAGAACCTCAGTCCAAACTAGTCTAGTGAATGCTAAGCTAATGGTTTTTAGTGGGAAAGTCGAGGCATTTTCACTTATTTGATTATTGCTGTGTCTTAGTGTAGTTAAGAACTTCAGTTGTAATAGCAAAACATTAACATTTTGCCTTGTGTATTATCATATTGAAAATAAAATGCTGAGGGTTGATTAGTTGGTGAAATCTCTTTTAGATTATATATTTAATCTCTCTTGGTATACCTCATCCCATTTCTTGACAAATGCATAGATGTACCCTTTTCTATGGCTGCTAGCTGATAATAAGATCCTAGTGAACGTTACAGTGAAGCCAGTGTTGCTGTGGAATGCATAGATATACCCTTTTCTATGACAAGTGCATATATCAGGAGGGAAAACAGCCTGAAAGTTTTGGTGAAGCCAGTGTTGCTGACAGTAACGAAGAGCTCCTTGTTATTTCTGATTGCAGTTCCAAACTTTGTTAAGATTGAATCCTCAATTCAGCTTGCACGTTTCATGTGTCCCAAACGGGACTTGTTTTCAACATATGAAACAATATCAGAGGGTCTAGTTGTTAGAGGGAGGTCACTGAAGTGGAATTCAGGAGGTTCTGAGAGGTTTAGATCGAAGTCTAAACACAAAGACAAAATCTATAATTACTGCAAGAAGAATGGGCACGTCAAGTCGGAATGCTACAAGTTGCAGAACAGGAATAAGAAGAACATCGTAGATCAGGAGGGAAAACAACTGGAACGTTCCGGTGAAGCCAGTGTTGCTGACAGTAATGGATAGCTCCTTGTTATTTATGATGCCAGTTCCAAACTTTGTAAGGATTGGATTCTTGATTCAGCTTGCACATTTTATGTGTCCTAATCAGGACTTGTTTTCAACATATGAAACAGTAGCCAAGGACATTGTATTAATGGGGAATAATGCCCCTTGTAAGATAGTTGGTGTTGGAACCATTAGAATTAATATGTTTGATGGGGTTGCCAGGACACCTAGTGATGTAACACATGTCCCAAATCTAAAGCGAAATCTTATTTCTTTGAGAAACCCTTGATTCGAATGGACATCAGTACACTGGTGAGGGTGAAGTTTTGAAGGTTAGTAAAGGTGGTCTCATTGTGATGAAAGGGTAGAGAAAGTCCGGTAGTTTATATGTTTATATCTCCCTCTAACAGGATGAATAGGAAGGTGCATAACTGGCCGAGCTAGGAAAAGATGTACAAACTTCTTATATTTAAAGAATAACTTAATAGAATTTCAAAAAAGAATAACTTGAAAGAAGATCCACACTTCTTTTTGCTGAAACACACACATGCACACCCCAAACATGTCAAGCATAAATTAATTAGAAATTTTCTTGAATTTATTTATTTATTGGGATAAGCCAAGATCAACTATTACTTACAGGGCCCATGTATCTACTTTTTAACAAGAGATAATAATTCAGACAATGGATAAAACTATTTACATAAAACTTATAAAACATATTTAGTGTGACTTGAAACCTTATCATTAAGGTGAAGGAGAAGATGTACAATTAGCAATCAATGAGGTGATGTGTTCTTGAACTTTCTGTTATCAAGATCACATTGAAAAAATCAGAAGTTTGCTAGGATGTGTTAAGATTAAATACTACTTACGTAGTCTAAAAATCTATTCACATGAACAAGAGACAACTATTTTTCTTTTTGGAAGTAACGGGAGACATTTATTAACGGGTTAAAGGTCTATCGATTCATTATTTGATGAGTTCTTGTTCTAGTTTGATGTGAGTTTTTATCTAAAATATGCTTACAATTAGTGTACATGAAAATTTAATTATGTGCAAATTTTCATATTTTGTTAAACTACTAATTATTATTGTTTGAAAAACCATATATATAAATTAATTATATTTAACTCTTTAATGTAAAACATTTACATTAGTAATTAATTTATTTATACATAGAATTGTCACCGAAATGGAAATAAAATACAATTGCTTGCATCTAATAATTATTTTATTGATAGCTTTTGGATTGCTTCAAACAATAGAAAATTGATATATTTACATAGGTAAAATATTATGTTGTATATATACTGTAATGGCTGTATGTTATATTTAGATAAATAAAATAAAAATAATGCAGGGAGGAGGTGACCATAGGAAGGAGAGTAACATAATGTGCAAAGAAGGAAATGGTAGTTCAGAAGAGAGTATTTTTGATCATGAAGATTACTTCTGCACCAACTCTTAAACTAATTTGTTTAATTTATTAGCATCACATTTCTAGTTTGCTTCAGCTTTGCTGAACTCTAATTCCTAATTGGACTTCAATACTGTTGTATCTTATTCCATAAACTAAACACATTTGAGTTGATAATTATTTCATTGTGATGATACTATTATTTCCACAACACTTTGTTTTATAATGTAATGATGTTTTTCTCATTTTATAACATGTTAGAGAACAATAAATTAATTTTTGAACGACTTATCGAATATTAAATCAATTAGTTTGACCAAAACATATGCATCTCATCAAATCGGACAAAATACATTATTATACAGGAGACATGTATAATTATCATATCAACATAGTCATGGATGATAATAATTTTGGCAATTGTTAAAATAAAAAGAAAAGACAAAAAAAAAAAAATGATAACATTGCCTTTTACTCTCAATTATGCTTGGCTAAGCTGCTAAAGAAGATAAAGTTCAATTATGCTTGGCTAAGTTGCTAAAGAAAATAAAGTTAATGCTAGCATCAGAAATGCTAGTGGTACACCACAAATTCATGGTTAGAATTGCTTTTTCATTGTCCACTAATACTTTTGTACCAACATCTGCTAATGAAATAAACAGATTTAATTTTTAACTCATACCAGTTGCAATAATCTTATAAAAACAGAATAAACAAGAAAAGAAAAGAACAACAACATCACTAAAGGTTTCACTTCAATTCATTAAACCAAACAAGTAACAAGGTTTTCCAAATCAAAGCTTGTATATTACATTACAATGCAACTCACACAAGGCTTACTATGTCAACTTTCTTTGGGATCTTGAATAGGAAATGAAAGAAGCAAGTCCAAACAATCACGATATTTTTCATCCTTCTCAAGTAATTCTACAACAATGGAGGCCGTAGATGTATTTGGCATTATGTTTCTCTCTGCCATTTTGTGAAGGACTTCCACCACTTTTGCTGTCTCATTATTTTGCAAAAATGCGCGCATGACAGTATCAAATGTAATCACATCAGGAGCACAACCTTTTTCTTCCATAATTGATAAAAAATTATTTGCTTCTTTCAGTTGACCATCTTTACAAAGCCCATTGATCATGATATTATATGTGATAACATTTGGTAGCAAACTTTCTTGAGTCAATTTGTGAAATAATTTATAAGCAATTTCAAGCTTCCCTATTTTACACAATCCATCTAAGAGACAATTGAAGTTTTTAATGCTAAGATTAAATTTGCCCTTTATTAAAGCATGTAATACTTCCGTTGCCTTAGTGACACAACCATTCTTGCACAACCCACCAATGAGGATATTATACGTATCTTCGTTAGGCTCAACATTATTAAGTAGCATCTCACCAAACATTTTTTTTCCGTGTTCAATGTTACCGGATTGGAAAAGGCCACATAACAAGGTGTTATATGTAATAACATCTGGCACAACTCCTCCAGAAATCATCTCCTTGTAAAGACTCATGGCTTTGTTTATAATTTGCTTCTTACAGTACCCACTGACCATGGTGTTATAACTAATAACATCATGTCTACACCCATTATTTGTCATAGAAACAAACAAATTCTGTGCATCATCAATTCTATCCGTCAAACACAAACCATTTATCAATGTGGTGTAAGTAATCGTGTCGGGACTCACACCTCTCTCAATCATTGAATCCAACATTTCATTTGCTTCATCTATCTTCCCATTCTTACAAAATTCATCTATCAAGGTGTTATAGATTATCGTGTTGGGATTGACACCTCTCTGAATCATTAATTCTAACAATTCAAGAGCTTTGTCGATCTTGCCATTCTTACAAAGCTCGTCTATAATCACATTAAATGTCACCACAGAAGGCTGCACACCTTGATCTTCCATCTCAACAATCAAAGCTTTAGCTTCCTCCCATTTGCCCCCACAACACAAACCATGAATTAAACAAGTATAAGAAACTACATTGGGACTGATTCCTCTGCCCTTCATTTCTGAAAAAAGTTCCTTTGCCTTGTCTATAAATCCATCCTTACAAAGACCATCAATCATACAATTATAAGTAATAACATTAGGGCTACATATAATCCCATTTTCACCATTCCCTTTAACCATTTCTTCATGTAACTTAAAAGCAAGGCCCGTATTCCCTGTTTGGCACAAACCATGTATTAGTGTTCCAAATGTCACCACAGTAGGCCTACAACCAAACGCAATCATATTCTTAAACCACCGGTTAGCCTTCATGACTCTGCCCTCCTTACACAGACCTTTAATCAAACAACTAAAAGTCACGACATTTGGGCTAAAACCCATCCTCACTATCCTCCCGAAAACCACAAGACCATCAGAAACTCTACGTACATTGCACAAGCAATCCACCAAAACATTAAAAATAATCAAATCTGGCGACAAACCAGTAGAGGTCAACCTCATAATAAGAGAAATAACAGTATGGTAATGCTTATTCTTAGCAAGAGAAGCAAACAAAAGAGTGAAGGATGACATATGAGAAGGGGGTTTCTGCTGAATCAAGCAATCAAATAAACGATGAGCTTCATGGGGAGAGATGTTACCTGATCTGCATTTATCTCTGAGGAAACTCTCAAATGCCTCTGGGTTGGTGGGTTTTTGAGAGAACTGTTTGCATTTCAAAGCTGTAAACATCAAAGATGAAGAACAAGGACGAAGAGGGGTTTTGAAAGCCATTGCAAAGCAATTCTGCTGAGTTGAGGGTTTGAGCTATATCGATTCTCATTATAAGCTTGATGTTGACTATATTCAGAACACCGTTGGGGTGTTCTTAGTAACAGTGGACTGGGCCTATCTCTCTTCTTCATTGGGCCTTGATACGGTCCAACTCGGCCCATGCGTGGTAGTCTTCAGCATTGGATTATGGATGCTAAATGGATTGGGAGTTGCCTTCTAACGTGTTGCACTTCATGAAATTTAAGAGACATTATCATTTTTGCTATTAATATACTTTCAAACCATTATATTAATTCTTTCATTTGGAGTGATGTTAGTTGTAACAACTATGCTAGTAATATTTTTTTCATTTTCAATATCATCTCAATAGATTTTTAATAAAAGAATAATTAATGACATTCTCAAGGTCAATAAAATTTTTTGAAAAATAGACACAATTTATTCAATGAACACCTACAAGTACAATATTAGAAATACAATTTGAAGCAAAATGAAACCGAAATTGACTGAAATTACCTTTGAAAACTAAAGTTGCAAGCCTATGATCTACCTTATTACCCCTTTAAAGAGTAAATGACAGCTAGCATTGCCCAACGAGTATAACATTGAAGGACTTTTCATTGCTGAAAAATTCTAAGCCTAAATTGCCAAGAACACCAATTGAACATTTGTCTCCACAACTTGAGGCTTTAAGTCATGAGTCAAAACAAATTTCAAACTCTCTTGAACCACCACACATTTAATCAAAAAAGGAGTGAAAAAAACTAGTCATCTTCATTGAGAGAACCCCTTTAATAGCCTCAAGATTATCTTGAATCAAAGCTCCAATCTCCACAAAACCAAATATAATACCAATTACTGCATCCACATGTACATTGAAATTTGCAAAAAACACATGTTATCTTGAAATTTCACATAAATGGCAAGCAAGAAGCAATTTTTTTTCCCCATAATCATTGGAAAAAATGATATGATTATGAGGATTTCAATGATTTTTATTACTAGAGACATTGTAGATTATTATAATTAGGGGAAACTTTTTTAATCCCTGAGATTTTAAAAAAAAAAATCATGTTTTTAAAACTTTTTTAGAAACAGTTATTTTCATCCTTAACTTTTTTAAAATTCTTCAAAAAGTCAGAATGCGTAAAATATATTTTTGCACTTGATGGTTATTAGTGACACTTAAATTATTGGATTTACTCTCATAAAATAATGAATTATAAATTAAGTGAGAAAATATTAATTAAAAAATAAATAAAATTAATATTAAAACAAATTATACAAAACTAAATTAAAAAAAAAACATAAATAAAAAATAGAAAATAGAAAATGCATCTCTACCGTCTATCTGAGAGATGGATGATAGAGATGCAACTTATATAAAAAATAATAATAATGAAAATAAAAATAGGGAAAAAAAAGGGATGAAGTTGACTACCCATCTAAGAGTGCATCTCCTCTTATATCCAGTCGTTGATTCTCTTTGATCCCGTCATCAACTACCCATCGCAATCTCCGTGTGCTTCCACTTCCTCTCATTCTTCATCCACCTCACCAAGCAACCATTTGAGGAGAGAGACAATGGCGTAAACCAGTGGTGGGTTCTGATTCTTTCGTATCGCTCACTCATCTTCAAGTCCGGTAAGCATCTCCAATTTGGAGAGTATCACCTCTCTCACTCATCTCCACTTCAATTATTTAAATCCAAGAAGGCGAGATTTGGGTTTCACCCATATCGTCTTGTTCTAGGTACAAACAACAACCTGGATATGACCTAGGTTGAATCTAGATCAAGATTATTTGGGTCCCTATATCATCAATTCTTCATGGTCAGTACTGATCGCCGTAGGTCATGGAGATTTTTTTTTTTTTTTTTCTCTAAATGTTAAATTTCTCGATTTTTTTTCAATTTTTTTTCTCCAGATCTAGTTTGTTGCTTATGAATTTGTTAGGTTTGATGGATTTTTTTCTCCATTCAGTGTTGAAGAAAGAACCCACTTTCAAGACTTTAAGGTTTGTGTTGAATGTGTAATCCAGATAAGCCTTACAAGAGCTTGAGTTGAAGAGGGCTTGATTACTGTTATAGATTGATGAGAAAGAATATCATGTGTTTTGTGGTTTTGATTTTTTTTTCTCCACTTGAATCTAATTGATTTTTATGAAAAAGAACCAGATGTTGTTGAAGAACTGTTGAAAGATTGATGATGTGATGGTCTGATCAATTGTTGAAGCAGATATTGAAAATTTGTCTTGTTCAAACCAAGATCTTCATCTTTAAATATCTGGATTCATCAACCCAGATTTTTTTATTTTTTAAAAGTGCTTTTAATATGTTAAAATCTTAGCCATTCATATGTCATGATCTTATTCTCTCAAACAAAAAGACCATCTTATCTTTCCTGTCGAAACTATCTATCACCATTGACCGCCAATTGACTAACGGTTTAGATTTTTTTAAAGAGTTTTGAAAAAATTAGAAACGAAAAAACCTGTTTTCAAAATAACATTAAGATTATGATATTTTTCAAAATGTCAAGGACAAAAATGAAATTTCCCTTAATGATTAAGGTGTGGTTATAAAACTTGTGCTGCCCATGAAAATCTCTTTAAAAAATACTTAACTTCCTATGAAATCCATGACATCCATACATTGATAATTGCACCTATTTGATAGTCTCATCAACTTTAGTTAAGTTTTGAAAACTTTATTGTCGAGTTCTAAGGCCAAAGTCACTTATGGGGCTCGATTTTGTGTAGCTATCACTTGATCAATACTTTGAATCTCAATGCTACTAAAATTGGTTTTAAGATCATTTTGCTCCTGATTAATAAGATTTTTGGACGACCTTACCATTTGTGAGAAATTGCTTTCAGATAACAGTTATGAGTTTAAATTAAGTTGTACTTAACTTAAAGAGAGAAACTGTTTGATTAATGAGATTTTTTGAATAACTTTACCCCTTGTGAGAAACCATTTTTAAATAAGAGTTTCAAGTTTGAATTAAGTTTTACTTTCTTAACTTAAAGAGAGAAACTACTCATTGTGAAAAACTATCACTAATAATAGTTACAAGTTTGAATTAACAATTATTAGGTTTACTTTCATTACAGGAACTTAACAGACAGTGGTCTAGATGTTTATATGATTTGTTATCCTCAAACGCTTGTTGGAAAAATGGGATAAACACCCATTTTAAGGACCTAATTTTTTATTGGGTTAGAGATCTTGATTAAGATAGATCAAGAAGATTCATGGGGAAAAAAAAAATAGTACTTGAATGAATAAAAATTGAATTGAAAATTTTATTTCCAAAATATAACTATTAGATTAAGTGTCATAAATGCAGTTATTGAATTTGAAAATTGTAACTGCAAAATTAAATTACAGATTTAATTTTTTACATTATAACTGTAAGTATTAACTGTAAAATTGAATAACAGTTTTAATTGTCATGAATTGCGAAATTGAATATTCAAATTATAGCCACCGATATTATATGAAAATTTGAATTTTCAAAACGTAATTGTTAATTTGTTTAATGGCTTATTTAAAATCAATTTTGTAATCACCCACATGAGAC
This sequence comes from Litchi chinensis, assembly GCA_019925255.1. Classification (NCBI taxonomy): domain Eukaryota; kingdom Viridiplantae; phylum Streptophyta; class Magnoliopsida; order Sapindales; family Sapindaceae; genus Litchi; species Litchi chinensis. Next base: position 22,556,222 of record CM034471.1, read on the forward strand.
TATAAATTAGCATCCAACATTCTAGTTGTTTAGAGAGAATTGACAATCCATTTTGTTTTCTCGTTTATTTTCTCACAAATACTATTCTTATATGTAAGTGTCCAGAGTGATAGCAATTCAGATATAGTTCAATTCACTAAATAAGTCTAATTGGAATTGTTGTATCATATGAGACAAACACTAAACAACTCAAAGGATGAGCAATGAATTTGTCTTAAGAACATCATTATTATTACGGGTCTCAACACTTTACTTTTATTTTAATTTTTTTCTGCTGCAATTTTTTTGTAATCAGAAAAGTCTTCAAAATTTTGATTTTATATTGTTATCTATTCTTATTATTATCAATTTTTCTAACATTCTTAAGATAAATTTCTTGTTCATTTGTTTTGAATAACACGTATTGCAACAGTTGAGATTGGTTGCTTCAATTTTTAATTGTTTTAATAATTTCTGAATCTCTAATTCACTCTCTATATGTTTGATTTCAAAACCCTTTTTTTTTGGAGAAAAAAATTGTTTGGAATATTTTTTGGAAAACAATGTCTTTGTGAAATTGTTTTGTTGAATCATAGAGAAAATGTATGTTGCAATTTTGTTTTGCAACAAAATTGATTGGTTTTGATTTGATAAGTTTAAAAGAAAATCAATTTTTTTTACTAGTTTGCTAACACTTTTTTTTTAAAAAAAAAAAAGAAAAAAAAATCATTTTACTAAGGCAATGTGATTGAATTTCAATTTATTTAGTAAAACAAATTGTATTTTGTTAAAACTGTGGTGATAACAACGTGGCTGTTGTTTTGAAATATTGACAAAATGTAAGTTTTTTTCCATCTTGACTTAATTTGACAAAGAATTCAACTTTAATAAGGTGATATTCTTAATTAATCAAGAATAATATTGAAAATTCGACTCAAATCAATTGGGTTTGATTTTCCAGAATATTGAAATGTAATCCTAATTAGTTGGATTTGTTTTTAAAACATAAATTTTGAGATCCTTGGTTGGTTTCAAAATTAACTCAAAGAAATTGGGTTTGAATTTTGAGAAAAAGAAAAGGTGGTTTTTGGGATCCAAATATGTTGTGAAAAACATTTTGATTTTAAGGAAAATTGAATATCTAGATTGGTTGATATTCTTAAATTTTTCTAAGAGTGTTAATTGGTTGCTTAATAACTTATTAATAAGCAATTGTCATAATTGACTTTTAAAATATTTGTTTATGTCAATTGGTGGAAAATTGAGACATTAAAGTCCAATTTTATGAATCATTTTTATTGAGGTTTGATCTCGATTTCGAACGATTATAGTGATCATGTTCTTCTTCGCGAGGATATCGAATTGATGTGATTATAAATCCAAAATGGTTCTTGGATGAATAAAAAATTAAAGCTCACAGATCACCTATTGAAATTTAAATTCATCTAAATTTGAATTAGTTGTCATTAAGTATTTCATTTGATTGAAATAATAATATAATGATTGCAATTCATTTCATTTGAATTATTTCATTTACTATAGTTGAATTAAACAAATAATTGCAAGTGATCACATGAAATAATGATTGGATTAATAACTTATTTGTTTCATTTGAATTATGAATCAAATAAGTAGTTTTATTTAAATTTTGAATGACAATTGTAATTGAATATTACAATTAATTTCGTTGCAATTATGTTGGTTTAATAAGTTAATTATTTGATTAAAGTTTGAATAAAATAAACATTTTTTAAGTTAAATAATTTTTTAATTGCAATTGTAACTGAAATTTACAATTATTTCATTTGAATGAAATAATTGCAAGGTGGCAACTATGGTTGTAACTGAAAGATTTACATATGAATAATTGCAAGTTGGAATGACAGTTGTGGTGTGTAATCGCAGATATGATTAATTTTGAATTAAATTTATAGAATAAAGTTTTGAATTTTATAACTACAATCATGATTAATTATGAAATGAACTTACAGAATCAATTTTTGAATTTGTAACTACAATATTAATTTTTGAATTTTATAATTGTAATTGTGTTTAATTCTGAATTAAATTTGTAGTTCTAATTCTTGAATTAATACTTTGTAATTGTAAAATCAATAGAATTAATAATTAATTAAAAGATCATTATTTCTTGGTTTTATGAGTACACCTGTGACAATATTTTTTCTTATTGTACAATTGGATAATCCAATGATACTAGTTTCAGTTTCTATGAACTATTTAGAAAAACTGGAGAAATTCAATGGTTTGATTTTCAAGAGGTGGCAATGATGGGCCCCTTCCCTATATACTCTAGGCAATCCACCGGTAACTCCACAGTAGCCCTCCAATCGACATCTGATCCAATTGGAAAGTTCGTGTGAAACTGAGTTGTTTACTTTTACATGGGAAAATCTACTATAAATTCCTTAAATTCTCTTTTTGGACTGAAAATAGGTGGGGACTTTTTCATTTTAAACATATAGTATAAAACCAATTTTTATAAAATTTTGACAACATAACGACTATATTTTTAAAAATCCCACCCTACAAAATCTCATAAAAAAAAAATTTATACACTTCTAATTTCAAACAATTCTTAACTTCTGGGCCTCCGACCCTCTCATTTTTCCACAACCAACCACAAGCATGGTTTCACATAAAATATACTTAAATTCATAAACTTAGCAACCCAATAATAAGAAAATTTAAATTTGCAATATAACATTCAAACATTTCTACATTATGCATCGATATAGATATATATTTACAAAATATACATTCTTTACATACAAAAATGTTTATACAACTTTCAAAATCATTTATGACCAAAAATACAATATCATAGAAGCACACGACTAAGTATATTTACTCTTGGACCAGGGTCTCCACTACTAATGTCCCAACACCTGTACCTATCCCTGGGGAAGTTTTATTTATTAAACATAAACTAAAGTGAGCTATGCAAGCTTAGTGAGTGTCGATATTTTCTTAAATAAAGCTACATTTTCTAAAATAACTTCCCTAAAATTTAAAATAATTTATTGGGTAATTTATAAAACGAAAATAAGTTTTCTAAAACATGTAATTGAAATAAAACGCAATGATGACATTTAATATCAATATAATTTGTGCTATATATATATAAAAGGGAATGCAATAGCATGTAATGAGATAAATCTTTTTAATTTCATAAAACTATTTTGAATTATTTTTCAAATTCGACTGACGTAATTTCATAATTTCATTTTACATCGTAAATCATAAAAGTAATAATAATATAAAGACTATATCCGTGAAAGAGCCAATCGCTAGTGTCTGAATACCACGTAGTACTCTAAGTATGGATCAGCCTAGATCCGGCTAGTCAAGCCTTGTGCCCCAGCCTCGACGCTATTCGGACCGGTGAGAGCGAAATTATCCATCGCTCACATAAAAGCTAGCTATCTTATATACCTAGTTCGTACATGGACGACACACTAAACAGGACTAACTAACACAGTCCATGTACGGTTCGGGTACACTGATCAGTAATATATAACTGGGCGAGACAAAACCACCATCCCCAATAGGTAATCATTAATATCACAGCCTTAGAAAACCTTTTTCATACATGTCATTTTCTTAAAGTAAAAATTTTCACAATTTGCATAACTTTCTAAAGTCCATAAAATAGGTTTTCATACTAAATTTATTCATCATAAAAGCTAACTACCTATCATTTAAAATGTAAGTTTTCGTGCAACATATAAAACCAGGATGAATGAAAATTTAAAAATTTTCAAAGAATTTTAGTGAGACACTTACCTAGTATTCGCTCACAATAATTTTGATTTTAGTTCCTTCGTTCGAGATATACCTATACACAGTGGCGGACCCAGAAAATTGGTTCAGGGGGGGCACATGAATAAAGTAATAAAAACATCGAAAATTAAGAACATATTAAATATATAATGTTTTTATATAAAAGAATGTTTGATAATATTATATAATTTAAATAAAAAAATACATTATATTTAGACAAAACAAATAGCTTCATGCTTAAAGATTCTAATAAAATCATTAAAATAAATAACAAAGAAAAAAAACATAAACTACATAAAATTATAATTTTCCTCGACGAGGCTTCATATCTTGAAATCGTTTCATAATAACTTCTTTATCAATTTTGTCAAAAATATTTTTCTCCACATATGCAAGCAAACTATCATTTAACCACTGATCTCTCATTCGATTACGTAATTCAGTCTTCACAATATTCATAGCAGAAAATGTCCTTTCAATGGTAGCAGTTGCAACAGGTAGTAATAATGCCAACGTTAAGAGCAAGTAAACTAATGAAAAACCTTATCTTGTTTTTTCGCAACCATCTTTTGTGTCAAATCTGTAAAACTATTTAATTCTGAAAATTCAATATTAGAGCGTATGACTACAATATAATTCTCAAGTTGATCTTCAAGTGCCAAAAGTTGAGTAGAGGAGAAGTTTTTTGGATAAAATTGAGCAAGTTGAATCAGTTTTTGTTTGTCAAATGCATGAAATTGATCTCTTGGACTAAGACATGCAACACAAAGAAGTAACTCAGTATTTGTCTCCGAAAATTGATTATTTAGCTCTTGAATTTGCAAATCTAACACAGCATAAAACAAGTCTACTCGATAATGATGCATATTGTTTATCTCTTGAGTTTTACGTCTTGATCTCCCTCGAGGTGTAAACAAATCATCCATGTCAACAACTTGGATTTTATGCTTTTCACAGAAAGCGAAAACTTGCTTCGATAAATAATCCCACTCATTTTCTCTCATTGTCTGAAGTCGTTCTTTACATGCTTTTACTAAGGTCATGGCATTGACAATATCTTGATCTTTTTTTCATTAATGTCAGTGACAACTCATATGTAACTCCCAATATTGTTCTCATCAAATGAAGACCAAAAACAAAATCAAATGTTTCTATTGCATCCAGTAAAAGCTTTGATTCATATTTTTGCTCCTGATTCGATCCATCATCCACTAACATATCAAGTATTTCTACAATAGAAGAGAACATAGAAATTATTCTGATTATAGTATTGTAATGTGAGCCCCAACATGTAACACCTAATCTCTTAAAACTAGTTTCTTGATTTAAACCCCGCCCACTTGAAAACTCATTATTCTCTAGTTCTTCAAAAACTTTAGTTGCTTGTTTTTCTCGAAGAATATCATAACGTTTAGCAGATACTCCAATAATATTTACCACTTGAGTAATCCAATAAAAAAATACTAGTAATATCTGTATGACTTTTTGCCACAGCAATAAGAGCTAATTGAAGTTGATGGGCAAAACAATGCACATAAAAAGCACTCTCATTCTCTTTTAAAATAAGTGCTTTAAGTCCATTAAATTGACCTCGCATATTACTTACTCCATCATACCCTTGTCTGCGCAATCTAGAAATACTTAATCCATATCTAGAAAAAAAAAAGAATTAATTGCTGCTTTAAGTGAGAGTGCAGAAGTATCAGTGACTTGCTCAATGCCGACAAAATGCTCTATCACATTACCATTCTTGTCCACATATCTCAATACAATAGCCATTTGCTCTTTCAAAGATATATCATGAGATTCATCCACAATAAGTGAAAACAATGAATTGTCAATATCTTTAATTTTGTATTAATGATTTCACTTGAAATAGCACTTACTATGTCCCTTTGAATCTTGGGTGCTATCATTTTCAAGCTTTCAGGAGCACTTTTGAGTGTCACAGCTTTTACGTTCTCATTTTGATCACATAGTCAATAAAAAAGTTGGAGAAAATTACCTTTATTTCTAGAATTTTTTGATTTATCGTGTCCTCGAAATGGAAGCCCTTGCCGTAAAAGAAAACAACTACAATCAATTGAAGCACGTAAGCGAGTTCGATACTCAATTCGAGCTTGATCTGATTGTTTGTTTATAGTTGACTCAATATGTTGATTTTGATTTAATAGATCCTTACATTTGCTCCAAGCATCTTTATGGGCATTACTTTTAGCATGCTGCCTTAATGAATCTGTCTTCTTCCAATTTGTAAACCCTTCACCAACAAAAGAGTCACCACCCGCTTGTTTTCCAATATCTGACTTGAAAAGATAACAACTTAGACAATAGGCTGCATCTTTTGCTATACTGTACTTCAACCAAGTCGAATGTTCAGTAAACCAAACAGTGTTTGATAAACCCTGATCCTAGTTTCCTTAGAGAATTCATTTTTAGCGATCGGATAGAGAATAAATAGTCCAAAAATAATGCAAAGGGTCTGGTTAGAATTTAATTATATTTATAAGGCCCTGAGTGTCGTGTCAGGAAGAAATGAGAATTTTCAATGAATAATGTTCGGATCCAGAATAAATAGTGATTTTTTTTTGAAAAAGATCCGAATTAGTGTTTAAGACCGAATTTAGACCCGGTTATATTATCCAGGGTCATAAATTGAGATTCGGCGGGAAACGAAAGTTTTCAATGAATAGTATTTATCGAGCAAAAATTTTCGGATGAATAGTAAAATTTTTAGAAATTAACCTTAACAGTCGAAAAGGTCCGAAAATAGTAGGAGAGTATAGAGAAACAGAAACGGATCAAAAAGAAGACCATTTGAGTCAATTTTAAGCAATCCAAAGAAAATTACGATATTACCCTTTTGAGAGATTAATGGATTTTAATGAGTTTAAACCCAATTGAATTTTTTTCGAAGCATGAGATTGATAGATAAGACATCCAATTAAAGTATTTCATGGTCAATTTGAAGATTAGATGACCATGGAATATTTTCAAAATATTTTCCAGTCGAAGTGAAATTAGATTATAAAAAGGACAAAATGGACATTTTAAGTTAAGTATGCATGGATCACGCATGAGCATAATACGCAGAAGTTTCAAGGCTTGTAAACCAAGTGAATGAGAATGAGTTAAAGAGAATGAGCATAAAAATCGAGTATTTAAGCTATAGATACATATAAAAAGTTATCGGTTTATTCGACCGAATTTCGATTAGGAACATTTTTTTATCAAGTATATATGAGAGATATTAGACCGAAATTGAAGCTTATAAAATTAAATTAGCTATAAGATATGTGTAGAATATTTATGGAATATTTTTCGAAAGGATTATGTATTGAAAGTTTTGTTGAAATGAGAATTCGAATTTATTATTTTATGGTATTAGAAACTTTCGATTCGAGTTACAGTCGAATCGTATGCCTCCAGTAGTGTTATCTGAAGTTTGTTATATTTTCGTATCGCAAGTCAGATGTCGTTTGGTTGACCCCGGTAAGATTACAAAGTGATTAGGAATTAATTATATGTTAATCAAACGAGGTGAGCTCACAGAATAAAGTAAATGATATTTTAATTCAACCAATGAGAAAAGAGATAAGTGGCTTGAAAAGTAGTGGCTATGGATGTGCCACGTGTCATCAAATGAATAGTTGAAGAGATAAATTGATGAGAAATTGCCAAGTGGACCAATGGAATTAAAAAATATATATTTTGGGCATTAGTGACATTATTGAAAGTTTGAGGCAATTAAATGAAATTTTCTTGAGGGACTTAATTGTAATTGAGCAATAATATATATAAAATGATTTTTGTCTCATATGAGACAATTGGATCGTGCAAAACAGAAAAGGAAAAAAGAAAAGAGAGAAAGAGAGAGAGAGAGAGAGAGAGACCCGTGTGCGCGCGCGAGAGAGAGAAAGGGAAGAAGAAGAAGATAAGATCCGATTTTCGTCGAGGTTCCTTCACGAAAGTTGTTCCTTATCACCTCCTCTAGCTAACCCCCAAATTTGAAGCGAAAAGATTATCTATTTGGTGAGTTATTTCAGTTTAAAGTTTGATATTTCAAATGAAAACCCATTCAATTTCTTCTTTCTTTTTCAAATTTTAGTTTAAGGATGATAAGAGAGACTTATGAGGATGATTTTGATATAAATTTTATATAATTTGTGAGTGATTTGGTGGACTAAAAATGGGTGAGAGAGAGAAAGAAAGTCTAGGTCAAAAATGAGTTTTTATGGGATCTAATTTCGTTTTCGATTCTAAGGTAATAAATTGATGTTTTAGAGGTTAGAAAATAATTTTATGAAGTTAGATTTCGAAAACGAAAAGTTTAGGATTGATTTCGGAGCTAAACGAACGAGTTGAAGGGTGTTTTCCGAAATCCTTCCAAATGCGTTCGTTTAACGTTCGAAATCGTTTATTTAAGTATAGTTGGATATTAGAACACTAAATGATTGATTATTAAAGTTGTCGGATATTCGAAATGAAAAATAATTTTTACTAGTAAGCAAATCGAACGAATTTCGTTCGATGCATCCGACGATAAAATTGAGTATACTGAGGTATTCCTAGAAAAGAATAAGTAGGATTTATGTAGAGAAAATGGATTTCGAAAACCCCGATTGAATAGAAATTGAAATCCGAAAGTTTAGACGTTAAAGGGTATTAATAGAATTAAATGAGATTTTTATTGATTTTGAATGTTATTTGAATGAGTTAAGTGACCCTAAATGGATATTTGATGTTTTAGGGTAAAAGCGGAGAGCTCCAGAGGTATACAGAGAAGAATCGGATTCTATCCTAGGATGTTTTGTGAGTGGAAATATAAGTTTTTAAAGATTATATTTTCTTAAAGTTTATTTAAAGTTAAAAGAATTTATTATAAATAGTTATTCGTTTATTAATTGAATTTATATTATAATTCTAGCATAAAAATTTTAATTTATTATTTATGTATATGAGAATGTGCTAGAATTAAAGATTTTGGGCTTATTGCCTTGAGATTTAGAATATTTTAGTGTATTAAGAAAAGGAGATTTTAATAACCTATGGTTTACCCTAGCCCCAGTTTAGTACCCGGTCGAATGCTCTATACGTGATACGGTAGATAAGAGGAAGTCAGTCAGTGAGATTTGAGTCTAGTCGACTCTTGTGTGAGCGAGGCATGAGTGATCCGTATACACGTATAGAGTAGTGTAGTCGGTCCAAAGCGTGGGCCCACTTTCGGTGACTACACATGGTAGATCCCCACTCCTAATGGTTAGCTAGATTTCATGTGCTACCACGCCAGGAGTAGATATTTCCTGGGTTACCATTTAGGTGAGTATCAGAAAAGATTTTAAGAAAAGATTCCAGAAAGTATTTTAGAAAAGAATTATAAAAAATAACTTAATTTTTAAAAACTGTTTTTGGGAGAATACGTTATACAGAAATGAGTTTTAGTGTATACAAATTAACCACTCACTGAGTTGTACTCATAGTTTTCTTTAAATGTTTTTCTTAAAAATTCTCCCACAGGAGCAGGAGCTAGTTATCCAGCTGACGAGGTTCAGTCAGACGTGCAAATGGACGGGTAGGATGACACATACTACATATATATTTTGTTAGTTTGATCATGTATATGTTTATATATATAGTTGTAAATAGTTTAAAGAAATAGTGGATGCATTAGTTAAAAATATTTTATTAACGTTTCATGAATTTCAGTTTTCAGATTTTATTCATTTGTTTGTGGTTGTGTTATGAGAAAAGAGTCTGAGGCTCTGAAAGTTGAGAAATTGATTTCATAGAAGTGTTTTTATAAACTGTATTTGAAACTTACAGGGTGGCATAGTTTAGAAAATAGACGGTATGCTGCCGAAATTTTTATTAAAAAACAAAAAAAAATTTTATCACTGTCACCTTGTAAAACAAGTTAAAATATCTAGATAAATGAGTTTTCGGTGCCCTGACGGGATTCCTCCGGATTGAGTTAGGGTTCGTGGAAATTCTTTCGGGGTGCTACGGGGTCTTTCTTGGGTCCAGAAGAGGGATTCGGGAAGGGTCCCGTTAGTGTTAAATCATCTAGACTTTTATCCAAAAGGTCTCATAGGAAAATTATGTTCTCGAGGTTGACAAAGACCTTTTAACAAATATGCTTTCCGAACTTGCTCATGGACATTAGAATCATAGTCTTATATTTTAGTTCGAAGCCCTGGATCGGCAAGGAGATCTGACAAATTGACTTCAACATAATTTTTCTTTGAAAAAGATGATTCCAACTCAAATGATGATTTTCTTTTCATATATCTCTCCATAACTGTTTCACAACAAATAAAAAAATAATAAATTTTTTAAAAACAAATTTAATAATAATTTATTGATTCTAAATAAAATAAAACTATAAAATAAACAATATTATATATATATATAAAATTGAATTAAGACAATACATTATACATGGACAATTTTAATGCAATAATTTATAGTTTAAGATTTTAGGGTTTATTGATGTAATGTATATTAAATTCAAATTATTAAAAATAAATTAATTAAAAAAAAATTAATTTAGGAGACTAACCTGGTAAGTCACAAGATATCAAAATGAAAATAAAGAAAAGTCAAACAAAGATGAAGAGAAAAAGAAAAAAAAAAATTGTTCACTAACCTTGCAAATTGTCAATGAATTTTGTATAACATATAAAAAGTAGAAGTAAATAGAATTTATATAGGAGAGAATTGAAAAAAAAAATAAAATTAAAAAAAGAAACTATTAATTAATTAGAAGTAGGAAAACTACAGTTGCACAACATCTACAGGTTTCACACCTATTGCACGTTTGCAATCTGCAGATTGCAACAATTAAATTTTATTTTGTTTTGTTTTTTTTTTTACACTGTTAAGTGAATTAATCAGTTTTTTTTTTTCAGATTTCAGGGGAGCACATTTCCCCCTTGGCCTAGGCGTGGGTTCGCCCCTGCCTATACATGAACATATCCTATATTTAGGTAACATTATGACCAAGATTATTCATATTAATTTCCTATTCGAAATCTCTAATATACAAGCACACCAAATCCTTCAATCAACGCTTAAATTCGGATTTAAACATTAATTCGAACTCTCAAACCATTCTACCCCCATATTAGCTGAATTCTCAACATGCTTTTACATCATCCTTTTCATCAAATTCTTGTCACCAAATCATGTTCAAACACATGGATTTTAGTGAAAATCAAGTTAACTTTTAATAAATTCAAAATCTTATAATACTAGTATGCATATTTAGCCATGAACTACACCATTTGACATCCAATGACTACCTTTCCAAATTTTTATGTCATTTTCATCATTAACATAGCTTAATTAACTATTCAACACCTTTAAAAACAATCATCCACTGCTCCATCATACTAAGGCTGAATTGCATGGTCAAAGAGCTACATCCATTTTGCTTTTCATTCTAGCTTTCCAACTTCATGATTTTGGCAATTTTACATGCATGAAGTTATTGAAATAATTCAAACAACATTGAAACCACATCAACCCTAACTTGACCATAACTTCATCCAACCTATCATCAAGATTTTTTCTTCAAGTTTTTCATGTAAAACCACACTCAAATCACATGAATTTCCATGAAAATGAAACTAATTTACTGCACAACATTCAATTTAAATTGATTCAAGATTTCACCTAAACTAATAAGCTCATCAATCCTTCTTGCAACCCTAACTTTGCTCTACCCTTAATTTAAAGCTTAAATCTTCTAAATTCAAGCATAAACATTTCATAAAAATCACATATAGCTCACTTAGAAATTTAATCAAAGAACTTACATACAATTCATATATAAACCATATACAAAAGTCTACAAAACAATATCCTTACCACCCAAAACTCACTTGATTTTGTTCAACCCTCTTCCTAGGCTCGTAAGTGATCCTTGGATGACTTGAATTTCACCTAAAAGTACTTGAAAATGGATGGAGGAAAGCTGCTGGTCTGCACTCTGTTCTGCCAACCTTCACTCTCTTTTTCTTTCAATTTTTTTGTTCTTTTAATTTCACTTGTAAAGGCTTGACTTATATAGGTTTTGGGTGAGTTAAGAAATGCCCTTGATTATCATCAAATTTACAAGCTTGCCATTGAAAAATGCCCATAAACTAAGCTAGAAATTACTAGCTTGGCACTAGTTAGAGTTTAAAAAATTCTATTTGTTGAAACTTTAAACTATGGTTCCATTCTAACTAGCTCCTTTCTTTCCTAGTTTCATGCATAAACTTGTCATTTTCTCATGCATTCTCTTCCTCCTTTTTGCCATATGTCATCTTCTCATGCACAATTTCACACCTTCAATTTTCCAAAAATGCCCCTAGACATAATTTTCTCTAGTTAACATAATAACACCTTTACGTGGAAATTCCTTATGTAATAATTTTTTCATGTTAAATTTTAATAAACCACCATGTTACTTTTCGCATTCATAATTATATTTGATCTATTTGGAAATCCTACTAAGATTCGGTCACACATTTGGGTACTTTAAATTACTTTATCATTCTATAAATAAAAGCAAATTTATATAGTGCGTGTACAGTACTAAAACTGGGAGGGCATATTACAAGCAACAAGACATGTTGTTTAACCACCCTGAACCTTGCGAGGTTATTAATGGAAGATGCTCCTAAGGCAAAAATTGGTGAGATAGACATTTAAGTCATTAGTGTCATTAATGCATGAAACCATTTAGATTCCCTTTTTAGGAATTATATTATGAATGGTTTGGTTGATGTTTTGTATAATGTATACATGTCTAAAAAGACAATTAAGAAGTTATGGAAATCCTCTAAACAAACATCTATAACAAGATCCACAATGAAATTAGAATTTATTGTTGGAAATAAGTGTAATAGTATAGAAATGCATGTCTGGGAAATGTTTTAGTTAGGAAAGACTTAGTATTTAAGTGTGTCAATTACAACCGACCTCTCTTTCTTGGAAACTTACCTAGTGCATTATTCGTAAACTACGAGCATTATTCCAGTATATGATTATTATGTTAAAATTTTCAAGCCTTGTGAGGTTTGTTGTGGAGAAATTTAATGAAATTATCAATTGTCATAAAAGCTTATGTGGATAAGTGTAAAATTTGAAGAAGCTAAATGGTTACACTATTTTCTAAAGGATATTCCAATGTGGCCAAAGTCAATTCATATAATTTGCATCTATTGTAATAGCCAGTTTGCAACAAGAATGGCTTAAAGTAATATGTATGATGGTAAATCTAGACATATACGTCATAGACATAATATCATGAGACAACTACTCTCAAATAGAGTTATCTCTATTAACTATATAAAATCAAAGGATAACATTGCGGATCGCTAATGAAAGGGCTAAATAGAGTGTTAGTTGAAAAATCAATAAAGGGAACGAGACTAAAGCTCACGAAATAATAAATTATTACAAAGGAAACTTAATCTATGTGACTGGAGATCCTAAAATCTAGGTTTAATGGGATAACCTAACTGTAAAAACTTAGTTACATCACTATAAAGGATATTTTCCTATACATTAGAGGTTATCCTCATGTCTATTTTTATGATAAAATAGTAATGCTCGTAGGAGTTAGGATAAGTTATGCTTTTACTGATCCTTATGCGTTGAGAATCCGAGTAGACTAATATGAGTTACTCTAAATTAAGAGATCACCTATATGAGAGAGAAGCGAGGCCGCTTTTAAAGAGAATTGTAGCGGCTCAATTCTTCAGAAACTCTAATAGAACCAAGTAAATATTCATGGCTGAAATGAACATAACAATGAGAACTAAATTGTGTCAGGAAAGATTTTTATATGAGATATATAATCATTTACACAAATGGCAGAAAAGTTCAAGAACATCGCGTCTACTGATTAGTTAGTAAAAAATATATTTTTTCATAAAGGAAGGTTCAAAGGCCAAAACGTAACTGTTAATTAGTTTAATGACTGATTTAACATCAGTTTTCTAATCGCCCACATGGAAGCAATAAATTAGCATCATTTTTAGTTGTTTAGAGACAATTGAGAATCCATTTTGTTTTTTAGTTTATTTTCTATCAAACATTATTCTTAGATATAAGTGTTCAGAGTGATAGAGATTCAGATATAGTTCTATTCGCCAAACGAGTCTGATCGGTGTTGTAGTATCATGGGAGACAAATACTGAACAACTCAGAAGATAAGCAGTGGATTTGTCTTAAGGACACCATAGTAATTATGAGCCTCAATGCTTTTACTTTTATTTTAATTTTTTTTTTCTTACCACAGATTCTATTTGTAATTTGGAGAGTCTTCAGAATTTTGATTTTATATGTTACTTATTCTTATTATTATTGATTTTTCTAACCACTGCAACCACTTTTGCAATGAGATTTGCACAAGACTTGGTGTGCCACAACTTCGAAGTAAATAATATATTCTGCTAGCACTCCTTGAAACTTTGATTCTCAAATTCTTATATTTTGGTTATTGCTAGCTATATGAGGAACATTGGCATATGAATGCTCAATTGGACTATGTCATGCATCAAGATGTGCCGGTTTAACGAGTTGTTTTAGCAGCCTCATATCTTGCTATCCCAGTTAGTTTTTCACTGCATCCTTTTGGATACAATATTTCGACAAATTGAGACTATGGAGACATGAAATTTATACAATTTATTATTTTGTGGATATTGAATAATTGATCTCTTTCTTGCAAGCACTACTCTTCAACCACTATCCAACAACATGAGGCTTATTACCTTGAGGACTTCTTTTTATATGTACAAGATTTTGGTTTGTATATTAATGGAGATATTACGTTACACCTCTCCGTTCAAAGATGTATAATCTCATTCTTTACCATGAAGATTAAACTATTCACATAAGCTATAATATACATTCAATTGGAAATTAACCCTTTAATTTTTTGAAAGATATGAAGGGATATGATCACTTGTGATAAGATGTGATGTATCCTTTTGAAATTTGTTAAAAACCTTTAAAGATTTAATAAAAACAACTTTCAAATTTTCATATTAATACTTACAAGAAGATCAAAATTTGTTTTTAAAAAAACACCAAACATGTAACAACTCCATTGTCATTTTCTCTATCATCATCCTCCATTTCTATCAAATAATTGAAGAACATAAACAAATAAGTAAGATAGCACCAAAATAGCCAACCCCTGTTGTTGAGGAATCAAGAGACAAAACTCAAAACATAGCCTTCTATTAAACTCATAAGCTTAAATTAATTAAAGCAACACACTTTGCATTATATATTTTGTACACCAACAAAAATAACGAAGCTTAAATCTCAAGATCTCATATTTTCTTTGCTGTCTCCTTCTTCATTGCAATTCTTGCTTTCCCTTCCACGTTTCTTCTCACTGTTTATGGTTTTATAGAGTTTCCAATGAAAATTTGGAACACTTTTATTTCTCTCTTTTTGGCTCTGCTTATCTTCTCCTACTTGATCTCTATTGTTCAAGGGAAAGCTATTGACGATTCCAATGAATTGCTGGTTGGTGCTGGGAATTCTGGCAATATTTGGGTGAGTTTTCTCTTTTTGTATATACAGTCATTATTTGATAAGTTGTGTTCTAGTTTGATGTGGATTTTTGTCTAAAATATGCTTATAATTAGTGTACATGACAATTTAATTATGTGCCAAATTTCACATTTTGTCAAGCTACCAATTATTATTGTTTGAAGAACTATATATAGAAATTAATTATATTTAACACTTTAATGTAAAAAATTTACATTATTGATGAAGATATTTACACATATAATTGCCACCCGAATGGAAATAAAATATAATTATCTACATCTAATAATTAGTTTATTCATAGCTTTTGGATTGCTTCAGACAACAGAAAATTGTTATATTTGCATAGGTAAAATATTCTATGTTGTATATAGGATAATGGTTGTATGATATATTTTGATTAATAAAACAAAAATAATGCAGGGAGGAGGTACCGTGGGAAGGAAAGCAAGCAACGTAGGGTGCAAAGAAGGAGATGGTAATTCAGAAGAAAGTATTTATGATCAAGAAGTTTACATCTACACCAACTCTCTTCCTTAGATTTCACTCTCTTTTTCTTTAAAATTTAAGCTAATTTGTTTAATTTATTAGTATCACATTTCTAGCTTGCCTTAGCTTTTCTAAACTCTAATTCCTAATCGGACTTCAATATTATTGCATCTTATTCCATAAACTAAACGTATTTAAGTTGATAATTGTTTCATTGATGTGAGACTATTATTTCCACAACACTTTGTTTTATAATGCAATGATGTTTTTCTTATTTTCTAACATGTTAGAAAACAAGAAATTAATTTTTCATTGACTCATTGCATTTAATAAATCAATTAGTTTGACAAAAACATATATATCTCAGCAAATCGGATAAAATACATTATTATACAAGAAAAATACATAATTATCATATCAACATAGTGGTGGATGGTAACAATTTCGACAATCATTAAAATAAAAGGAAAAGAGGGAAAAAAAAAAAAAAAGGAAGAATAGAAAACATGCCTATTACTCTCAATTATGCTTGGCTAAGTTGCTAAAGAAGATAAAGTTCAATCATGCTTGGCTAAGCTACTAATGAAAATAAAGTTATTACTGGTACCACGAATGCTAAAGGTATACCATAAATTCATGGTTAGAATTGCTTTTTCATTGTCCACTAATACTTTTGTACCAATATCATCTAGTGACACAAACAAATTCAATTTAACTCACACCAATTGCATTAATCTTATAAAAACTGAATAAACAAGAAAAGACAAGAAAAGAACATCACTAAAGGTTTCACTTCAATTTGTTAAACCATATAAAATAGGGATAATCCTAAAAAACCCCTTGACTTTAGATAGATTATCCATTCTCCCCCATAAGGTTTTGTTTTTATCCAAAATACCGCCTAACTTTTAATTAAACACCCAAAATACCCCCTGGAGACATACGAAAGGACGATAATACCCTTGACGGTAACAGATTCCGTTAGATGGATAAAGTTGACCATTTGACTCAGGGGTAAAAGCGGAAATGTAAAGAAAGTTAAAAATATATATATTAATTAATTAAAATATGAAAAATTAAAATAAATAAATAATATTAAATATAAAAAATAAAGATATTTTTATTTAAAATTTTAAAAAAATAAAAAATCAAAAGTTTTTCAGTCACTCACCACTCTCTCTCTAACCTCGCCGATCTCTCTCTCTCTACCTTCACCAGTCTCTCTCTCTCTCTAACCTCGCCGCTCGTTGCCGCTGTCATCGCCTTCTCCCACGCCGACTCCTCTTCATCTTCATCTCTCTCTCTCCGGCGCCGCCGTCGCCTTCTCTCCCTCTCCTCTCCTCTTTCTTTTCAGATCAGGATCGAACCCAGATGATAGGTTCGTCTGGGTTCAAACCCAGATGAACCCTCGATTGGGTTCGAACCCAGATGAGGAATCCTCATCTGGGTTCAAACCCAGTGAGGATTCGTCTGGGTTTGAACCCAACCGAACCCAATCGTCTGGGTTCGAACCCAGTCGAACCCTCGACTAGGTTCAAACCCAGATGAGGTTAGAACCCAATCGAGGGTTCGACTGGGTTTGAACCCAGACGATTGGGTTCGGCTGGGTTCAAACCCAGACGAACCCTCGACTGGGTTTGAACCCAGATGAGGAATCCTCATCTGGGTTCGAACCCAGTCGAGGGTTCGTCTGGGTTTGAACCCAACCGAACCCAGTCGTCTGGGTTCGATCCCAGATGGGTTCGAGCCCAGACGACTGGGTTCGAACCCAGATGAGATGAACCCCTCATCTGGCTTCGAACCCAGATGAGGGTTCCAGACGAACCCTCCTGTGGGTTTCAGATGAACCCTGCTGTGCGTTTGAACCCAGCTGATGTTTGATGATTTTTTTTTTTTCAATTTTTGTGGGTTTATTGATTGATTGTTGTTTAATGTAGCTTTACTGATGTGTTGTTGTTCATCTGTGATGGTGGTGGGTTTACTGATTGATTGTTGTTCAATGTGGCTTTACTAATTGATTGTTGGTATGTTCATGGTTGTGGATTGGATGATGGTTGTTGGTATGTTCATAGTTGTGGACTGGATGATGTAATGGCTGTGGAGATCCAGATTGGATCTCCACCGTCCATCCCGTCCATCCAATTGGATGGACGGTGGAGATCCAATTCGGATCTCCATTTTTTTTATTTTTCAAATTTTTTTATGTTAAAATATTATTTTATATTTTAATTAAAATTTTGAGGGGTAAAAGTGTTTTTTTATTATTTCTTCAAATTTTCTGTTAAGTTTGTAATAGATGGGGGATTTTGGATAAAAACGAAACCACATGAGGGAGAATGGATAATCAACTAAAACTGATGTGGTTTTTTAGGATTTTCCCTATAAAATATAATAACACAACTCCTGGATTTACAATTTTGGCTTAGAAAGTCCAACATATAACAAGGTTTTTCGAATCAAAGCTTGTATATTACATTACAATGCTTACTATGTCAACTTTCTTTTGGATCTTGAATGGGAAATGAAGGAAGCAAGTTCAAACAGTCACGATATTTCTCATCCTTTTCAAGTAATTCGATGACAATGGAAGTTGTAGATGCATCTGGCATTATGTTTTTCTCTGCCAGTTTATGAAGGAGATCTACCACTTTTGCTGTCTCATTATTTTGCAAAAATCCACTCATAACAGTAGTAAATGTAATCACATTAGGAGCACAACCTTTTTCTTCCATAATGGATAAAAAATCATTTGCCTTTTCCAATTGCCCATCTTTACAAAGCCCATTGATTATGATATTATATGTGACAACATCTGGTAGCAAACCTTCTTGGATCAATTTGTGAAATAGTTTACAAGCAATTTTGAGTTTTCCTGTTTTACACAATCCATCTAAGAGACAGTTGAAGATTTCAATTCTAAGATTAAACTTGCCCTTTATCAAACCATGTACTACTTTCATTGCCTCAGTGACACAACCATTCTTGCACAACCCATCAATGAGGACATTATACGTACATTCATCAGGCTCAACCTTATTAAGTAGCATCTCACCAAACATTCTTTTTCCGTGTTCAATGTTACCGGATTGGAAAAGGCCACATAACAAGGTGTTATATGTAATAACATTTGGCACAACTCCTCCTGAAATCATCTCCTTGTAAAGACTCATGGCTTTGTTTATGTTTTGCTTCTTACAGTACCCATTGATCATGGTGCTATAACTAATAACATTATGTCTACACCCATTATTTGTCATAAAAACAAACAACTTCTGTGCATCATCAATTCTATCCGTCAAACACAAACCATTTATCAATATGCTATAAGTAATCGTGTCAGGACTCACACCTCTCTCAATCATTGAATCTAACATTTCTTTTGCTTCATCTATCTTCCCATTCTTACAAAATTCATCTATCAAGGTGCTATAAGTTATCGTGTTAGGATTCACACCTCCCTCAATCATTAATTCTAACAATTCAAGAGCTTTGTCGATCTTGCCATTCTTACAAAGCTCGTCTATAATCACATTAAATGTCACCACAGAAGGCTGCACACCTTGATCTTCCATCTTAACAATCAAAGCTTTAGCTTCCTCCCATTTGCCCCCACAACACAAACCATGAATTAAACAAGTATAACAAACTACATTGGGACTGATTCCTCGGCCCTTCATTTCTGAAAAAAGTTCCTTTGCCTTGTCTATAAATCCTTCCTTACAAAGACCATCAATCACACAATTATAAGTAAAAATATTAGGGCTACATATAATCCCATTTTCACCATTCCCTTTAACCATTTCTTCATGTAACTTAACAGCAAGGCCCGTATTCCCTGTTTGGCACAAACCATGTATTAGTGTTCCAAATGTCACCACAGTGGGCTTACAACCAAACGCAATCATATTCTTAAACCACCGGTTAGCCTTCATGACTCTGCCCTCCTTACACAGACCTTTAATCAAACAAGTAAAAGTCACGACATTTGGGCTAAAACCCATCCTCAATATCCTCCCGAAAACCAGAAGACCATCAGAAACTCTACTTACATTGCACAAGCAATTCACCAAAACAGTAAAAATAATCAAATTTGGGGACAACCCAGTAGAGGTCAACCTCATAATAAGAGAAATAACAGTATGGTAATGCTTATTCTTAGCAAGAGAAGCAAACAAAAGAGTGAAGGATGACATATGAGGAGGGGGTTTCTGCTGAATCAAGCAATCAAATATACGATGAGCTTCATGGGGAGAGATGTTACCTGATCTGCATTTATCTCTGAGGAAATTGTCAAATGCCTCTGGGTTGGTGGGTTTTTGAGAGAACTGTTTGCATTTCAAAGCTGTAAACATCAAAGATGAAGAAGGAGGACGAAGAAGGGTTTTGAAAGCCATTGCAAAGCAATTCTGCTGAGTTGAAGGTTTGAGCTGTATCGATTCTCATTATAAACGTGATGTTGACTATATTCAGAACACCGAGGGGGTGTTCTTAGTAACACTCGAATGGGCCTACCTCTCTTCTTCTTTGGGCCTTGATACGGTCCAACTCGGCCCATGTGTGGTAGTCTTCAGCATTGGATTATGGATGCCAAATGGATTAGGAGCTGCCTTCTAATGTGTTGCACTTAATGAAATTTAAGAGACATTGTCATTTGGAGTGATGTTAGTTGTAACAACTATTTTTGTAATATTTTTTTCATTTACAATATCATCTCAAGAGATTTTTAATAAGAGAATAATTAATAATATTCTCAAGGTCATTAAATTTTTTTGAAAAACAGACACAATTTATTCAATATACACCTACAAGTGCTGTTGACGTCCGGAGACGATCAATACCCGATTGGGGGTCGGAACCCCGTCAACGGAACAATTTGTATAGGGCCGACAGTGAAGATCATGCCGAGCCGAGGGTGAAGACCACACCGATCAATCCCTTTTTGCCCTGAAAGGGTCGCATCCGGAGTTGAATTCGTAACCTTATAGGTGTTTTTGGGTTGACAGCTCCTACCACAAAGTTAAATCCTGGGGACGGTCAACAAGTACAATAGTAGAAGTACAATTTGAAACAAAATGAAACCAAAATTAACTGAAATTACCTCTGAAAACTAAAGTTGCAAACCTATGATTTGCCTTATTAGCCCTTTTAAGAGTAAATGACACGTAGCATTGCCCAACAAATATAACATTGAAGGACTTTTCATTGCTGAAAAATTCTAAGCCTAAATTGCCAAGAACACCAACTGAACATCTGTCTCTACAACTTGAGGCTTTAAGTCATGAGTCAAAACAAATTTCAAACTCTCTTGAACCACCACACATTTAATCAAAAAAGGAGTGAAAAAAACTAGTCATCTTCATTGAGAGAACACTTTTAACAACCTCAAGATTATCTTGAATTAGAGCTCCAATCTCCACAAAACCAAATATAATACCAATTGCTGCATCCACATAGACATTGAAATTTGAAAAAAATACATGTTATCTTGAAATTTCACATAAATGGCAAGCAAGTAGCAATTTTTTTTTTTTTCATAATCATCGGAAAAAATGATATGATTACAAGGATTTGAATTATTTTTATTACTAGAGACATTGCAAATTATAATAATTAGGGGAAACTTTTTTAATCCTTGAGATTTCAAAAAATATCATGTTTTTAAAACTCTTTTGGAAACAGTTATTTATGTTCTTAACTTTTTTAAAACTCTTTAAAAAAGTCAGATTGCATAAAAAGACTTTTTTGCACTTAATGGTTGTTAGTGGCACTTAAATTATTGGATATACCCTCATAAAATAATGAATTTACAAATTAAGTAAGAAAATATTAATTAAAAAATAAATAAAATTAATATTAAAATAAATTATACAAAACTAAATTTTAAAAAAAAACATAAATAGAAAATAGAAAATAGAAAATGCATCTCTACCATATATCTGAGAGATAGATGATAGAGATGGAACTTATATAAAAAAATATATATATAAATAAAAATGGGGAATAAAAAGGATGAAGTTGACTACGCATCTGAGAGATACATCTCCTCTTGTATCTTGTCGTCGCTCCTCTTTAATCTGTCGTCAACTACCCATTGCAGTTGCAATCTCTGTGTGCTTCCAGTTTCAGTTCATTCACCTTGCCAACCAACCATTAAAGAAGAGAGACAATGGCGTAAACTAGTGTGGGTTTTGATTCTTTCGTATCTCTCACTCATCTTCAAGTCCGATGAGCATCTCCAGTTCGAAGAGTATCACCTCTCTCACTCATCTTGGCTTCAATTATTTAAATCTAGGAAGGCGAGATGTGGGTTTCACCTAGATCGTCTTGTTCTAAGTACAAAAAACCGACCTGGATATGACTTAGGTTGAACCTAGATCAAGACAATTTGGGTTCTTAGATCATCAATTCTTCATGGTCAGTACTAATCGTAGTAGGCCATGGCGATTTTTTTTTTTTCTAAAGGTTAAATTTCTCTATTTTTTTCAATTTTTTTTTCTCCAAATCTAGTTTGTTGTTGATGAATATGTTAGGTTTGATGGATTTTTTTCTCCATTCAGTGTTGAAGAAAGAACCCACTTTCAAGACTTTAAGGTTTGTGTTGAATGTGTAATCCAGATAAGCCTTGTAGGAGCTTGAGTTGAAGAGGGCTTGATTATTGTTATGGATTGATGAGAAAGAATATTATGTGTTTTGTGGTTTTGATTTTTTTTTTCTCCACTCGACTCTAATTGATTTTTATGAAGAAGAAGCAAATGTTGTTGAAGAACTGTTGAAGGATTGATGATGTGATGGTCTGATGAATTGTTGAAGCAGATCTTGAAAATTTAGCTTGTTCAAACCAAGAACTTCATCTTTAAATATCTGGATTCATCAACCCATATTTTTTAAATTTTTAAAAGTTTTTTTAATATATTAAAATCTTAGCTATCTATATGTCACAACCTTATTTTCTCACACAAAAAGACCATTTTACCTTTCCTGCCCAAACTATTTATCACCATTGACCATTAATTGACTAATGATTTTGACTTTTTTAAAGAGTTTTGAAAAAATTAGGAACAAAAAAACTTGTTTTCAAAAGAGTTTTAAGATTATGATATTTTTTGAAATGTCAAGGACAAAACGAAATTTTCCTTAATAATTAAGATATGGTTATAAAACTTGTGCTGCCTATGAAATTCTCTTCGAAAAAGATATAACTTCCCACGAAATCCATGACGTCCATACATTGATAATTGCTACCACTTGAACAAATGATACAAATATACCTATTTGATAGTGTCATCAACTTTTGTTAAGTTTTGAAAACTCTATTGTTGAGTTCTTAGGCAAAAGTCACTTATAAGGCTCAATTTTGTGTAGCTATCACTTGATCAATACTTTGAATTTCAATGTCACCAAATTGGTTTTAAGATCATTTTGCTCCTAATTAATAAGATTTTCGGACGACCTTACCATTTGTGAGAAATCGCTTTCAGATAACAATTATAAGTTTAAATTAAGTTTTACTTTCTTGACTTAAAGAGAGAAACTGCTCATTGTGAGAAACTATCGCTGATAATAGTTACAAGTTTGAATTAACAGTTATAAGGTTTACTTTTATTACAGGAACTTAGTAGACAGTGGCCTGGATGTTCATATGACTTGTTATCCTCAAACTGTTGTTGGCAAAATAGGATAAACACCTATTTTAAGGACCTGTTTTTTATTAGGTTAGAGATCTTGATTAAGATGGATCAAGATGGATCTATGGCAAAATAATAATAATAATAATAGTGCTTGAATGAATAAAAATTGAATTGAAATTTAATTTCCAAAATATAACTGTTGGATTAAGTGTCATAAATACAACTATTGAATTTGAAAAATTAGAACTGCAAAATTAAACTACAAATTTAATTTTTTATATTATAATTGCAAGTATTAACTATAAAATTGAATAACAGTTTTGTAACACCCTCTACCCGATTCTCATTCGGATGAAAACCCGAGTTGGAGGATGCTACCTTAATCGGTGTATTTGTTATTACTTTACATAAATACACTATAAAAAAAATTTCTTAAAAAAAATCCGGCAGAGTTTCCTCTGTTTTTCTAAAAATCCAAAATTATAAAAACCTGCACATTTCAAAAGCAAACACTGCTAAAATACATTCATTTTCTCAACTTCCATTTCGGACTTTTCGTCCGACTCTAAAATCACTTCACCACACAAACATTTATAATCACAACATTTAAAAAAAATCATATTCCTCAAAATTAAAAACAAATAAAATGATAATTAAGAATTTTCTTTACAAAATTACGTTACAAACCAAAAACCTTTTTTTTACCATTGATATACATTCTCATGTATAAAATCTTGTAAATCCATATAAATGTATATGCATTTCCATGTACTTAAACACTACTGTACAATACTAAAAGTAAAAGGATGGAGGGATGTGACTTGCAGAAAGCGCGGCAATCATCTTCTCGTCTATCCTTATTTACAGCGCCCAAAAATTCAACCTACGCGTGGAAAATCCAACGCGCTACGTATTTCTACTTAGTGGATGTACACTAAAATTAAATTCCATCAATTACAAAGATACATAATTTTAAAACATGATTTCACAGTATCAAATTTTCATAATAAATCATAAAGATATCAATTTACTAGTAAACATATATATATGAAATGCCTAAAAGTCATCTTCCAAATATGACATTTTTATGGTTTTCTCAGAATACTAAAATAATACGTAACGAATTTACTTTATTAATAAAAACACATATAAGGCACATAAAAGACTTTTCCAAACATATCAACACAATTTCTTCCAATTTCTATAACAAACCTTAACGAAAGCACATACTAACAATCACGTATACACAACCCATAACAATCGTTTTTCAACATAGTCACACAATTTTCATATCATATATATATATGTATATATATTTTCAGATACAAGTAGTAAATCATTATTTTACAATTTTCAAATTTTTACAGATAAATTTACAAAGAATTCAGATTTTCATTCACTGTACGTATAAACACATTTATTTTCATTTTCAAGCATTTCAGCACAATTTTTCTTTAATAATATTCAGCGCCCTTTGTAAACACTGACACGATACCATGGACTGAAAATCGGGTTTCACGTATCCCCCGGCATCGGACACTCGGTGACTACCCGCCGGAGCACGTTTCACATATCACATAAATTCTGGGACCGGACACTCGGTGCCTCGCAAGGTCCATGAATTTCGTATCAACATATATAAGCAAATCGGTGCAGTACTGCTATAATCACCCTATTGGCATGCCAACTACCAATCCCCACCTACCAATGTTCAGGTTTACTCGGGCCCTTATAATTTCATTTATTATCACATAATTTCATATATTCACAATTTTCCTTTCTCAATAAAAATTCTCATTCGGAAAAACTCATAACTCTTTTTCAATCAAATTATATATAATTCTCATTTATTCAAAGTATCATAACACATCATTTCTCATTCAAAAGTGACTCATCACTCTCATCAAAATCGTTGTGCCCTTCTTCCGATATATATTCGGTCAAGGCACTAATTTATCCGTTACTTTCCGTTTGTTTCCGTTTCTTTTCCGTTTTCATTTGAAAGTCATTAAAATCACCATCCAATATCATTTCATAATAAATTGTCAAAATAATTTTACAAATCCTTTAAATTCCACATTCAGCAAATACTTTTTCTTTCACAAATTTTTTTTTCAAATTTTTCATTATTCAATGCCACAAAATCATTTATACTAAAATTCAAACATAGTCACGAAATCGATTTAATTAAAAATTGAACAAAAACACACACTTTTTCCCAAACTTTTCCAAATTTAATTATCAAATACTATACAAAATCATTCATAACGTAAATCACACATTTTCATAAAATCTATTTAATTAAAACATAATAAACTCATATACTAAAATAAATCAAAACATTTACTAATAAAAATGAGTTTTTAAGATAAGTGTACACCAACCTTTTTGGGCAATATCTCTAACTCTACCATACCTCCACATGGAGCTCGCCACTCCTCTTTATCTTCCTCTTGGTTCCCGTGAACTAATTCCACACCTATTTTCCAAGAATACAAAATTCACTTATTTCTTTAAGTCTTTTTCCATCAACTAATTTAATTGCAATTAATTCTTCACACCCTTACATCAAACTAAAAAAAATCATCACATTCTAATATCTTTCTCATTAACCGTCCACCCTCTCAATTTACTCAACTTTCATTTTCTTCACTTTATTGACTTATTCTTACTCAAACTCATCCAAAAATATTCCATACCCACATCAAACATCAAAATTTCAATTCAATATATAATTTGCGCCTCTACTAACCGAATTGAATCTCATACATAACCACTCCATCCTCTCCATTTCTTTCCATCAATTTATTTCAATCAACATAAACTCTAACAACAATTCATCCTTATATCAAAATAATTTCATTTAATCCACTTTTCAAATTTGACCACTTACTAGTAAAAACACAAATAGACCATTCACTTCTTTTTAATAGATTTTCTTTCCAAAAACCTTCTCAATTTAACCCAAATCATCATCTAACATCATCCAAATATTAAAAATCCATTTAAATACACAACTTTTCCATGGTATACACACTAATATATGACCAAATTAATTCATCCTTGTCATTTTGACTCAAAAATCACATCCAATGGCATCAATTCTTTGTTCAACTATCAACAAAAACTTTAAACTAAAAATTCATTAAATTCCATTAAAATCACAACAAAACCCTAACTCATATCTTACTAAATTCATTGACCCAAAGCTCCTTAATGATTTCTTTCCCTTCCAAGATTGATTTTTATGTTATTCTAGCCCAAAACACTCCATAAAATTCATCAAAACTCCATTCAATCAACTATCAAAATTTTCATCAAACTAATTAATGGATTAAGATCACTCACCTTCACTTTTTCTTCAACTTTTCTTGAATGATTCTTGATGGACTAGAGGGGTTATGGAGGTTGAAGCACCTCTCCTTCTTCTTCTCCTTCTTCCTCACGGGTTTTTTTTTTTTTTTTTTTTTTTTCTTTCTCTGGCCGAATGGCCTGTGTGTTTGTTTTGTTTTGTGAGGAGCCGTATATATATATATACACACACGACACCGCCTCTTCTCTTTCTTTATTTATTGATTTATTTATTTTATTATTTTTTTTTTCGATTATTTTGTTATTTTTTTTTTTCCCCTCACACGGCAACCCCATTTTACTATATATCTATACATATTTTCTTTTATTTCAGTGGGGCCCAATACTTTAACATATATATATTTATTTATTTCAATGGGTCCCACCATTTAATATTATTATTATTTTATTTAAAAAAAAATCAGCACACCCGATTATTAATATATATATATTTTTAACAAATGTAAATTTTCATTTTAAACCCCTATAACCTTTTTCTTTTTATCCCAATTTTCTTAATTTCTTTTAAAAATATCCTCCAATAGGATATTTATCCACAAACTTTTATACTTTTAAAATTAAAATCAGACTCAATTAATAACAATAAATTGAATCTCAAATAATCGCTTAGGTCCAATTAGATCGGAGAGTTACAGAAATGTCATTGTACATATATTTTATAATTAAATATAATAATGTCATTTTTAACACCCCATTTTTTTTTTTAATCACTTAAAAGTTACAATTTAAATCTTAAAATTTACCACACTATCTTCTTAATTTATACTCAATTTAAAATTCCCTTATACCACATGCTGATCATTTCTTATCTCTTTTGATTTGACTTTTCTAGGATACTCGGATTCAGCTTTTCTAGAAGTTTCTCGAAATCCTTTCAAAATTCACCGGGGCCTATATTCGGACTGCCTACATACTCTTGGTAACCTCAGTTACTCTTAAAAATCATTCCATGCTCTTTTTGAGCTCTCCGTAAATTCATTAAATCGTATCCAGCGATTTCTGAATTGATTCTATTTCCATCCGAATCACCTTCGAAAATGACCTCTGAGTTTCTAAAATGCTTCATGAGCATTTTAATATTCATTCTGACACTTTCCTAAATTTTTGAATTTTTCTGAAAATCTTTCCGGGTTCCTGATCGGATCCGAAAACCGCTCCGTTTTGCCTCAAACGAACTCATTTTTTATCCGTTTCAGTTTCCTTGAACTCCATTACTTATTCCGA
Source organism: Litchi chinensis (assembly GCA_019925255.1). Lineage (NCBI taxonomy): Eukaryota > Viridiplantae > Streptophyta > Magnoliopsida > Sapindales > Sapindaceae > Litchi > Litchi chinensis. The sequence goes on from CM034471.1 coordinate 22,584,274, forward strand.
AGCTTTTCAACTTTGAGGTCCGTTTTTTTTGAAAAATTTACTATTCACACGGATACTATTTCGTCCGAAAACACTGTTCATCCAAAAATCACTATTCATCATAAAAATGCTATTCATCCTAATATATTTTTATTTCTCTTAAATAAAGAAAATTCGGGATGTTACAAGTTTTAATTATCATAAATTACAAAATTGAATATTTAAATTGTAGCCGCCGAAGTTATATGAAAATTTGAAATTTCAAAGCATAATCATTAATTTGTTTAATGGCTTATTTAAAATCAATTTTGTGACTACCCACATAGAGATTATAAATTAGCATCCAACTTTCTAGTTGTTTAGAGAGAATTGCGAATCTATTTTGTTTTTCAGTTTATTTTCTCACAAACACTATTCCTATATGTAAGTGTCCAGAGTGATAGCAATTCAAATATAGTTCAGTTCATCAAACAATATGTAATTGGTATGGTTGTATCATGAGAGACAAATATTAAACAACTCAGAGGATGCACAATGAATTTGTCTTAAGGACACCGTTATTATTACGAGCCTTAACTCTTTACTTTTTTTTTTTTTTTCTGCTGCAATTTCTTTATAATTAGAAGAGTCTCCAGAATTTTGATTTTATATTGTTATCTATTCTTATTATTATCAAATTTTCTAACATTCTTAAGATAAAGTTTTTGCTCATTTGTTTTGAAGAACAGGTATTGTAGCAGTTGAGATTGGTTAATTCAATTTTTAATTGTTTTAATAATTTCTAAATCTCTAAATCACTCTCTATATGTTTGATTTCAAAGCCCCTTTCTTTTTTTTTGGAGAAAAAAAAATTGTTTGGAATATTTTTTGGAAAACAATGTCTTTGTGAAATTGTTTTGTTGAATAAGAGAGAAAATGTATGTTGCTATTTTGTTTTGCAACAAATTTGATTGGTTTTGGTTCAATAAGTTTAAAAGAAAATCAATTTTTTTTTACTAGTCTGCTAAAACATTTTTTTTCAAATCATTTTACTAAGGCAGTGTGATTGAATTTCAATTTATTTAGTAAAACAAATTGTGTTTTGTTAAAACTGTGGTGATAATAGCGTGACTGTTGTTTTGAAATATTGACAAGATATAGTTTTTTTTTTTTTTTTTTGTTATCTTGACTTAGTTTGACAAAGAGTTCAACTTTAATACGTTGATATTCTTAATTAATCAAGAATAGTATTGAAAATTCGACTCAAATCAATTGGGTTTCATTTTACAGAATATTGAAATTTGATCCTAATTAGTTGGATTTGTTTTTAAAACATAAAATTTGAGATCCTTGGTTGGTTTCAAAATTAACTCAAAGAAATTGGGTTTGAATTTTGGGAAAAAGAAAAGGTGGTTTTTGGGATCCAAATATGTTGTGAAAAACATTTTGATTTTAAGGAAAATTGAATATCTAGATTGGTTGATATTCTTAAATTTTCCTAAGAGTGTTCATTGGTTGCTTAATAACTTATTAATAAGCAATTGTGATAATTGACTTTTAAAATATTTGTTTACGTCAATTGGTGGAAAATTGAGACATTAAAGTCCAATTTTATGAATCATTTTTATCGAGGTTTGATCTCGGTTTTGGACGATCATGGTGATCATGTTCTTCTTTGCGAGGACATCGAATTGATGTGATTATAAATCCAAAATGATTCTTGGGTGGATAAAAAATTGAAACTCACAAATTACCCGTTGGGATTTAAATTCATCTGAATTTGAATTAGTTGCCATTAAGTATTTCATTAGATTGAAATAATGATATAATGATTGCAATTCATTTAATTTGAATTATTTCATTTACTGTAGTTGAATTAAACAAATAATTGCAATTGATTCATGAAATAATGAATTGGATTAATAACTTATTTATTTTATTTCAATTATGAATGAAATAAGTAGTTTTATTTAAATTTTGAATGACAATTGTAATTGAATATTACAATTGATTTCATTGCATTTATGTTGGTTTAATAAGTTAATTATTTCATTAAAGTTTGAGTAAAATAAACATTTTTTAAGTTGAATAATTTTTGAATTGCAATTGTAATTGAAATTTACAATTGATTTCATTTGAATGAAATAATTGCAAGATGATAACTATGGTTGTAACTGAAAGATTTACATCTGAATAATTGCAAGTTGGAAAAACAGTTGTGGTGTGTAATTGCAAATATGATTAATTTTGAACTAAATTTATAGAATTAGGTTTTGAATTTTATAACTACAATCATGACTAATTATGAAATGAACTTATCGAATTAATTTTTGAATTTATAACTGCAAACATTAATTTTTAAATTTTGTAATTGCAATCATGTTTAATTCTAAATTAAATTTGTAATTCTAATTCTTGAATTAATACTTTGTAATTGCAAAATCAATAGAATTAATAATGAATTAAAAGACATTATTTCTTGGTTTTATGAGAACACCTGTGACAATAACTTTGTCTATTGTACAGTTGGATAATCCAATGATACTAGTTCCGGTTTCTATAAACTATTTAGAAAAACTGGAGAAATTCAATGGTTTGATTTTCAAGAGGTGGCAACAAGACATGTTGTTAACTACCCTAAACCTTGCAAGATTAATGGAAGATGCTCCTAAGGCAAACAATGGTGAGATAGAATTTAAGTCATTAGTGTTATTAATGCATTGAACCATTCGGATTCCCTTTTTAGGAATTATATTATGAATGATTTGGCCGATATTTTGTACAATGTGTACATATCTACAAAGACAGTCAAGGAGTTATGGAAATCCTCTAAACAAACATATATAACAAGATTCACAATGAAATTAGAATTCGTTATTGAAAATAAGTATGATAATATGGAAGTGCATGTCTAGGAAATGTTTTAGTTAGGAAAGACTTAATATTTAAGTGCGTCAATTATGACCGATTTCTCTTTCTTGGGAACTTACCTAGTGCAATATTCGTAAACTACAAGCATTATTCCAGTATATGATTATTATGTTAAAGTTTTCAAGCCTTGTGAGGTTTGTTGTAGCGAAATTTAATGAAAATATCAATTGCCATCAAAGCGTATATGGATAAGTGTGAAATTTGAAAAGGTTGAATGGTTATACCATTTTATAAAGGATATTCCAATGTAGCCCAAGTCAATTCATATAATTTGCATTCACTGTAATAGCTAGTTTGCAACAAGAATGACTTAGAGCAATATGTATAATGGTAAGTCTAGACACATACGTCATAGACATAATATCGTGAGATAACTACTCTCAAATAAAGTTATCTTTGTTGACTATATAAAGTCAAAGGATAACATTGCGGATCGACTAATGAAAGGGCTAAATGGAGTGTTAGTTGAAAAATCAACAAAGGGAATGAGACTAAAGCCCACGAAATAATAAATCATTATAAAGGAAACCCAACCTATGTGACTGGAGATCCTAAAATCTAGGTTTAATGGGATAACCTAACTATAAAAACTTGGTTGCATCACTACAGAGGATATTTTCCTATACATTAGAGGTTATCCTTATGTCTATTCCTATGATAAAATAGCGATGCTCATAGGAGTTAGGATAAGCTATGCTTTTAATTATCCTTATGCGTCAAGAATTCGAGTAGACTAATGTGAGTTTCTCTAAATTAAGAGATCATCTACATGAGAGAGAAGCGAGGCCGCTTCTAAAGAGAATTGTGGAGGCTGAATTCTTTAGAAACTCTGACAAAACCAGATAGATATTCATGGCTGAAATGAACATAACAATGAGAACTGAATTGTGTTAAGAAAGATTTCTATGTGAGGTATATAATCGTTTACACAAACAGCAGAAAAGTTCAAGGACATCGCGTCTACTGATTAGTCAGTAAAAAAATATATTTTTTCACAAGGAAAGGTTCAAAGACCAAAACCTACCTATCCTATACAGAATCTTACCATTGAACACTTGAACTCTATCACCAAGTTATAAGCGTTCTTTGCGTTATACCTTTGGTTTTCTTTGTCAATTTAATTCATGTGAGGGATTGTTGGAAAAATAGGATAAATACCAATTTTAAAGACTCATTTTTCATTGAGTTAGAGATTTTGATTGAGATGGATCAAAATGGATTTATGAAAAAAAAAATGGCGCTAAGATGAATAGAAATTGAATTGAAGATTTAATTTTCAAAATAAGAACCATGAATGCAGCTATTAAATTTGGAAAAATGTAACTGAAAAATTAAATAGCATATTTAATTTTTCAAATTATAACTGCAAGTATTAACTATAAAATTGAATAACATTTTTAATTATCATGAATTGTGAAATTGAATATTCAAATTGTAACCGCTAATGTTATATGAAGATTTGAATTTTCAAAACGTAATCGTTAATTAGCTTAATGGCTGATTTAAAATCAGTTTTGTAACCGCCCACATAGAAGCTATAAATTAGCATCATTTTTAGTTGTTTACAGACATTTGAGAATCTATTTTGTTTTCTAATTTATTTTCTATCAAACATTATTCCTAGATGTAAGTGTTCAGAGTGATAGAAATTTAGATATAGTTCTGTTCACTAAAAGAGTTTGGTTGGTGTTGTAGTATCACGGGAGACAAATACTGAACAACTCAGAATATGAGCAGCGAATTTGTTTTAAGAGCACCATAATAATTACAAGCCTCAATACTTTTACTTTCATTTTATTTTTTTTTTCCTGTTGCAAATTCTTTGTAATTTGGAGAGTCTTCAGAATTTTGATTTTATATATTACTTGTTCTTATTATTATTGATTTTTCTAACAATTGCAACCACTTCTGCAATGAAGCTTGCATAAGACTTGGTGTGCCACAGCTTCCACATAAACAATATATTCTGCTAGCACTCCTTGGAACTTTGATTCTCAAAATCTTATATTTTGGTTATTGCTAGCTATATGAGGAACATTGGCATATGAATGCTCAATTGGACTATGCAGTGCATCGAGATGTGCCGGTTTAACGAGTTGTTTTAGCAGCCTGATATCTTGCTATCCTAGTTGGTTTTCGCTGCATCCTTTTGGATACAATATTTCGACAAATTGAGACTTGGAGACATGAAATTTATACAATTTTTTATTTTGTGGATATTGAATAATTGACCACTTTCTTGCAAGCACTACTCTTCAACCACTATCCAACAACATGAGGTTTATTACCTTGAGGACTTCTTTTTATAAGTACAAGATTTTGGTTTGTCCATTAATGGAGATATCATGTTACACCTCTCCATTCTAAGATGTATAATCTCATTCTTTATCATGAAAATTAAACTATTCACACAAGTTATAATATACATTTGGTTGGAAATGAACCCTCTAATTTTTTGAAAGATATGAAGGGATATGATCACTTGTGATAAGATGTGATGCATCCTTTTGAAATTTGTTAAAAACCTTTAAAGATTTAATTAAAACAACTTTCATATTTTCATATTAATACTTACAAGAAGATCAAAATTTGTTTTCAAAAAAACACCAAACATGTAACAACTCCATTGTCATTTTCTCTATCATCATCCTCCATTTCTATCAAATAATAGAAGAACATAAACAAATAAGTTAGATAGCACCAAAATAGCTAACCCCAGCTGTTGAGGAATCAAGAGACAAAACTCAAAACACAGCTTTCTATTAAACTCATAAACTTAATTAATTAAAACAGCACACTTTGCATTATATATTTTGTACACCAACAAAAATAACGAAGCTTAAATCTCAAGATCTCATATTTTCTTTGCTATCTCCTCCTTCATTGCAATTCTTGCTTTCCCTTCCGCGTTTCTTCTCACTGTTTATGGTTTTATAGAGTTTCCAATGAAAATTTGGAACACTTTTATTTCTCTCTTTTTGGCTCTCCTTATCTTCTCCTACTTGATCTCTATTGTTCAAGGGAAAGCAATTGACGATTCCAATGAATTGCTGGTTGGTGCTGGGAATTCTGGCAATATTTGGGTGAGTTTTCTCCTTTTGTATATACAGTCATTATTTGATAAGTTGTGTTCTAGTTTGATGTGGATTTTTGTCTAAAATATGCTTATAATTAGTGTACATGACAATTTAATTATGTGCAAATTTTCACATTTTGTTGAACTACCAATTATTATTGTTTGAAGAACTATATATAGAAGTTAATTATATTTAACACTTTAATGTAAAAAATTTACATTAGTAATTAAGATATTTACACATACAATTGCCACCCGAATGGCAATAAAATATAATTATCTACATCTAATAATTAGTTTATTGATGGCTTTTGGATTGCTTCGAACAATAGAAAATTGTTATATTTACATAGGTAAAATATTCTATGTTGCATATAGGATAATGGTTGTATGACATATTTTGATTAATAAAACAAAAATAATGCAGGGAGGAGGTAACTGTGGGAAGGAAAGCAACGTAGGGTGCAAAGAGGGAAATGGTAGTTCAGAAGAAAGTATTTTTGATCAAGAAATTTACATCTAGACCAACTCTCTTCCTTAGACTTCACTCTCTTTTTCTTTTAAAATTTAAACTAATTTGTTTAATTTATTAGCATCACATTTCTAGCTTGCCTCAGCTTTTCTAAACTTTCCTAATTGGACTTCAATATTATTGTATCTTATTCCATAAGCTAAACATATTTGAGTTGATAATTGTTTCATTGATATGAGACTATTATTTTCACAACACTTTATTTTATAATGCAATGATGTTGTCCTCATTTTCTAACATGTTAGAGAACAAGAAATTAATTTTTGAATGACTTATTGCATTTAATAAATCAATTAGTTTGACAAATACATATACATCTCATCAAATCGGACAAAATACATTATTATACAAGAAAAATGCATAATTACCATATCAACATAGTGGTGGATGGTAACAATTTCGGCAATCATTAAAATAAAAAGAAAAGAGCAAAAAAATTGAAAACATGCCTATTACTCTCAATTATGCTTGGCTAAACTGCTAAAGAAGATAAAGTTATTACTGTTATCACAAATACTAGTGGTACACCATAAATTCATGGTTAGAATTGCTTTTTCATTGTCCACTAATACTTTTGTACCAATATCAGCTAATGACACAAACAAATTCAATTTAACTCATACCAGCTGCATTAATCTTATAAAAATTGAATAAACAAGAAAATAAAAGAACATCACTAAAGGTTTCACTTCAATTCGTTAAACCATATAAAATATAGCAACACCAACTCATGGATTTACAATTTTGGCTTAGAAAGTCCAACATATAACAAAGTTTTTCGAATCAAAGCTTGTATATTACATTACAATGCTTACTATGTCAACTTTCTTTTGGATCTTGAATGGGAAAAGAAGGAAGCAAGTTCAAACAATCACGATATTTCTCATCCTTTTTAAGTAATTTGATGACAATGGGAACTGTAAATGCATCTGGCATTATGTTCTTCTCTGTCAGTTTATGAAGGAGTTCCACCACTTTTGCTGTCTCATTATTTTGCAAAAATCCGCTCATAACAGCACTAAATGTAATCACATTAGGAGCACAACCTTTTTTTGTCATAATGGATAAAAAATCATTTGCCTTTTCCAATTGCCCATCTTTACAAAACCCATTGATTATGATGCTATAAGTGACAACATCTAGTAGCAAACCTTCTTGGATCAATTTGTGAAATAATTTACAAGCAATCTCGAGTTTTCTTATTTTACACAATCCATCTAAGAGACAATTGAAGATTTCAATTCTAAGATTAAACTTGCCCTTTATTAAACCATGAACTACTTTCATTGCCTCAGTGACGCAACCATTCTTGCACAACCCATCAATGAGGACATTATACGTACATTCATCAGGCTCAACATTATTAAGTAGCATCTCACCAAACATTTTTTTTCCATGTTTATTGTTACCAGATTGGAAAAGGCCACATAACAAGGTGTTATATGTAATAACATTTGGCACAACTCCTCCTGAAATCATCTCCTTGTAAAGACTCATGGCTTTGTTTATGTTTTGCTTCTTACAGTAGCCACTGATCATGGTGCTATAACTAATAACATTATGTCTACACCTATTATTTGTCATAGAAACAAACAACTTTTGTGCATCATCAATTCTATCTGTCAAAAACAAACCATTTATCAATATGTTATAAGTAATCGCATTGGGACTCACACCTCTCTCAATCATTGTATTAAAAGGTGTGCGCTCAGGCGTCGGGCGCAGCGGGGCGCAGCTCCGGCGCTTGGACGCTGGCCAGGCACGACGACCTAGAAGAGGCGCGCGCCTGGCACGCCTAGGCGCAGAAGACTCAGGCGTGCCTGGGCAAAATCAACCTGATATTTATATCAAGTTCTTTTTTTTTTTTTTTTTCCCACCCATTTTCTGCCCTACCTGATAGCCTCTCCCTCTCTACCCCAGCTCCCAATCTGTCGATCTGTCATCTAGCCGCTTTCCAACCTCCAGTGAGTGTCCTTTGTTCTGCTCTCTTCAGTTTCAGCCTCTTCGACACACTCTCTCTCTACCCAACCCGCCCAGCAGCCGAGTTTATCTTCCAACCACCTTCTTGCCGCCTTCCAGTCGTCGATCTCCCTCTTCCTGTCGTCGGTGACTGTCCTCTCTTCTCCTCTCATCAGCTTTCAGCTTCTTCAACACACTCTCTCTCTCAACCCAACCACTCTCTCTCTATTCGACCCGTCAAGCTGTCGATTCTGTTTCCAATCGCCTTTCCGTTGCCGTCCGGCCGCCGAGCATCTTCATCCCGCCACTGGTGATTGTCCTCTCTTTTTATCTCATCAATTTTAGTGTCTTCAACTTAAAATGAACTCAAGTAAGTCTTTTTTCTCTCCTCTTATCTTCAATCTTTTGATCAATTTCTTCATTTATTTGTACAACTAGTTTCATGAATGTTTGTAATTTATAGGCTGTTAATTTATTTGTTGATGTATATATAATGTATGTTCGTAATTTATAGGTTGTTAGTGTTTATGTATAATGTTAATGTATGAATGTATTTTGTTTGCAGCCTACTACTCTAGCTCGACTAGTACTAAATCCTCAGACCCTGCATAGAATTATGTTGAGTTGCCGAATCATAGAGATAAAAATATTGTAAAATGTAAATTTTGTGGCAAAGTAACGAAAGGAGAGATCCATCAGGCAAAACAATATTTGGCGGGGGGGTTTAGGAATGTTAAACGTTGTGAACGTTGTCCTGAACCTATAAGATAAGAGATGAAAGAGTATTTGTAGAAAAAGAAGAATGATAAGGATGAGTGTAATATGGAACCGTTTGTTGAGTATGAAATAGGTGAAGGGTATGATGAAGAACCACTAGTAGAACCATCTACAAGTAAAAGAAAAGGTCATAGTGGATTTGGTAGTGGAGTTAGTTTTAAGAGGCCAAAATAAAAGGATCCACTGGATGTTTTCTTTGCCCCCAATCCAGAAGTCACTGTAAGGAAAGTGAAAGGGAAGCAATTGATGTTGAATAAGATGGATAGTGCAACTAAGAAAGAGTTGAGAGGTCGAGCTTGTACAATGTTTGCTAGATGGATGTATGATGCAGGCATTCCATTTAATGTTGCATCATATGATAGTTTTAAGGCTTTTGTCGAAGCAGTGGGCCAATATGGTCCGAGTATGAAGCCACCTACTCCTCATGAAGTTAGGGTTCCCTTTCTAAAGCAAGAGGTGGAAAACACTCGTAATATGATGAAAGATCATCAACAGGTGTGGGCTCAATATAAATGCTCGTTGTTATAAGACGGTTGGAAGGATAGAAGAGAAAGGACATTGATTAACTTCTTAATCAATTCTCCTAAATGAAGTATGTTTTACAAGTGTGTTGATGCCTCCGCTCATGCAAAGACTGGTGACAAGCTGTTTGAATTATTAAATGGTATTGTGGAAGAGATAGGAGTAGATAATGTCATTCAAGTGGTGACAGATAGTGCTTCAAATAATGTTTTAGCAGGTATGAAGTTTATTTTTTTATTATTAATTATTATTATAAATAAAACAATTGACTTTAAATTAGATGTGTACTAGTATTATTACTAATTAATGTTCTTTTCTTTTGTAAATGATAACAGGAAAATTATTGGAGACAAAATATCTCACACTCTTTTGGACACCATGTGCAGCTCATTGTATCGATTTAATATTGAAAGATATTTTCAAGGTGCCCAATTTCAAGAAAACATTTGGTAGAGCGGTAATGGTGACTTGCTATATCTACACCCGTCCTGGTTTGGTAAACATGATAAGAAAGTTTACCAACAACAAAGAGTTGCTCAGGCCAGCAAAAACGAGGTTTGCAACTGTCTTTATCAATTTGGGCAGGATGCACAAGTTGCAAAGTAACCTCAGAAAAATGTTTACCTCCAATGAATGGCGTACGAGCAAGTGGGCAAAAGAAGCGAGGGGTAAAAGGGCACTAGAAGTGATTTTGATACCTACTTTTTGGAGTAATATAGTGTTTGCTCTTAAAGTGTCTAGTGCACTAGTATGTGTACTCCACTTATTGGATGGTGAAAAGAAGTCTGTTATGGAATATATTTATGAGACTATGGATAGAACCAAAAAAGTCATTACTGCCTCTTTTGATGGGGATGAGGTTAGGTATGCGCCTATATTTCGAATCATTGATAGTAGATGGGATGTTCAGCTTCATCGCCCCTTGCATGCTGCCGGATGATACTTGAACCCGGAATACTTATACAAGGCTAAAGGTGAAATTCATGAAGAAGTGAAGATAAGCTTTTATGAATGTCTAAGAAGATTGGTTCCGGATCCTAAGATGCAAGACCAGATTGATAATGAGCTTCCAAAGTATTGGAATACGGAGGGATTATTCGGAAACTACATGGCCATCAGAAAGAGAGCTAAAAAATCATCAGGTATATATATCATGTCTTATTAAATTAAATCAAATAAACATAAGATTAAATATTAATCATTAATCCATGAATTTTAATTGATAGCTGAATGGTGGAATGCTTATGGAGATTCAATACCTACATTAAAGAAATTTGCAATAAAAGTTTTTAGCCTCACTTACAGTTCTTCTGGTTGTAAACGTAATTGGAGTGTGTTTGAAAATATAAGTATATGTTCTTATGATTTTCTTAAACAATTTGTTCGTTTAATGTATCTTATATCCTTATTTTAAAAAAAAAAAAAAAACAAATTCTTACAGGTTCATACTAAACGAAGAAACAGGCTTGCTCAAAGTCATTTAAACGACTTGGTATTTGTGAAATACAATAGAGCTTTGAGACGTCGATATGAAATGCGTGATACGATCGATCCTATCGCATTGACCGACATTGATGAAAGCAATGAATGGTTAATGGGGAAGCTCGATCTCGAGGATGGTAAAGATGACGAGAATGTTTTTTCAGATGATGATGGGTTGACATTGGGCAATGTTGCTATGGCTGCAGGAGTTGGAGAGCCTAGCTATAGATTTAGATCAAAATCAGATTTTTCATCAAAGCAACCAACAAAAACAAGGCAACCGATTGTTGAGGAAGAAGAAGAGGAATATCAAGGGTTAGATGCAGCAGAAGAGAAAAGAGAGAGAGAGAGAAGGATTTCCAGGGGAAGAAGGAGAAGATAAAGAGATGGGAAAGGAGGATGATGATTTTGATGATGACTTGGAGGATTCGATTAATTGAACACTATGAGTGAACCTTTTTTGTGACTAGTGCTAGTCACTAGTTCTTGTTTGCATAATTGCATTTTAATGATGACTTATGACTTTTGTTGTTTGCCTAAGGTAGGACACTTAGTTATTGACTTAGTTTTTAGTTGAACTTCGATGATTTTTATTGTTTGTCTAGGATACTTACTTGTTGAACTTTGATAATGATAATTTTGATTATAATTAATGATTGGATATTTATTTTGTTGAATTTTATCTTATTATTGTTGGTTGTTTATGAATTTATAATACTTTAAGATTTTCTTTTTTTAAGTGCACCTCGCCTTGAAAATGCGCGCCTTGCGCCTTGCGCCTTACGCCTTTTAAAACTATGCTCTCAATCATTGAATCCAACATTTCAGTTGCTTCATCTATCTTCCCATTCTTACAAAATTCATCTGTCAAGGTGTTATAGGTTATTGTGTTGGGATTGACACCTCTCTTAATCATTAATTCTAACAATTCAAGAGCTTTGTCGATCTTGCCATTCTTACAAAGCTTGTCTATAATCACAGTATATGTCACCACACAAGGCTGCACACCTTGATCTTCCATCTCAACAATCAAAGCTTTAGCTTCCTCCCATTTGCCCCCACAACACAAACCATGAATTAAAGAAGTATAAGAAACTACATCAGGACTGATTCCTCCACCCTTCATTTCTGAAAAAAGTTCCTTTGCCTTGTCTATAAATCCATCCTTACAAAGACCATCAATCATACAATTATAAGTAATAACATTAGGGCGGCTACATATAATCCCATTTTCACCATTCCCTTTAACCATTTCTTCATGTAACTTAAGAGCAAGGCCCGTATTCCCTGTTCGGCACAACCCATGCATTAGTGTTCCAAATGTCACCACAGTAGGCCTACAACCAAACGCAATCATATTCGTAAACCACCTGTTAGCCTTCATGACTCTACCCTCCTTACACAGACCTTTAATCAAACAAGTAAAAGTCACGACATTTGGGCTAAAACCCATCCTCAATATCCTCCCGAAAACCACAAGACCATCAGAAACTCTACCTACATTGCACAAACAATTCACAAAACCATTGAAAATACTCAAATCTGGCGATAACCCAATAGAGTTTAACCTCATAACAAGAGAAATAACAGTACGATAATGCTTATTCCTGGCAAGAGAAACAACCAAAGGAGTGAAGTATGACATATCAGGAGGCGGTTTCCGCTGAATCAAGCAATCAAATAAACGATGAGCTTCATGGGAAGAGATGTTACCTGATCTGCATTTATCTCTGAGGAAACTCTCAAATGCCTCTGGGTTGGTGGGTTTTTGAGAGAACTGTTTGCATTTCAAAGCCGTAAACATCAAAGATGAAGAAGAGGGACGAAGAGGGGTTTTGAAAGCCATTGCAAAGCAATTCTGCTGAGTTGAGGGTTTGAGCTGTATCGATTCTTATTATAAACTTTGATGTTAACTATATTCAGAATACTACGGGGGTGTCCTTATTAACACTAGAATGGGCCTACCTCCTTCTGCTTTACGCCGCTATATGGTCCAACTCGGCTCATGCGTGGTAGTCTTCAGCATTGGATTATGGATGCTAAATGGATTAGCAGTTGCCTTCCAATGTATTGCAGTTAATGAAATTTAAGAGACATTATGACGGTCAACATAGAAAGAATGCATAAAAAAATATTTTTGCCACTAATAACTTAAATTACTATATTATCCTTTATAAAATAATACATTTACAAGTTAAGTGAGAAAAGATTAATTAATAAATAAATAAATATAATATTAAAATTAAAATTAAAATAAATTATACAAAATTACATTAAAAAAGCATAAATAAGAAATTGAAAATGAATCTCCACCATGCATCTGAAAGATGGACGATGGAGATGGAACTTACATAAACAAAATGATGATGATAAGGACAAAAAAATAAAGGATGAAGTTATCTACTCATATGTCTACTCATATGAGAGATGCATCTCCTCTCGTATCCTATCACCGCGCCCTCCTAATCCTGCCATCAACTACCCATTACAGTTGCAATCCCTATTTACTTCCCCTTCCTCTCATTCTCCGTCCACCTCCGAGTAACCACTTGAGGAGAGAGGCGACGACATAGAGTCGTGGTGGTTTTTGATTGTTTTGTATCACTCACTCGTCTTCAAGTCCGATGAGTATCATCTCTCTCATTCATCTCAGCTTCAATTATTTAGATCTAGCACAATGAGATCTAGGTTTCATTATGATCATCTTGTTCTATGTTCAAATGATGACCTGGGTTTGAACCCAGATCGTACGACCTGAGTTGAACCTAGATCAAGACGATTTGGGTTCCTAGATCATCGATTTTTTATGATCAGTGTTGATCGCCACCAATCATGGAGATTTTTTTTTTTTAAATGTTCAATTTCTTTATTTTTTTTTTTCAATTTTGTTTCTCCAACTCTAGTTTGTTGTTGATGAATTTATTGGGTTTGATGAATTTTTTTTCTCCATTCAACATTGAAGAAGGAACCCACTTCCGAGACTTTGAGATTCGTGTAGAAAGTGTAACCTAGTAAAGCCTTGTGGGAGCCTGAGTTGAAAAAGGCTTGATTGTTGTTATGGATTGATGAGGAAGAATATCATATGTTTGTCGTTTTGACTTTAAAAAAAAATTCTCCATTAAAATATGATTGATTTTTATGAAGAAGCAACAATTTTGTTGAAGAACTATTGAAAGGATTGATGATGTGATGGTCTGATGAACTATTGAAGCAGATGTTGAAAATTTGGCTTGTTCAAACCAAGATCTTCATCTTTGTATATCTAGATTCATCAACTCAGATTTTTTTAATTTTTAATCTTTTAATTTTTTTTTTAATATCATAAAATCCTAATCATCCATGTGTCACAATCTTAGTCTCTCACACAAAAAGATCATTTTACCCTTTCTGTCCAAACTATATGTCACTGTTGACTGTTAGTTGACTAATGGTTTAGATTTTTTTAAAAAGTTTTGGAAAGTTATTAATAAAAAAATATGTTTTCAAAAAAGCTTCAAAATCCTAATATTTTCAAAGCCTTAAGGACAAAAATGAGGTTTTCTCTAATAATTAAGGTATGGTTATAAAACTTACGTTGCCCATGAAAATCTCTTTAAAAAAGACTCAACTTCCCATGGAATCCATGTCGTCCATACATTGATAATTGCTGCCACCTAAACAAATGATACCAGTAAACCTATTTGATAGTCTCATCAACTTTTGTTAAGTTTTGAAAACTCTGTTGTCGGGTTCTTAGGCAAAAGTCACTTATGGGGCTCGATTTTGTGTAACTATCACCTGATCAATACTTTGAATTTCAATGTCACTAAAATTGGTTTTAAGATCATTTTGCTCGTGATTATAAGATTTTTAGACAGCCTTACCCTTTATGAGAAACCGCTCTCAGATAATAGTTATAAGTTTTAATTAAGTATTACTTTCTTGACTTTAAAAGAGAAAACGCCTAATTAATAAGATTTTTGGACAGCTTTACCCCTTGTGAGAAACCACTCTTAGATAATAGTTTCAAGTTTGAATTAAGTTTTACTTTCTTGACTTAAAGAGAGAAACTGCCCCTTGTGAGAAACCGTGCTGATAACAATTACAAGTTTGAATTAACAGTTTCAAGGTTTACTTTCATTGCAGGAACTCAGCAAATAGTGGCCTAGATGTTCAAATGACTTGTTATCCTGAAACCGTAAGCACTTCTGCAATGAGGTTTGCACCAGACTTGGTATGCCAAAGCTTCTAGGTAAACAATACATTCTGCTAGCACTCCTTAGAACTTTGATTCTCAAATTCTCATTTTTTGGTTATTACTAGCTATATGAGGAACACTGGCATATGGATGCTCAATTGGACTATGTAGTGCATCAATATGTGCTAGTTTAATGAGTTGTTTTAGCAGCTTGATATCTTGCTATGCCAGTTGGTTTTTCGCTACTTCCTTTTGGATACTATTTTTCAACAAATTGGG
This sequence comes from Litchi chinensis, assembly GCA_019925255.1. Lineage (NCBI taxonomy): Eukaryota > Viridiplantae > Streptophyta > Magnoliopsida > Sapindales > Sapindaceae > Litchi > Litchi chinensis. The sequence goes on from CM034471.1 coordinate 22,599,967, forward strand.
ACTATGGAGACATGAAATTTATACAATTTATTATTTTGTGGATATTGAATAATTGACCACTTTCTTGCAAGCACTACTCTTCAACCACTATCCCACAACATGATGTTTATTACCTTGAGGACTTCTTTTTACATGTATAAGATTTTGGTTTGTATATTAATAGAGATATCACATTATATTGTTGCATTCACATATGCATAACCTTATTTTTTATCATGAAAATTAAACTACTCAGATAAATTATAACATACGTTTGGTTGGAAATGAACCCCTAATTTTTTGAAAGATATGAAGGTATACGACCACTTGCGGTAAGATGTGGTGCGTCATTTTAAAAGTTATTAAAAACCTTTAAAGATTTAATAACCTCAACTTTCATATTTTCATATTAATACTTACAAGACGATCAAATTTTTATTTTAAAAAAACACCAAACATGTAACAATTCCATTGTCATTTTCTCTATCATCATCCTCCATTTTCATTAAATAATCGAAGAACATAAACAAATAAGTTAGAAAGCACCAACACAGCCAACCCCCTGTTGTTGAGGAATCAAGAGACAAGACTCAAAACACAGCCTTTTATTAAACTCATAAACTTAATTGATTAAAACAACACACTTTGCATTATATTTTGTACCCGAACAAAAATAACGAAGCTTAAATCTCAAGATCTCATATTTTCTTTACTCTCTGCTCCTTCTTCATTGCAATTCTTGCTTTCCCTTCCGTGTTACTTCTTACTGTTTATGGTTTTATAGAGTTTCCAATGAAAATTTGGAGCACTTTTGTTTCTCTCTTTTTGGCTCTCCCTGTCTTGTCCTACTTCATCTCTATTGTTCATGGGAAAGAAATTGATGATTCCAATGAATTGCTGGTTGGTGCTGGGAATTCTGGCAATATATGGGTGAGTTTTCTCCTTTTGTATATATAATCATTATGATAAGTTAGTTTGATGTGGATTTTTGTCTAAAATATGTTTATAATTAGTGTACATGAAAATTTAATTATGTGCAAATTTTCACATTTTGTTAAACTACCAATTATTATTGTTTAAAAAACTATTTATAGAAATTAGTTATATTTCACTCTTGAATGTAAAAAATTTACATTAGTAATTAATTTATTTATATAGAATTGTCCAAATGAAAATAAAATACAATTGTTTGCATCTAATATTTATTTTATTCATAGCTTTTGGATTACTTCGAACAAAAGAAAATTGATATATTTGCATAGGTAAAATATTATATGTTGTAGACAGCATAATAATGGTTGTATGATATACTTTGATACATAAAATAAAAATAATGGAGGGCGGAGGTGACTATGCCAAGGAGAGTAATGTAGAGTGCAAAGAAGGAAATGGTAGTTTAGAAGAAAGTATTTTTGATCATGAAGATTACATCTACACCAACACTCCTCTATAGATTTCACTCTCTTTTTCTTTTAAAATATAAATTAATTTCTTTAATTTATTGGCATCACATTTCTAGCTTGCTTCAACTTTTCTAAACTCTAATTTTTAATTGGACTTGAATATTGTTGTATCTTTCTTAATAAATTTAACGTATTTAAGTTAATAATTCTTTCATTGATATGAGCCAATTACTTTCACAACATTTTGTTTTATAATGCAATGATGTTTTTCTCATTTTCTAACATGTTAGAGAACAAGAAATTAATTTTTGAATGACTTACTGAATTTAATAAATCAATTAGTTTGACAAAAACATATTCTTCTCATCAAATCCGACAAAATACATCATTATACAAGAAAATTGCATAATTACCATATCAACATAGTTGTTTGATGATGATAATATTTGCAATTGTTAAAATAAAAGGAAAAGAGGAAAAAAAAAATCTTGAAAAACGTGGTCCCTGACTCTCAATTATGCTTGGCTAAGCTGCTAAAGAAGATAAAGTTCAATTATGCTTGACTAAGCAGCCCACGAAAATAAAGTTAATGCAGGTGTCATGAATGCTAGTGGTACACCACAAATTCATGGTTAGAATTGCTATTGCAAAGTCCACTGATACTTTTGTACCAGCATCAGCTAATGACACAAACAAAACAATTTAACTCAAAAACCATTTGCGTTAATCCTATAAAAGCAGAATAAACAACAAAAAAAAGAACAACCCACTAAATTGACACCATCATTAAAGGTTTCACTGCAATTCATTAAGCCATATACAATATATCAACACACCTCCTAGCTTTACAATTTTGGCTTACAAAATCCAACATATAACAAGGTTTTGCGAATCAAAGCTTGTATATTTGCAACTCATACAAGGCTTACTATGTCAACTTTCGTTGGGATCTTGAATGGGAAATGACGGAAGTAAGTTCAAACAATCATGATATTTCTCATCCTTTTCAAGTAATTCTATGATAATGGAAGTTGTGAATGCATCTAGCATTATGTTTCTCTCTACCATTTTGTGAAGGAGTTCTACCACTTTTGTTGCCTCATTATTTTGCAAAAATCCGCGTATAACAATAGTAAATGTAATCACATCAGGAGCATAACCTTTCTCTTCCATAATCGATAAAGAATTATTTTCCTTTTCTAGTTGTCCATCTTTACAAAGCCCCTTGATTATGAATACTATACGTGACAAAATTTGGTAGCAAACCTTCTTGGGTCAATTTGTGAAATAGTTTATAAGCAATTTCGAGCTTCCCTGTTTTACTCAATCCATCTAAGAGACAGTTGAAGATTTCAATTCTAAGATTAAACTTGCCCTTTATTAAACCATGTAATACTTTTATTGCCGCAATGATGCAACCATTCTTGCACAACCTCACTGAGGATATTATACATACATTCATAAGGCTCAACATTATTAAGTTGCATCTCACCAAACATCTTTTTTCTGAGTTTGATGTTACCGGATTGCAAAAGGCCACATAACAAGGTGTTATATGTAATAACATCTGGCACAACTCCTCCAGAAATCATCTCCTTGTAAAGACTCATGGCTTTGTTTATCATTTGCTTCTTGCAGCACCCATTGATCATGATGTTGTAACTGATAACATCATGTCTACACCCATTATTTGTCATAGAAACAAACAATCCCAAGCATCATCAATTCTATCCCTCAAACACAAACCACTTATCAATGTGTCATAAGTAATCGCGTTGGGACTCACACCTCTCTCAATCATTGAGCCTAACATTTCATTTGCTTCATCTATCCTCCCATTCTTACAAAATTCATCTATCATGTTGTTATAAGATATCGTGTCAAGATTCACACTTTTCACAATCATTAATTCTAACAATTCATTAGCTTTGTCGATCTTCCCATTCTTACAAAGCTCGTTTATAATCACATCATATATCACCACACTAGGCTGCACACGTTGGTCTTCCATCTCAACAATCAAAGCTTTAGCTTCCTCCCATTTGCCCCCACGACACAAACCATGAATTAAAGAATTATAAGAAACTACATTGGGACTGATTCCTCTGCCCTTCATTTCTAAAAAAATTTCCTTTGCCTTGTCTATAAATCCATCCTTACAAAGACCATCAATCATAAAATTATAAGCAATAACATTAGGGCTACATATAATCTCATTTTCACTATTCCCCTTAACCACTTCTTCACGTAACTTAAAGGCAAGGCCCGTATTCCCCGTTTGGCACAACCCATGTATTTGTGTTCCAAATGTCACCACAGTAAGCCTACAACCAAAGGCAATCATATTCTTAAACCACCCATTAGCCTTCATGATCCTACCATCCTTACACAGACCTTTAATCAAACAAGTAAAAGTCCTAACATTTGGGCTAAACCCATCCTCAATATCCTTCCAAAAACCACAAGACCATCAGAAACTCTACTTACATTGCACAAGCAATTCATCAAAACATTAAAAATAATCAAATTTGGCGACAACCCAGTAGGTCAACCTCATAATAAGAGAAATAACAGTATGGTAATGCTTATTCTTAGCAAGAGAAGCAAACAAAAGAGTGAAGTATGACATATGAGGAGGGGGTTTCCTCTGAATCAAGCAATCAAATAAACGATGAGCTTCATGGGGAGAGATGTTACCTGATCTGCATTTATCTCTGAGGAAACTCTCAAATGCCTCTGGGTTGGTGGGTTTTTGAGAGAACTGTTTGCATTTCAAAGCTGTAAACATCAAAGATGAAGAAGAAGGACGAAGAGGGGTTTTGAAAGCCATTGTGTTTCAATTCTGCAGAGTTCAAGGCTTGACCGCTTGAGCTGTAAGGACAAGGAGGATCAACCGGGTCTCTTTTGTTATGGGTCGGGTTACTGTTTTTTTTTTATTGGCCCAAAATTACAACTTTTTGAATGAACGAAGAGGGCCGGTATTTGCACCCAACTAGAGCAATATGTGTACCCCTTGGATAAATAGATCTCATTAAATATTATATGTATTTGGCCGTAAAAAGGCCTAGGTTTGAATGAATATTAAAATCTGATCATTCATACTTGAAAATGATTATAAATTTGTCAAGTTGTTATCATAAAAAACTAATTATTAACTATATATCTTCAGGTAATTGTGTTTAATTAATTGTTCTTGCTAGAAGGGAAGTATTTAGGGGAGATAGTACAATCGATGATCTGATATTTTGTGCTAAAAAATCTTCAATAATCCAGCTTAAGACCACACTGGATGTGTTCTTGGCAAACAACAAATATGAGGGTGTTTCTGATTTCAAAGTTAAGGAAGTTGGTTGGGACAATCCTGTACTGTTTATGCTGGTGAATCCAACACAATTGTTGCCCCAAGTAAGAATATTTTCTCCTTGTTTTCACGGTATAAGTGATCGTCATGAATTAAGCTAAAATTTTTATATCATAAGATCTTTTAAAGTTTATATAAACGTTCAAACCGAAGAAAGATCGATGAATATAAATATTCATCGCTTGTATAGATAACATTTTGTTATTCTAATAGAACTTTCTATATAGCCTTATAGCTGTTAACGATTTGGTTAAACATGTTCTTGATGTGCAGGCAGATGTACAAAAACATAGTGTTCAAAGCAGCATCTTGCTTGGAAAGAACAAGTTCATGGTGACAGTGTATCCTAACATTGACTATGCATTCATTGTCGCCCCAGAATTCCTGCCTCAGAGTGATCCTTTTTCCTCCTAAGATTTTACTTGTGTCTTTTTTTCCATTTTTGGATTTGTCAAAAATCCAGGTATCAATCACCCCCACAAATTTGTATAGGCAGTTCATCCACCCTTGTGTGAATCATTCCCCCATTTCTATGTGAGCCGATCCCTCCCATAGTCATAGCTTCCCGGACCATATTACAACTAGTATCTCATTCCGATTGGTCCTAATAATTTCTTAGGCCAATCTCAATAATCGAAAAAAAAAAAAAAAAAAAAAAAAATCTGTCCAAATTCTCAATGGGGTGAACTTACGTACAGGGTCTGCATGTAGTTTGAGAGGGTGCAAATACCAATTCTCATTTTAAACTTGACGTTGAGGATATTCAGAACAGTATGGGTGTTCTTGGCAAGAGTATAACACACTGAGTCACCCCAAAAACTAGAATGGGCCTATCTCTTTTCTTCTTTGGGCCCTGATATGGTCCAACTCGGCCCAAGCATGGTAGTCTTTAGGTATAGGCACCTACCAGTTCCTGAACAAATATTAATATTATTTGTTTTTTAGAAACCTGAACAAATATTATTGAAACAAGCAATTTAACGCCGATTTCTACATCCATGAACATCTGCTTCGTCTCCATACCACAACTCGACAGAATTGAATCGCAATGGCTTTCAAAATCCCTCTCCGTCCTCCTTCTTCATCTTTGATGTTTACAGCTTTGAAATGCAAGCAGTTCTCTCAAAAACCCACCAACCCAGAGGCATTTGACAGTTTCCTCAGAGATAAATGCAGATCAGGTAACATCTCTCCCCATGAAGCTCATCGTTTATTTGATTGCATGATTCAGAGTAAACCCCCTCCTCATATGTCATCCTTCACTCTTTTGTTTGCTTCTCTTGCTAAGAACAATCATTATCATACTGTTATTTCTCTTATTATGAGGTTGAACTCTACTGGGCTGTCACCAAATTTGATTATTTTTAATGTTTTGGTGAATTGCCTGAGCAATGCAAGTAGAGTTTGTGATGGCCTTGTGGTTTTTGGGAGGATGTTGAGGAAGGGTTTTAGCCCAGATGTTGTGACTTTTACGTGTTTGATAAAAGGTCTGTGTAAGGAGGGTAGAGTCATGAAGGCTAACAGGTGGTTTAAGAATATGATTGCGTTTGGTTGTAGGCCCAATGTTTTCACTTATTCTACTATGATTGATGGTCTTTGTAAGGATGGATTTATAGACAAGGCAAAGGAACTTTTTTTACAAATGAAGGGCAGTGGAATCAGTCCCAATGTAGTTTCTTATACATCTTTAATTCATGGTTTGTGTTGTGGGGGCAAATGGGAGGAAGCTAAAGCTTTGATTGTTGAGATGGAAGATCAAGGTGTGCAGCCTAGTGTGGTGACATATAATGTGATTATAGATGAGCTTTGTAAGAGTGGGGAGATTGACAAAGCTAATGAATTGTTAGAATTAATGATTGAGAGAGGTGTGAATCCCAACGTGATATCTTATAACACCTTGATAGATGAATTTTGTAAGAATGAGAAGATAGATGAAGCAAATGAAATGTTAGATTCAATGATTGAGAGAGGTGTGAGTCCCGATGCGATTACTTATGCCACATTGATAAATGGTTTGTGTTTGATGGATAGAATTGATGATGCAAGGGAGTTGTTTGTTTCAATGAGAAATAATGGGTGTAGACATAATGTTATTAGTTACAATATCATGATCAATGGGTATTGCAAGAGGCAAAAGATAAACGAAGCCATGAGTCTTTACAAGGAGATGACTTTAGGTGGAGTTATGCCAAATGTTGTTACATATAACAACCTGTTATGTGGCCTTTTCCAAGCCGGTAACATTGAACACGGAAAAAAGATGTTTGGTGAGATGCAACTTAATAATGTTGAGCCTGATGAATGTACGTATAATATTCTCATTGATGGGTTGTGCAAGAATGGTTTTGTCTCTGAGGCAATGAAAGTATTACATGCTTTAATAAAGGGCAAGTTTAGTCTTAGCATTGAGACGCTCAATTGTCTCTTAGATGGATTGTGTAAAACAAGAAAACTTGAAATTGCTTGTAAACTATTTCATAAATTGTCCCAAGAAGGTTTGCTACCGGATGTTATCACATATAATATCATTATCAATGGGCTTTGTAAAGATGGTCAACCGGAAAAGGCAAATAATTTTTTATCAATTATGGAAGAGAAAGGTTGTGCTCCTGATGTGATTACATTTAATACTGTTATGCGTGGATTTTTGCAAAATAATAAGATAGCAAAAGTGGTTGAACTCCTTCACAAAATGGCAGAGAGAAACATAATGCCAGATGCATCCACAACTTCCATTGTCACAAAATTAAAGAAAGTTGATATTGTAAGCCTTGCGTGAGTTGCATTGTTGTAACATAACATACAAGCTTTGATTTGGAAAGTCTTGTTATATGTTGGACTTTCTAAGCCAAAATTGTAAATTCAGGAGTTGTGTTGCTATATTGTATGTGATTTAACGAGTTTAAGTGAAACAGTGACGATGTCAATTTAGTGGGTTTTACTTCTCTTTTCTTGTTTGTTCTGCTCTTATAAGATTAATGCAACTTGTATGAGTTGGATTCAATTTGTTTGTGTCATTAGCTAATGTTGGTATAGTTTCCAATATGTGAACATTGTAGAAGTTGCATGCTTAAACATTATAGTCATGTGGTTCTTTAAGTAAATTAATTGAAAAATAAATTTTTAAATAATGATAAAACAAATTTTCAAAATAATAATAATAATAATAAAACAAAATGGCAGGAGATGAACATACAAAATGTAAACTAAACTTGGGCTTAGGATTGGGCTTTATGGTTGTTAAGGCCTAATGTAATGTAATGTAATCCAATCCAACCAGAAGCAATATAACTTTTGAAGTTTTGAAATGGCTGTTAGCTTATCAGGATTAAATTAATGGATATTTTCATAAATGACCATTTTTTCAGATCCAAATTAAACATTAATTCATTTTTTCAAAATTTTGCAAGAATAACTGTTTTCGGACGAGCGCATACTTGGTAAAAATATAAAATCTAAAGAAAGAGTTATTTTTCAACTTCAGCTTAGGGTTATTACCGCGATTTTCTTTAAATTAATGAGTTGTTTTTTCATTAATTATATTATTAGTATTATTATTATTAAAATAAATAAATAAATATTATACAGCTTTTTTTTAACTCCAGGGGCATGTCTTTGTTCAATAATGAAACTTATGCTTTTAATAAATAGAAATAGTTTTGATTCCATAATCAAATAAGAGATTAATAGATAATACATTTGAACATGTACTAAAAATTTGCTGTCAGTGAAATAAATAGGTGGTTTAATGACAAATTTTGAACTAAGTGTAAATTATATCAGGACTCTTATCTAAAGTAGTTATTGTATTTTCTCTTCTTGTTTGTGATATGAGTTTGAGTCCCACCACGTATATTACCAATATGTGTGGAAAACTTTCTCCATTTTATCATAATATCATAGTCTATAGTTTTGTAAGCTTTTCTTTTCACTATCCTATTCAGCCACTGCCTCTATTTCGCTGTATTGCCTCTGTTCTTAGCAGCAGTCTCTGTCTCACTGCGTGCACTCTCTGATTCTATTGCGGCATTACGTGCAATCTCTGTTCTGCTGCAATCATTACCTATAGTCTCTATTTTTGTGCCGCACTACATGCTACCTTTGTTCTGCTGTTGTGATCTCTGTCTTTGTTTTTGAATTAGTTTCCAAACTCAAGTTCACGTCCTAATCTTGTCATCCTAAGTTTGCGAAAGGATGTTACCATATGAATTCTTTTCATATATGTCACATCATTATTGTAACATATTTAGTTTCTATGTATATATAAATAATATAATTTTAGTTGCTTTGTATAGAATATTCACCTATTTATTTTTCTCTTTGGCTTATAAATACGTTTCATATTATACATTAAAAAGACACAATAAAATCATAGTTCATCCATATTTATCATTACTATAGGATAGACATTATTCAATATTATAAGAATAAATTTTCGAGCCCTATACGTTGTATTTAATCTTAATATATAAATCTCAGTTGACTCCTGATTATCATGTGAAATATATTTGTTTACATCAACTATTTTATATGATAAAATTCACAAATAAAATGTTCATATTAACTATAATTGTTATTATTATTTAATTTTTATTTTATTTCATTAAAGTATCTCTTAATATAAATTTCTAAGTCTGTCATGGTCAATAGTGAGGAAAAGATAACAAATGAATTAAAAGTTATAATTATTAGATTTAAAGCAAACAAATTATTAAAAACTAAAAAAGCAAACAAATAAAGACGGAAGTCACGAAAACTTTGAAGATGATGTACTTTAACCCTCCTAACAATCAAAACTATTATTCAAATTTGAAGACAAAGACTTTTAATTTTGTTTCACTTTCACTTCTAATTAATGTCAAAATTTGAGGAATGCAACATATGTATATTAATCTAATGCGTCTACTTCTTCTCCGTCTCATAATGTTTTAAAATTAATGAGAAATCATAAGTTTTTGAAATTTATCAAAAAACTTCCTTGTATTCATCTATAAGACTATACCCTCCTTTGAATCTCTATAAATTTTATCAAAAACATTGTCAAAGTCATTTAATTAAAAAAAAAAATTGTCAAAGTATTTAACTTAAACAATAATTAAAGGTAAAAATATCATCTCTTGTATTCCTCTTACATCCCACTAATAATGTGAAAATTGGTAAGTGAATGTATCTTTAATGTGTATTCACTCATCAAATCACTCACCAATTGATAAATCATTAATTGGAATGCAAATGAAAATTAAGAGATGAAATGTTTATAGCATTACTCTTAACCCAGAATATGACAGATTATGAAATAGATTTCCACTATTGCTAATAATAATAAATCATATGCATCATGTTATCCAATTGAAATGGAAATTGAAATGCTTGAGGGTGAAAAGGACGACTGGACGGGACAAGTGGCATGGATCTATCTAAACTCGACATTATCTTTTTGTTCCCATAACCAAAAAAGTGCTTTTGAGCTTTCAAAAAAAAAAGTAAAAAAAGAAAAGAAAAAGATTGCTTTTGAATTTTGATAATGTGAGAAAACCAACGCAAATAAACAATACCCATCAATACAAGGACATTTTCTTGTTTGCGGTCACCCAAACACGCGTCTCTTGTTTTAACCTCTTTTGCCCTTCTGTCACTGCAAATCACATCCGCCCAAACAATTAATGCCACGTTTGTTTCTTTTTTCTTTTAAATATTGAAAATTTCATTACAACAATCCAAAATTTAGGAACCAAAAGATTACAATCCTAAAATCAGTTAAATTTGAGGCTACCAAATATGCACAAATACACAAAAACTTATCTCCATCATAGGATTAAGCAAGAAAGGTCATATGGAATACCAGACAATATCCAATCATGAGAATAACAAACTAATATTATATCTGGTCAATCACATATAACCAAACACTAGATAAACAACGACTAAAAACATAACTGAAAATAAATAGCACCCACAATAACTTATACAATACTTCCATCGAAAACCAAAATGTAGTTACAAAAACAGCTACTTGGAGACAGGCATGATGCGTTGAATGGGAACATCACTACGATAATTAGATCTTTTTCCTGAGTTTGAAGAAACCATCTTAAAGGCACCATAAGACCCTTGATTGTGACGCCCAAATTCACCTGAATCACTCCAAATCCATCATTGCTTCTGACCATCAAGGAGGAATGCAACTACTAATTTTCACCCAATACCCATAAAATACGCACACAAAACTAGAACAAAACAGGTTTTTAGAGTCGAATCCAGTTCACCAGTAATGAACTTGATGCAACCCTAAAAACCTTAAAACCAAGGAGATGTCTAAAGAGAAACCAGAAGAGAAGAAAAATGATGGAAAAATGACTGAAATCTAACCGGGAATAACCTTCTACAGTGCTCTCTCTCTCTAAAGGCGAGAGAACTTGTTCTCTCGAGAAGGGGAGAGAGCCTTCAAGAAGACGTAATGCCATGTTTGTTTCTCTCAAATTAGTATAGTACATTTACGACCTGACTTGGTGGTAGAGGCAAGCACCATAAATAAAAAGAATTTTAATTTTAAGTAATTAAGATTAAAATAAAAAAGTATGGAAACAATAATGGCCACCATTGTTCCGATGATAAAAGGCACGTACCATTGTCGAAGCCTCCTTCGATCAATCCTCCTCCAGCGAAACGCTAGTTCAATCACGAGCGTCATCGAAGGAGGAACTGATCTCCTTTAGTATTGAAGGAGTAGACTCCTCCAACAATTGAAGGAGTCTTGCCTCCTCCATCGCTAAAGCTGGACCGATCTTCCCTAGTGACTCCTCCTTCAACGATGGAATAGGCCTCCCTCACCACTAGCATTGTGATAGCCACCAACATTGTTATATATATTTAATTTTTATTTTAATTTATTAAATAAAAATTTAATAATTTATTTTAAATTTTAATTTTTCAGTTTTTAAAATTATTATTAAAGTAAAGACATAATTGAAGTTTCAATAAAATAGAGAGGGTAGTATGAAAATTTTAAAGGTTAAGGATTAATTTCTATAATAATCAGCTTCTGAAAATAACTTGCGACCAACTTCTCAAAAAATGACTATAAGATAAGCAAATTATGTAATATGGAAGATTTACCAAACACCTCATTGCTTAATTATTTCATAGATAGAAGCAACCCTGGCGCATACTTAATCAAATTGCAAATGGGTGACTACCAACCAAAAATATAATGTAAGGAAAGCTTAGTTGTCTTTATAGCTCCACGCCCAATAATCTTTCCTTTCACGACATCCCAAATGAAGACCCAGTTAACGCCGTTAGTATGCACGTTAAATCAACGGGTTTTATTCCAGTACAGGCTTGCCCATTTTAGTACTCCTTTAAATTATAGTGAAAAAAGTCGAATTGGATGTGATTCCAAACACAAAAATGGCAGACCATGCAGATTATTTATATTTAATCAAAATAATCAGACGGATCTGAACAAATATATTAGGGATGTTATCTTGTCCAGCATCTACACGATCATTATAAAAATAATCAACAAGGGAATTGGTACAGTTCGATTGTGACGTGATAATATTATTGTAGCCGGCATTCTACTTTATATTCAATTTGGGCAAATTGCACAACCCCTAAGATCTGATGAAATTGCCAAAAAACGACACAAATTATGATATATTATATGTGTTTGGTAAGAATCAAACCTCTCACTTCTTTGAGGATGGGACTTCATAGAGGATGAAAGCTACAAAACTACCTCTACTAAGAGGTCAGGTGGAACCTTATTTTAATATTATAATTATACAAATTGTTTAGAGATGGTGTGTGACCTTACTCCTTATTTTAATATTGTATTTATGTAAACTGCAACAAAATTTTCAATTATTAATAATGTGATAATTAATTTATAATTTCATACTTAATTAGATGGTGAATCCAACTCAGTAATAATAATAATAATAATAATAATACAATTACAAGTATACAGTCTTCAAATCATTTGAAATTTTAAAATTCAACAAATATATATATTGGTTAACCTATAAAAAATTTTATGTTCAGTTTTGACAGGAAAAATTTTCTATATGTATCTAAAGGTATTGCTCAAATTACCACTGAAAATGAAGAATGATAATTATAATATTTTTTCACAAGCGACAGTAATATTGTCACACTTCCAAATTTGGAGATTCAATCAATCAAAAGCCAACTCTTTTTGAGTCTTTGACTAAAGGAAAACACAAAACAAGAAAAAGTATGTACATAACAAAAATAGTACATCCAGTCTTTGACCAAAGAGCGGATGCCTAAAATTTACCATTGTATGGGTGTGAAGTGTTCGTCCAATATTTCAAGATTGTGTATTTGCCTTACATCTACTATTTAAAGTGTGTTTGACATTACTTTTTAATTTTTGAAAAATATATAAGATGAGATCTGTATCATCCATGCTGATGATTGATGGAGATTATTTTTAGAAAACCGATTTTTTTTCATTCTAAAATGTAAAAAAGTTTATTTATAATAATAATAATAATAAAACACACTAGACCCATCCAAACACAAAGCTTTCTCTTCCAAAAATCAAAACAATCAATGTTCTGGGCTTAAAAAGTCAAACCATTCATCCATCCATCTTGATCTCTTTCTCTTTCAAAAATTCTCTAGTCTCTCTCTTTCTCTTTCAAAAACTCTCATCCAATCAACATCATCACCCATCAACAACATCAACAGACTCGGCTCCATCACGTCGGAGTCGGAATGAAGAAGAAGCAGTTCTTGAGATGATGGTCGAACCCGTTCTTAAGAGAAGAAGATGATGGTCGAACCAGTTTGAGAGAAGAAGAAGCAGTTCTGCACTTCTTCTGCATGAGTTGACATCTTTTTTTTTAATAAAGAAAAAAGTAGATGTTCATCTGTTCTTTATCTTATTAAAACTTAAAAAAAAAAAAAAAATGAAGATAATGAAGATGATGGCCTGATGATGATGGATGGCGTGAGAATTGAGATATTGGTGCGTGAGAGGTTGAAGATGAGAAATTAGATGAACAGGCGGAAGATGAAGAACAAGTGGAAGATGAACTAGGTCACCGTCCAGTTCATCCATATTCATGAATGGTCGAGATTTACACTGGATTAAATCTCCACTTTTTATTTTTTTGTTTTCTTTTTATTTTTATTAATTGTTTTAATTTTTTTATCTCTACCGTTCATTTTAAATATAGATTATGCAAATTTATTGTTTTTGTTTTTGAGTTGATTTATTAAATTCAGTAAGTCATCAAAAAATTAATTTCTTTTTCTCTAACACATTAGAAAATGAGAAATACATCATTGCATCATTAAACAAAATGTTATGGAAGTGCTAGTCTCGTATCAATAAAACAATTATTAACTCAAATACTTAAATTTGTTAAGCAAGATACAACAATATTCAAGTCCAATTAAGAATTAGAGTTTAAAAAAGCTTTAGCAAGCTAGAAATGTGATACCAATAAATTAAAGAAATTAGTTTACATTTTCAAAAGAAAAGGCAAGTGAAATCTAAGGAAGAGAGTTGGCGTGGATAATCTTCATGATAAAAAAATACTTTCTTCCGAACCACCATCTCCTTCTTTGTTAGGGGTGTAGTTAGGGTTTAATGTTGGAATGAGTTAGAAAAAAATTTCTTAGTTGAACCTTTGCGCTAAAGGGAAATTGAAACATGCGATTGAATTGGTGTTAGGTTGTTGGTTGCATGTAGAGTCTACTCACTATTTTCTCTACTCTAATCTTAAGAGTTTTTGTCAATAATTTTGGTGTAGATAAAATGAGAATCCAAAAGCCTATTTATAGACCTTATGTGAGTCGTTATGTCTCATCATAGAGACAAAATTTTCCTGATAAGACATGATTTCTCTGAAATATCATAATGTTTTAGTGTATGATGGTGCACCATCTTTGTGATGTACCTTCTTATACTGAATCTTTTGCATGTGTCGTATCACTTTATTTGATTATATTCATTCATCTCCCACCTGATCAAATAGTATAGATCAAGTTTTGCAAATTCCTACATATTGTCATCAGAATGTGGTTTATTGTCTTTACATGTACACAATTTCCAAACCACCATTTTTTCTAACTGCATCTTATGCCGACAACGTCATTCTAGTCAAGTAAAATGGCACTAATATCCTTATACTAGGACAAAATCATCTAAACCTAATAATTATCAGCAACTTAAACCAAAAAAATAAAAGAAAAAACTTGACTTGTGTCCATAATTTCGATCAAGTACTCCCTTCTAGGCAAACCAAAGGTTTTCTTTGATACACCTTGTTAACAACTTTTACATTAAGCGCCCCTTAATTATACAAATTCAACTTGATGCCTCAAATCGGATTTTATATTCAAGAAGATTTGTTATAATCTTTGTTATCCTCGCTCTCTATCTTTTCTCTGATCAATATTTAAATTCAAATAGAGTTGTATCATTTGATCATCTTAGGTGTCCCCAAGACCCTTACAAAGATACCTTCATACCGCATGTTCTAACCACACATCTAAGTGCTTTGTAAACCCATAGTGGTCACATGCTCTCTAAATTTCTTCAGAGATAATCCTTTGGTCATAATATCAGCCACCATTTCACCAGATGGCACATAGTCAACTTTCATTTTACGCCTCTCCACTATGTCTAGTACATAGTAATATTTAACGTCAATATGTTTTCCTTTGAAACTAGTTGCTCCATTTTTAACTAGAAAAATGGCGAACTTGTTGTCACAAAACATACTGACATGTTTATTTGGTATACTTAATTGAAGGCTATCTATAAATCCTTTTAGCCTATACTACAATACTTGGCTTTGTGCTGCAAGAAATTTATTCAGCTTCCAGTATTGATATTGCAACACCATTTTTCTTACTTGACCAAGAAACAGCAGTTCCACCAAATCGAAAAACATTGTCACTTGATTTTCTATCGTCTAAATTTCCTGTGAAAACTGCATCACAATATCCAACAAGTTCTAGATCACTTAAGCCAAATCATAGTGACATACCTTTTGTCCTTTTTAAGTATCTCATAATCCTTTTTGCCGCCTGCCAATGAGTTCTTCTTGGATTTGACTATTATTAACTGACAACTCTAACTGCATGACATATATTCGGTCTTGTATTGGTCATTGCATACATAAGACTACCAATTGCTTGAGCATATGGAACCTTTTCCATTTCTTACAATTCGGTCTCATTTTTGGGTCACATTTCTTTACTAAGAATAATATGTGAACACATAGGTGTACTTATTGGTTGCATACATCACATTTCGTTGCTCTCTACACTAATCTCCTTCCCACAGCCACCTCTTCCCTTCATTATTTTTATTTTATTTATCCATGAAACATTAGACTATAGACAACATATAATATTTTACCTGTTTAAATATGTAAATTTTCCATTGTTCGAAGCAATCCAAAATCTATCAGTAAAATAAGTATTAGATGCAGACAACTGTGTTTTATTCTACATTAAAGAGTTAAATATAATTTCTATATATGGTTTTTTAAATAATAATTGGTAGTTTAAAAAATACGAAAATTTGCACATGATTTAGTTTTCAGATACACTAATTATAAGCATAATTCAGGCAAAAATCCACATCAAGCCAAGACAAAACTTACCAAATAATGACTATATGTACAAAAGGAGAAAACTCAACCGTATATTGCCAGAAATCCCAGTACCAACCACCAATTTATTGGAATCATCAACTGTTTTCCCATGAACAATAGAGATCTAATTGAAGAAGATAAGGAGAGCCAGAAAGAGAGAAATAAAAGTCATCCAAATTTTCATTGGAAACTCTATAAAACCATAAACAGTGAGAAGAAACGCAGATGGAAAAGCAAGAATTGCAATGAAGAAGAAAGAGAGAGCAAAGAAAATATAATATCTTGAGATTTCAGCTTCTTTATTTTTGTAAGGGTACAAAATATACTGTGGAAAGTGTGTTGTTTTATTATATAATTAATTAAGCAGTTTATGAGTTTAATAAAAGGCTGTGTTTTGACTTTTGAGCATTGTCCCCTGATTCCTCAACAACAGGTGTTGTCTATTTTGGTGCTTTCTAACTTATTTGTTTATGTTCTTCGATTATTTATTAGAAAGGGAGGACAATGATGGAGAAAATGACAATGGAGTTGTTACATTTTTAGTGTTCTTTTGAAAACAACTTTTAATCTTCTTGTACGTGTTAATATCACCACATCTTATTATAAGTGATTGTGTACTTCTATATTTTTTGAAAAATTAAATAGCTCAATTCCAACCGAAGGTATATTATAATTTATATGAGTAGTTTTCTCCCTTTATTATCAGAGTAATTATTTCCTATTCATGATAATAGATTTTCAAATTACATAAGTAGTGCTTAAATCTTCTACAACTATGAAACTTATAGCACTATTGAAACACCAAACTTTTGGTGAAAAAGAAACACTTGATTGAAACTAAAATAAATCAAATAAGCTTAAATTTTTCATGATTTTTTATCAATCAATCTCTCTCAAACATATTGACTAGATAAGTTAACATGAACTGCAATTATGCAAACATCGTTTGCTAAAAGAAATAGGCCAATCGTACCGAATGCAAGCATTGAAAACAGAACAAACAACATCTGAATTCGAATGCCTGCATATTCGCAAGTGAATTGGTCTTGTTATATTAGTTGATTAGCAAACAAGCATCACCCTTTCTTGATATCCATGGCTGTCTTTAACCAACCAAACCTATCCTCCTCTGTGAGTCAACCGTTTTCTGTAACGCCAACTCATTTTTAAAGAGTGAAACAAACTAGTAGACTAAATTCAAAAGACACTAAAAGACATAAAATAACTTGATTATATGTTCTTGCTTATATCTAAGCAAAATTTTAATTAAGAACATCGTAATAAAGAATTGCAAAAAATACTTTCAAAATTGATTTACTTTTATGAAGAAAGAAGAACATATTGATTGTTGAGAAAATTCGCCTCTCAAAACCTCTTCTAAAAAACATGCCTTTTATGAGATACGGGGAGATAAATTAAAAAATAATATAAAAATTTATAGAAGAAAAAACTACGGCCCTTATTATTATCACACAGACTATTTTTTTACATTCCACAATCCTAATACACTTATATTCTTTAAAGAATACATTAACTCATGCGTTGTTATACTCTAAAATAGGAAGAACAAGAAAGAGATTTTAACGAAAGTCAAATACAATATTTAAAGTGTTATTTGGTCGGGGCAATTTGAAACAAAAATCTTGGACTCCTTTTATAGGCTTGAGAATCCATTCACCTTTGCTTCTTTTCCAATGTGGGACTAGATAACATTTTTATTTTGCCAATTTCTTAACAACCTCCACCTTGGCTAGATAAAATATATATATATATATATTTTTATATTTATATATATATATATATATGCTACAATTACAATGCAATCATTGTCTATACTGACAATCATAATTTTCAACGTAGAGAACTATCATACTTCACTATGAAAAAGTACACTTACTTAGAATCAACAAATTCTAAGAATTTCACTTCAGCACATATCAAAAAACCTGTTAAAAATTTATTATACAACTTCCACATTTGGCTTTACCGAAAAGTTTATCAGTCATCGATATACATTCCATCACACACCTTGCATCAATGCCAAACTAATGCTCATGTGCCATTGTGGAGCCACTAACAACAACATATCCTCTTCCATAGCAAAGCGAACATACCATGAGGATGTACTTTTCACTTCTTAAAGGAAATCACCGTCTTCTATAAGAAAAGAGACACTGCTAGCTTCTATCTCGAAAGCTTTTGTCGAACTCGCTCCACCTTAATAATTTTTCTTAACTTGCCCAAATTGTCCACACCCTCAGCAAATTATATTCTTCTCGAAGTTCTTCTTTTTCCTGTTGCTCCTATTTTTAGTTACCAACATTATGTCTTCTGAAGAAGTACAATTTCCACTCTTCAGCCTTTTCTTCTCAGAAAGGAGTTTACTGGTAACTTCTATAACATTCAAAGTCTCCATCCCATACATCAATATAGATTTCATATGTTAATATGAAGATGGAAGAGACAAGATAAGCTTTAATGCTTTATTTTCATCTTCAATTTCAACTTCAATAGCTTCTAATTCAAAAACAATACCATTGAAAACACTCAAATGATTCGAGATTTTCGTACTTTCATTCATACACAAAGTATGAAACTGTTCATTTAGGCACAACCAATTTAAGATACCCTTTGCTTGATACAACCTTTCAAGCTTCTCTCAGAGTTTATTGGCTATCGAGATTTCATGCACATTTGCAAGAATATTCTTGCTCAACACAAACGAATCATGCTTGCAACTTTCAAATCCAAATCTTTCCAATATTCATCACTCATACTAGATTTAATAGAATCTTTATTTTTACTAAAATCTTCATTGAGAACAGGACGTGGTTTCTTCTTCAATGCCTTTTGTAACCCGAATTGTATTAGTATATCTTGGACTTGCACTTGCCACAAGTCCTAATTGATATTTTCATCAAATTTCTCCACATCAAACCTTACAGAGCTTGAAAACTTCAACATATCCATATATTGGAATAGTGCACACAATGCATGAACAGTACACTATATAAGTTCCTAGGAAAGAGAGAGGTCGATCACAATAGACACACTTAAATACCAAGTCTTTTATAGCTAAAACATTTCCTAGACATGCACTCCACACCACCATACTTATTTTCAACAATTAAAAATAATTCTTTTGTAATGTAGAAGATCAAACAATGCTGCAATCACGGAGGATACTAAGAAGTTTCTAAAGCATATAACACCATACCATCTAGGCAATTGGGTTCTAATACCACTTGTTGAGAAAATTTGCCTCCCAAAACCTCTTTTCAAAAACCATGACCCTCAAAAAGAAATTCACTATATGAAAATTATTATAATCATACAGATTATTCTCTTATATTCCATGACCCTACACACTCATATTCTTCAAAGCATATATTAACTCGCACCTTTCTACACTTTAAAATAAGAAAAATAAAAAATGAATTTTAACTAAAGTCAAATACAATACCTAAAATGTTATGTGGTTGGGGCAATTAGAAACAAATATCTTGGACTCTTTTTATATGTTTGAGAATCCATTCACCCTTGCTTCTTTTCTGATGTGGGACTAGGTAACACTTTTATTTTGCCAATAACTTAACATAGATAAACACAATGAATTGATCCAATGAAGGAAAAAGATGTGAATTTCCGGATTGAAGACACCAAATTCGTGCCAATATATATATATATATATATATATATATATATATATATATATGAAAAAGCATTGAAACGAGATACGAAAGGAATTTATGGTTCATTCTTCATTCTAATGAGGCTCAAATGGAAATTATAAAAAGTTTATTTAAGTTACAATAGCTTCTCGTATTTTGCTCAAGAATGTCTTCCAGGTATCAAAAGCCCTTTTTCTATTTTATCCAAACAATTTTAAAGTGGCTTTTGGGTCACAGAAGCTAAAAAATGGTTTTCAAAAGTCATCTCAAATATGGCTATAAACATCTATCTTGCAAGCCTACTTGGGAAATTTTCTTCTATTATTATAAGAGTGGTCATCCAGGATATGAAAATAGTGATCAATCTGAATGGGTGTTAGAAGTTTTATAACTTATTCATTGTCAGCTTTCAAAAATAGAAGAAGTTAAATTAATTTTGTTTAACAACTTTCTCTATTAATTAGCTTGAGGTTTTTTCCAAATTCAAAGAAATAGTTTTTATTTTTTTTAAGAGACTTCTAACTTGTCTCATCAATTTAAACTTTGAATGAGATTTTGAAACAACTAGTTATGACTGGACTAGATTTTAAGAAAGGCTAAAAGTATTTTTTTAATCCTCAAAGCTTTTTTTGATTTTTCTTTTTATGTCATTTAATTGTCATCCAAATAAAACTTTTGGATAATTAAAAAGATTGAAATATATCTACTTAGAAAAGCTCAATTTTTTAAGTTCTCTAAATAGATCTTTTTGAACTTTTTAAAAAATTAAAATGTTTAATATATTTCTATTGATATCACTATATCATTAAAACCATTTGTCACCATACCCTTAAAACCATTTAAATTTTTTTTTGGTAAATTTATAATCTAAAAAAGTTTTTCTTTAATGACAACCAAACAACTAACAATTTTTTTTTTTAAGCTTTATTTGTAATATATCTATTGCAAAAAAAATCTATTTTTAAATGATATATTTGGAGAAGTTGTATCAAAAAGAATACTTTTGATGAAATCTGAAATTTGTAAATAATTTTGTAACTATCCTACACTTTTATGAAGGATCAATGTAATTTTTTTCTTAACAAAAAGTATTCTGGTAATTTCTATAACACCTTGCATTAATTGTTTATTTTTTATTTGTAAATTTATTCTTATGAATTACATTACGTAAATAAAAGTTTTTGGACCTGCTTATTGATTCGATACTGAGTATTGTTAAAATAATGAAATAAAAAAAAATTCTTAATTCATTTTATTCTTATTTTAATTCTCTACTGCAATTTTTCCTTTTTGTTTTGATATTCAAAGGTCTCACTTGATGTGCAGAATGAGATAGAATGGAATGGAATTGGATTGAAATCATAGAATTAAATTAATACTATAACGTGTTTGGTATAGTTGGGATTTGTCGACGTTGAATTTTAGTCGACGAGTAATCAATGCCCAATACCTGCAATCAATATGAGAAAGCACAAAAATCCAAGATAATAACACAGCAAAGGACCTAACAAGATGAAAAGACACAAATCGTTTTTACGTGGTTCAGCAATAATAAGCCTACGTCCACGACTGTCTCTCTTGATCTCTGCAGAGTGACAGTATATTATTCAATCTTTTTTTTCTTAGTTACAATGATTTTAACCCCTATTTATAGGTGAAGAAGCGTTACAATTCTGGTTGCAATAAAACAGGAAAAGAATCTCGAATTAATTACACTTTCCAAACGATTTAAATAAAATCAGAAAAATCAGGAAAGGAATCATGAATTAATGTTAACTCCTATTCGGTTGGAATAATATCAGGAAATTATCATAATTATCTTGAGATAATGTTGATTTGAATTTGAATAAACTTCCATATCTAATGAAGGAATCACGGTTTGATTGGGTAACTGCCATATTTGGTGAGAGAATCATGATCGGATTAGGCAACTGTTTATTTCTGAAAAATATTGCATTTATTACGTTTTTGAACGAGCTGCTGTCTATGGTGGTCTCGAGCTCGAGCTCGCTTAGAGGCGAGCTGTGCACAAGGCGAGCTGTAGCCTGGCTGTGCTTACAGATCCGCTGATGCCAGCTGAAGAATTTACCTGAGCGAGCTGCAGAGCTCGCTGGGCTTAGAATTGATACTGGGCCTCGTCTGATGTGCCTTGACTGGGTTAACTTTATCGGGCCTAAACTGGGCTCTTACCAGCCCATTTAATGAGTCAAAAAAATACATACAACAGGATTAAATTAGATTTTATTAATTTATTTTTAATTGATATTTAAGTTATAAATTTCATAAAATTATTTTAAATAAACTTATAATTATTAAATATATTTAATTTATAAAAAATGTTAAAAATTTTAATAAACAAAATATTAAAAAATTAGATATAAAAAGAAATGAAATCCAAAGCAAGATTTTATTTCCTACCAAAATTAGCGGGACTTGAAATCTCACTCATGTGAGATTTTAAGTTTGGATCTCATAAGGGCTCTGGATGTTTTTTCCATCCTTAAACAGCATCCAACACCAGTTATGGTGAGATGAGAAAATTTTTTTTCTCAAATCCATCATATCTCCTGACGGCCAAATGCACCCAAAACGTTAATATAGTTTCCAATGCGACCATTGTAATAGTTGTATGCTTAAACATTATAGTTACATGGTCCTTTAAGTAAATCAATTGAAAAATAAATTTTAAATAATGATAAAACAAATTTCAAAAAAAAAAAAATGATAAAACAAAATGATAGGGGATGAACATACAAAATGATAAGAAATGAACATACAAAATAAAAGGGTGCAAATGTCACATTTCTTTTCATAAACTAAACTTAGGCTTAGGATTGGGCACTACGGTTGTTAAGGCCCAATGTAATCCAATCCAACCAGAAGCAAAATGACTAGACTTCTGAAGTTGTGATGATAGCTGCTAGCTTAATAGGATTAAATTAATAATTAAGATGTTTCTTCATTGACTAAATATTATTTATCGAGATAATTTAAGCTGGAGAGTTTGAAATAGTTAAACAAATATAATACAAGCTTGATTAGTGCAATATAGATTATTAATGTTTTGCCAAAATAAGCACGTTTTGCCAAAATAGGCACCCAAACCTTGTATTTGGATGCAGCTTTAATATTAACTTTGTATAATTAGATGTTTAAGTAACTCTGAAAAAGGTATTATGCATATTCACTCATAACTCTAGTAGTTATATATTTCTCTTTCACATCCATGATATAGGTGTTTGTTCTACCAAATGTATTTATCAGTATTTATTAGAAAATTTCTTTTTGTATAGTGGAAGCGGAAATCTTACAAGGTTATGTAAGTAGATTTTTTTGTTGCACATATGATATTTAATCTCAATGAGTTCTAACAAATCCTTTACCGTTGCTGGTAGATTTTAATGATGATGATGATAAACTATTTGATTCTTTTTTTTTTTTGATATATTACATTACAAGTATAGATACAAGTAATATTGTCGGGCCTACTTGATTAGGTTACTGATATACATCCCAGAACTTGAGACTCCCATTGGCGAGAGAAAGACTCTCTAGAAGAGAGAGGAGAGCCAACCCAAAACAAGGGAAAACTAGCAAAGTGCAAGGGGTGTCGAACTCATAACTGCGAAAGGGCAAGAGCGGCGTGATTGCCACTGCAACTACACACCAAAAGACTATTAGATTCAAATTTTTAATTCCAACATCTATCTACCTGTTTAAATTTGATCAATAATAACTGGTGGACCCAGATTGAGCCCAGTTGGGCATATGCCCGTGCTAAAATATTTTAATTTTTTTTTAGTTTTTTATTTTACATATTTAAACATATAATATATTTTTTTCTTTATTATTATCACTTGGTTCTCTTCTAATTGTTAAAATTTTTGCTATTTACCATTTTCACGTTTACTGATCACCATTATTGTGATAAAAAAAATTTATTCTGTATAAAATTCTTAGTTTGACCCAGATTTAATTAGTGAATCCTAACATCCTAAATTCTATTTTCTGTATCAAAATTGTCTGTCTACAATGTAAATTTATTGCGTTAAAACTTAAGAAACTACAAATGTCCATTACTATCTTGTAGAGTTATTTTTTGCTATTAAGGACATGCAACTTTCGAACCGAATCATCATTTTTGAAAAAATAAATAAATTTTACACGACCCTTTTGTTTTTTTAACTCGGGGGGCATGTCTTTGTTCAATAATCAAATTTATGCTTTGAATAAATAGAAATAGTTTTGATTCCGTAATCAAATAAGAGATTAATAGATAGAGGTAGCACATTTGAACACGTGCAAAAAAGTATTGTCAATAAAATTCATAGATGTTTTTATGACAAATTTTAGACTAACTTTTTAAACTAAGTGTAAATTATATTATCACTCACATCTCAAGCGGTAACTGCACTTTCTCTTCATATTTATAATAGAAGTTGAGTCCTACCATATATATTTACCAATATGAGTGGAAGACTTCTTTATTTTATTGTAGGATATATATCTTTCAATATTATGAGAATAACTTTTTGAGTCTCATATGTAGTGTTTAATCTTAACATATAAATCTCGGTTGACTCGTGAGTTATGACTATTAGTGTGAATTATATTTGTTTATATCAACTATTTTATATGATAAAATTCATAAATAAAAAGTTTATATTAATTATAATTGTTATTATCTTTTAATTTTTATTTTATTTTGTTAAAATACCCCTAATATAAATTTATGGTCTGCCACCGTAAATAGTGAGAAAAAAATAACAAATGATTTAAAAGTTATAATTATTAGATTTAAAGCAACAAATAAAACTGAAGTCACGAAACTTTGAAGATGATGTACTTTAACCCTCCCAACACTAAAAGCTATTTTGTTCAAATTTGAAGACAAAGACTTTTAATTTTGTTTCACTTTCACTTCTAATTAATGTCAAAATTTGAGGAATGCAACATATGTATATTAAACTAATGCATCTACTTCTTCTCCGTCCCATAATGTTTTAAAATTGATGAGAAATCTTAAGTTTTTGAAATTTATCAAAAAACTTCCTTGTATTCATCTATAAGACTATACCCTCCTTTGAATCTCTATAAATTTTATCAAAAACGTTGTGAAAGTTATTTAAAAAAAAAAACCCTTGTCGAAGTATATAACTTAATTAATTACCATCAAATCAAAAAACTTAAGTTGATGGAAAATGATCAATTATATTATTTAAGACTTGAAGTTGACATGTGATACGCCATCTTTTACATAACGTGGACAAATGACAGATATCGAATATATGTTAAACATCTCTTATCGTTATAATATATGTAATAATAACTCAAGGTAAAACAGAAGATAGAGAGTTTGAATCAAAGACCTCCAATTTATAATATCAAATTAGTTACCATTAAATCCAAAAACTTAAATTGATAGTATAAAACTCAACTATAGTATTTAAAATTTGAGGTTAACATGTGATAAACTTAAACAATAATTAATGGTAGACATATCATCTCTTGTATTCACTTACATCCAACTAATAATGTCAAAATTGGTAAGTGAATGTCTTTAATGTGTATCCACTTATAAAATTATTAGATGGAATGCAAGTGGAAAAAAAGAGATGTTTATAGCGTTACTCTTAACCCAAAATATGATAGAATATGAAATAGATTTCCACTATTGCTAATAATAATAATAACAATAATAAATCATATGTATCATTTTATTCAATTGAAATACTCGAGGGTGAAAGGGACGAGACAAGAGGATGGATCTATCTAAACTCGACATTATCTTTTGTTCCCATGACCAAATAAGTGCTTTTGAACTTTGAAAAGAAGAAAATTATTGCTTTTGAAAATGTGAGAAAACCCAAACAAATAAATAATAGCTGTCAATACAAGGACATTTTCTTCTTTGTGGTCACCCCAAACACGCATCTCTTGTTTTGACCTCCTTTGACCTTTCTGTCACTGCAAATCACAGCCGTCCAAAACAATTCCGTGTTTGTTTCTCACAAATTAGCACAGTACATTTACAGCCCCTCCGGACCCGGTGATAAGAGGCACGCACCATAAATAAAAAGAAAATTAATTTTAATTTTAATTAATCAAAATTAAAAATATATAGAAACAGTGGTGGCCACTATTGTTCCGGTGATAAGAGGCATGCACCATCACTGAAGCCTCATTCGATCGATCCTCCTCCAATGAAACATTGGTTCAATCGTGGACATCGTAATTAAAGGAACTGACCTCCTTTAAAATTGGAGGAGTCAACTCCTCCAACAATTGAAGGAGTCTACGAATGAGGAGGCGATCTCGCCTCCCCATCGCCAAAGGAAGACCGATCATCTCTGGTGACTCCTTCTCCGACAATGGAGCAAGCCTCCCTTGCTACTGGCATAGTGGTGGCCACCATCATTGTTATATATTTTTTAAAATTTTATTTTAATTAATTAAAATTAATTTTTTAAATAAAAATTTAATAACTTGTTTTCCGTTTTTAAAATTATTATTAAAGTAAGAATATTATTAAATTTTCAATTAAATAGGGAGGATAGTATGAAAATTTCAAAGGTTAAAGATTAGTTTCTATAATAATAAGCTTTCGAAAGTACCTCGCAACTAATTTCTCAAAATCGAATTATAAAAGAAGTTGATTATGTAATATTAAAGATTTATCAAACACCTTATTGCTCAATTATTTCATAACTAGAAGTAACCATAAACGCATACTTTAATCAAATCTCAAATGGGTCAGTGTCAACAAAAAATACAATATAAGGAAAGCTTAGCTGTCTTGATAGCTCCACACCCAATATTCTTTACTTTCAAGACATCCCAAAGGAAGACCCAGCTAACGCCGTTAGTATGCACGTTAAATTGACGGGTTTTATTCCAGCAGAGACTTGCCCATTTTAGCAATCCATTAAATTATAGTGAAAAAGTCAAATTGGATGTGATTCCAAACACAAAAATGGCAGACCATACAGATTATTTATATTTAATCAAATCAATCCGGACGGATCTGAACAAATATATTAAGGATGTTATCTTGTCCAGCATCTACACGATCATTATAAAATAATGAATAAGGGAATTGGTTGAGTTCGATTGTGATGTGACAATATTATTGCATTCGGCAATCTACTTTATATTCAATTTGGGCAAATTATACGACATGAGATCAAATGAAAAAGCACCTAAATGACAAGTTTGACGATAAGGCTACATGTGGTTCCAAAAATACAATATAAATATCCTTCGCTATTAATCAATAACAGTTAAATTTTAATAGACAATGATTAAAATTATAAAAAGATTAAAATATCTTTTAAATTTAAAACGGTCTTCAAGTAGGAGAAAACTACCTATATAAACTATGATATATTACATATGCTTTGTGAGAATCAAACTTCCCACTTCTTTGAGAATGAGACTCTTTGAAGGATAGAACTTCATAGAGGATAAAAGCTACACAACCACCTCTACTGGGTGGAACCTTGTTTTAATATTGTAATTATACAAATTGCTTAGAGATGGCGTGTGACCTTACTCTTTTTTTTTTTTTTTTTTTAAGGGACCTTACTCCTTATTTTAATATTGTATTTATGTAAACTGTTACAAAATTTTCAATTGTTAATAATGTGATAATTAATTTATAATTCTCATACTTAATTAGATGGTGAATCCAATTCAGTAATAATAATAATAATAATAAAACAATTGCAAGTATACAGTTTTCAAATCATTTGAAATTTTGAAATTCAAGAAATATAAATATTTATATTGGTTAACCTATAAAAAATTTTATGTTCAGTTTTTATAGGAAATTTTTTCTATATGTATTTAAAGGTATTGCTCAAATTACCACTGAAAATGAAGAATGATAATTATAATATTTTTTCACAAGCGACAGTAATATTGTCACACTTCCAAATTTGGAGATTCAATCAATCAAAAGCCAACTCTTTTTGAGTCTTTGACTAAAGGAAAACACAAAACAAGAAAAAGTTTGTATATAACAAAAATAGTACATCCACTCTTTGACCAAAGAGTGGATGGCCTATTTACCATTGTACAGGTGCGAAGTGTTCCTGCAATATTTCAATATTGTGTGTTTCCCTTACATCTACTTTTTAAAGTGTGTTTGATATTACTTTTTAAGTAGAGTTTTTACATATAATAAGAGTATTTAAAAATATATATATATATTTTTTAAAAAGTCAAACCACATTTATTAAAAAAATTTAAAATTTGAGCTTTTATTTATTGGTTTAGTTTTAGAAAAATATAAAAGGTGAGATCTGCACCATTCACCATGTTTGATTTCTAAAACTGATTTTTTTTTTTTTTTATCATTTTAAAAAGTAAAAATAAAAAATAAAAAACCTAAATCCCTCCAAACACAAAGCTTTCTCTTCCAAAAATCAAAACAATCAATGTTCTGGGTTTCAAAAATCAAACCATTCGTCCATCCATCTTGATCCTTTTCTCTTTCAAAAACTCTCATCCAATCAACATCATCAGCCATCAACAACATTACCACATTCTTTCAACATCACCAGACTCGGCTCCATCACGTCGGAGTCAGAATGAAGAAGAAGAAGCAGTTCTTGAGATCATGGTCGAACCCGTTCTTGAGGGAAGAAGATGATGGTCGAACCCGTTCTTTAGACAAAAAGATGATGGTCGAACCAGTTCTTGAGAAAAGAAGATGATGCTCGAACCAATTCGAGAGAAGAAGAAGCAGTTCTGCACTTCTTCTGCACGAGTTTTTTTTTTTTTTTTTTAATATGTTTTTAAGAAAAAAGTAGATGTTCATCTGTTCTTTATCTTATTAAAACTTAAAAAAAAGAAAAATGAATATAATTAAGATGATGGTCTGATGATGATGGATGGCGCGACAATTGATACGTTGGTGCGTTTTGAAGACGAGAAATTAGATGAACAGGTGGAAGATGAACTAGGTCGATCACCGTCCAGTTCATCCATTTTGATGAGCGTCCACTTTTTCTTTTTCTTTTCTTTTCTTTTTTTTTTTTTAAATATAATATTAATTGTTTTGATATTTTTAATTCTTTTGATTTTCACATGGCAGGGATTTATTATTTTTTTTTCAAAAAATGTTAAAAATTATTTTTATATTTAAAATTATGTTTTAATTTTTTTAAATTTAAAAATATTTAATTTTTATTTTTATTTATAATTTTTAAAATTTAAATAATTAAATGGATCTCTACGATTCAAATGGACGGTGGAGATCCAAACAACCTATTAATTATTATAATTTTTAAAAGAAAAGCAACAAATGCAAGAAAATGATTCAAATACTTCTATTGTAGTTAATTCTCGCGATCAACTACGATCAAACTGTTAGTACAGAGGAGGATGTTGTAACAAAGGATAAACGTTGTTTCTATTTATTGATAGGCAAACATCTCGTGGGTTTTGCATAATTTATTTATTTTAATATTAGAAAAACTTTTTTCAAATGATAGCCAACCATGGAAAATAAGAAGCGCTTTTACATATAATAAGGGTATCTAAAAAATTATTTTTTTAAAAAAATAATAATAAAGGCTCAAAACAAATATATTGAAAAAACTTAAAATTTGAGCTTTTATCATTAGGCTTAAAATAACTTTTTAATATTTAAAAAAAAAAATCTTTTCAAATGATATCAAACAATTGAAAAAAAAAAAAAAAAAAAACTTAAAAGAGCTTTCAATACTAACCAACTTATCAAAACATTTTAAAGTAAATAGATATTTGAACTATATACAAATATTCGATTCAATTCATTTAAAAGTAAATAAATATTTTAATCTAACATATAATATTTGATTTAGAACATTTCCACTACTATTATACATTTTTAAGTTACTATCAGTAATACATCAATAAATTTTTTTGAATATGAATCTACATGAAAAGTATAGAAATACATATTCTCATCTTCAATGTAATTATCTAAAATAAAATATGTATTCACTTTTGACTAATCATTATAAAATATGTGTCATTCTCTTTTTCCTTTTATATTTTGCAATGAGTAATATTAGACTTCTCAACTATTTTATCTAAATTCATACCAAAATGATGTGACATGTGAGTTGTTAAGGTCTTATAAATCATAAAATGATATAATAATTAATAGGATATTGACAACTCACATGTCATATCATTTAGGTATGAATTTAGATAAAATATTTGAAAAACCTAGCATTTTAGGGGCAGAAAGAATGAGACAAATCTTCATATATTTTAATTGATTGAAAAATTTTAAAAAATTTTAGTCAGCATTTCTAAGAGAATTTCTAAGTTGAGAAATCCATCTTTAAATTTCTAAATTGCATTGAAGAGATTTTTTTTTTTTTTTTTTTCACCTCATTATATATTCTATCTGGCAACAAATTCACTTCAAATAAAAAATTACATTGAATATGCTTTTAGAGCATTTAACTAGCAACTTTTGAGTAGGTAATTTCAACCATTTTCCCTATTTCATCTAGCTAAGCATTAATATTAAAATAACAGAATAGAGAGTTTGATTAAGATTTTTAAATTACTTTATTTCAAATTAAATATTAAAAAATAGTTAGAGAATCTGGCTAGGATTTTTTTTCTCTCTATATTTAACTAGGGTCATTCAACTTTTACAACAAGAGAGAGAGTTTATCTCTATTTTAGATAAATCTTAATATTAAAATAATGGAAAAAAGAGTTAGACTCAAAATTTTAGATTATTTTATTTCTAATTAAATATTAAAATAGTAATTATAGAATTTGGTTAAGATTTTTTACTTTCTATATTTAACTAGAGTGATTCAACTTTTATAATATGAGAAAGTGTTTATCTATATTTTAGTTATGAGCAATGCTCATGTCCAAATAATATGATATGTAACATGTCAATATTCTATTAATTATCATATTATATTGTGAATTATAAAATATTAATAACTCACATGTCATATCATTTTGGGTATAGATTTAAACAAAAAATTTGGAAAACCTAGCATTAATTTTAGCTAAACATTAATCTTAAAATAATAAGAGAGAGTTTTAAATTACTTTATTTTAATTAAAATTTAAAATAATAATACGAGAATTTGGTTAGAATTTTTTTGCTCTCTATATTTAATTAGGATGATTTAACTTTTACAATATAAGAGAGAGTTTGTCTCTATTTTAGCTAAGAATTAATATTAAAATAATAGGAGAAAGTTTGACTAGAATTTTTAAATTATTTTATTTTTAATTAAATATTAAAATAATAATTAGAGAATTTGATTAGAATTTTTTTATTTTTTATATTTAGGTCATGTGATTCAACTTTTACAATAGGAGAGAGAGAGTTTATCTCTATTTTTGCTAAACATTAATATTAGGCTATCTTTGAAACACTATATTTGAGGTAGATCTGAAATTAAAAATATCTTAAACTTTCAAATCTTGAGTTTGGAGAGCAAGGAGAAGGATTCCATTCTCAAACCCATCGGCTCTTATGGGAATGACCATTCCCAACTATTTTGGCAGAATTTTGTTGTCTTGGGATTTCATTTTCCATCCATCTCTCTCTCACCCTCCATTTCTCTCTTCTCTCATTGCTTCATTTCGGCATTCTCCTTCATCGTTGTTGATGAACCTAGCAATCGACGTTGATGAATTCAGTACCAACAATACCCTTTATCATCTCCTTCATTTTTTTATTTTTATTTTCATTTTTTTATGTATGGTTTGGGTTCAATTGAACCTAGAATCAGAAGGTTGGATGGAATCGAAATGAAGGTTAAGATTCGTTGAACCCAAATTGAGCCCTGTGTTTTGATGTTGTTAGCTTTTTTTTTTTTTTTTTTTTTTTTAACTTTTTGTTTTGATATTATTGATGGATATTGTTGTTGTTGTTGTCGTTGATGTTGATGTTGATGTTGATGATGCTATTATTGTGGGAGATAATGATGTCTAAATTGGGTCTATGGGTTGATAATATTGAAGAGAGACTATGGGTTCATGATCGTGGGTTGTGGTTGTTGTTGTTTTTTTTTTCCCAAAATTTTTATAAAATTAATTTTATATAATAAATAATTTAAATTAATTTTATTTCAGTCTAATCTAAATCCATACCAAACATAATAGGATATAATTTTAATTCTATACCAGTTTTTACTAAACATGATATAATAATTTTTTAATCTAATTTAATCTAATAAATTTCATTCTATTTCAATCATGTATGTCAAACTTAGCTATAAATTAATAGGATAGAGTTTCACTAGAATTTTCAAATTACTTTATTTGTAAATAAATATTAAAATAATAATTAGAGAATTTAGTTAAGATTTTCTTGCTCTTTATATTTAGCTATGGAGATTAAACTTTTACAATACAAGAGAGAGTTTGTCTCTATTTAAGTTAAGAATTAATATTAAAATAATAAGAGAGAGTTTGACTAGAATTTATAAATTACTTTACCTCTTATTAAATATTACAATAATAATTAAAAAATTTAGTTAAGATTTTCTTGCTCTCTATATTTAGTTTGAGTGATTCAATTTTTACAATAGAATAGAGAGTTTGTCTCTATTTTAGCTATATATTAGTATTAAAATAATAGCATAGAGTTTGACTAGAATTCTAAATTACTTTATTTCTAATTAAATATTAAAATAATAATTAAAGAATTTGGTTAGGATTTTCACTATTAGACTAGACCACAATTTCCATTTATAGAGAGAGAAAGTTATCGTCAATATATACATATATATAAATTTCATAGTTGATACGTCTTAACTTTTAGGTCTCGTTTGTTTGTTAGGATTGAATCGAGTTTGGATTGATTTTTAGCCAAATCCACATTTGGTGCACTCAAATGTCTTTTCACTAAGTTATCTCATCTCATTTTTAACCTATTAGTTTGAGATAAATCAATTCCATTGAAAACATGAGTTAAAATAATCCCATTGCACTCATATGTGACTGGTGACCAACGAACGATGAGGGAGACCATGAGTGGTGAATTGTGACATGCGAGGAAAACCTAGCGACAAATGGCAAGGAAAATCCAATGGCAAACTGCAATTGGCGAGTAAGATTGAGCGACGATTGACAAGGAAAACCGAGTGACGACTAGCGATGAAGATGAAGCTAATGTTGATGGCAAAGGAGAAGGAAAGGAAAAGAAAAGGAGAATGATCGGATCAGCGTGGGCTAATCGACGACATGACAATGGGAAGGAAAAGAGCGACGGTGGCGATGGCTATTTGATGGTGTAGCAAGGAGGGTGATAAGAGAGGGAGGAGGGTAATGGTGGTGTTGTAGGTTTTCTACCGACCATAAACTACTCATATTTATAAAATTCTTAAAATCTTTTTGAATAATTTTTTTAAATCTTAGTTTGTAACACAATTTTTAATCCTATCTTATCTTTCATAAAAAATGATACAATATTTAAATTAATTTAATTATATTTCATCTAATTTAATCTAATCAAATCTCATTTAAATAATCTAATCCTATTTACATACCAAATGATGCTTTAAATCATTAAAATTATCCATCATAATTATTCATTATATTTGAATTATACATGAAAGATAAAAATTTTTTAGGGGGTATAAATTTTGTTGGGATAAAAAATGTAAGGAATAGTTCTGGTGAATGGTCCTAACTATTCAATATATTTATTTATTTATTGTTGAAAAGGTTGTCCTTTACAGAGTGTAGTTACTCATCTTCAACCAACACTTCTGCATCTGACCTGACCTCTCTCTCATCTGCCATTTTCTTCCATGCAACATTCTCTCCATCCAAAACCCTAATCAACCCATCTCCCAATATCTTTCTCCATGGTTTTTGCTTTCTGGGTATGATTTTTCTACTAGGGTTTTGCTCTGTTCTGCTCTAAATAAATGACTCTCTCTCTCTATTTTCTCTCGCTACTCCTCTTCTACTCCGTTAGGCTGCCGTCGGCCGCCGCCTCCGACGCCGGATCTCTGCTCGAGTTCAAAAAGGGTATCCAAACTGACCCTTTTGATAGAATACACTCCACATGGAACCTCTCTTCTCTGCCCCACCCGGATGCCTGTCCGTCGTGGGTTGGCGTCACGTGCGACCCGGATACCCGCTTTGTGGTGGGTATCGACTTGACCCAGATGGGTTTGGGTGGTGAGCTGAAATTCAATACTCTGGCCAACCTGAAGTCGTTGAGGAACCTGTCTTTGTCTGGGAACCACTTCACGGGTCGGTTGGTACCCGCATTGGGGTCCATGAGCTCGTTGCAGTACTTGGATCTGTCCAGGAACGGGTTCTACGGGCCGATCCCGCGTCGGATCGGTGACTTGTGGGGTCTAAACTATGTGAATTTATCGGACAACAAGTTCAAAGGAGGGTTTCCTGGTGGGTGGTTCAGGAACTTGCAGCAGCTGAGAGTGTTGGATTTGCATGGAAACGAGTTGTGGGGTGATGTTGGTGAGGTTTTGAGCAGTTTGAGGAACGTTGAGCGTGTTGACTTGAGTAGGAACCAGTTCTATGGTGGGCTAGAGCTTGATGGGGACAACGTTTCGAGTGTGGCCAACACGTTGAGGTCTCTTAACTTGAGCCGCAACAATTTGAATGGAGCGTTATTCAAGGAAGGTGTTATTGGGATGTTTAGGAATCTGGAGGTTTTGGATTTGGGAACCAATGGGATTTCTGGAGAGTTGCCTTCGTCCGGGTGGTCGGTAACCAATTTGAAGGTGTTGAGGTTGGGGAACAATCAATTGTTCGGTATGATACCAGAGGAATTGCTGGAGAGCGTCATACCGATTCAGGAGTTGGATCTAAGTGGCAATGGATTTACAGGTAGTGGGGAAAATGAAGAATTTTTGAGTTTTGATTTATTTGTTTGTGTTTTATGTTATGGAAATGCAATGCGAATGTTTAGTCAATGAAAGCAAAGTATTTGGTTTCTGTGATGTGTTTGTTGTTGCTTGTGCTGTGATTTTTGGTTATGTTGAATTTACTAATATTGCTGTAGATGATTGTGATTTGGTATGTTGAATCTTAGCTTGTCTCCCGTTTTTTCCATGTGAAAGCAATGTTGATGTATTGAAAATCCTTTTTGACTTTTTTTTTTTTTTTTGTGTAGAGTTGAATTTTGAAAGCGAATTGCTGTTGATGTAGAGTTTTGTTATTAACTACTTGAGAGAGACAGAGGTAAAATAACAGGAAAAGGCTCAGACAGATTGTAACCGTAAAAGTCATAGATGATTGTATTGAATTTAGGGTAGAACAAATGTGCTATAAGAGGAGAAAAAGTGGCATTGTTAGTCTGAATATTTTTCCAAGTCTGTGAGGGGGTAATTTTTCATGCAATATAGATACACAACAGGGATAACTAAAATTGTTGATTCCTTCTAGACACATGGCGTGATAGCATATTAGGTTCGAATTGAAGAAGAAAATGGATTTTGTATGATGTATTAGGGACTACATTAGGCTTCCAGGCAGTGCAGCAAGGCTTACCATGTAATCATTAATCTTGGGGACTTGGTTTATATTTATTAAGTATCTTCAACACCTGTTAGTTCAAGTTGCCTTCTAGAGTGGTAATGTGTTATTTGGAAATGACTGTGCTTGTGAGGCCAGATTCTAGCTCATTCGTTAGCATTCCTTTTTAAATTAGAGACAGTAATATGAGATTCGTTTGCTAATCACTTCTGCATGCATATGTCTATTTTGGTTATTTTCATGGTGAATACGTAGACTACCTATGTATTTTCTTTGTGGAAATTATTGAAAATGTCTCCAAAAAGTTAGTGAAAATTTGTTTTTGGCCCCCAAAAAAGGTTAATCGTTTTGGCCCCAAATGATACTTAAACTGTTTTTAGCCTTTTTAAGTTCGTGTAACATTTCATGTAGGTGAAAAATTGACATTTCATGTAAATGAAATTTTACTTATGTAAAAATGAAAATTCTTTTCCGCTCAAAACTGACACAGTTGCCTTACTGGGGCACATCTCGGTATATCTGGCCTTTGTTTGATGCTGTGTGGCACTGGATTTCTCTTGAGATGAGCTTTTCAATGGTATCTTATACACATTATTTAGACTTTATTTGAACCACTTTTGTATCAATTGATGTTTATTGGGGATACGAGACAGAATCCTAACAATTATTTTGTGTACGTGAAATTTCACCTACATAAAATGTTTCAACATTTTCTCCTATGTGGAATGTTGCACGGAATTAAATAGGTTAAAAACAATTGAAGTTTAGTTTGGGGTTAAAAACAGTTAACCTTATTATTATTATTATTATTTTTTTTGGCTAAAAACAATTTTTTATTTTTTATTTTTTTAAATTTTGGCCAAAAATGTATTTATCCCATTTTCTTGTGTACTTTAGACTTTGTGTGAGGACAGTGACTACAAGTTAAGTTCAATTTGTATGATGCACATAATGAATTGTTTATCCCCATTTTGTTATTGGTTGAAACCTGTGTTCAGTCCATCGAAATGGTTCTGAATCTTGTAATTTTATTCTTACTTTAAAAATTGTAAATGTAGAAAGCTTTATGTAAATGTATCTGATATTCTTCTCTTCATTCATGCATACAGGTTCAATACATGAAATTAACTCTACAACGTTGAATGTTTTGAATCTATCATCAAATGGATTATCAGGCCCTTTACCTTCTTCTTTGAAAAGTTGTGTGAAGCTGGATTTGAGCAGAAATATGATTTCTGGTGATGTATCTGTTATTCAGAATTGGCAAGCCCCTTTGGAGGTTGTTGATTTAAGTTCAAACAACTTGACAGGAAGTCTACCAAACTTGACTTCTCAGTTTGAGAATTTAAGCACATTCAATCTCCGGAATAATTCCCTAATAGGTACCTTGCCTTCTCTACCGGAGAAGTTCTCAAGACTGTCTGTTGTTGATCTCAGTTCAAATCTACTTAGTGGGCTCATTCCTGGTAGTTTCTTTGCTTCAACGACCCTGACTAACCTCAATCTTTCAGGAAACCAATTGATAGGGCCCATTACTCTTCAAGGGTCGCGTGCGAATGGACTTATATCGTTACCTTCTCTTCCACCACTGGAGTCTCTTGATCTGTCTGGTAATTCTCTAACTGGAGTTTTGCCCTCAGACATAGGCAACATGGCAGGACTAAAATTGTTGGATCTTGCAAACAATCACTTTTCAGGACAGCTACCTAGTGAACTGAACAAACTTAGTGTCTTGGAGTACCTTGATTTATCTGAAAACAATTTCACGGGTAGTATCCCTACAAAGCTTTCATCTACACTAAATGAATTCAATGTGTCATATAACAATTTGACAGGCAATGTTCCAGAAAATTTGAGAAGCTTCCCTAAGTCTGCATTTCAACCTGGGAACACCTTATTAATCTTACCTGATAACATACAACCAACAAATCATGGTCCAGTGCAGGACACTGGTGCAGGGAAACATCATAGTTCAAAGGGCAGTATTAGAGTAGCAATTATTGTTGCGTCAGTTGGAGCTGCTATCATGATTGTCTTTGTTCTACTTGCCTATCACCGGGCACAACTTAAAGAATTTCATGGAAGAACTAAATTTAATGGCCAAACTACAGGGAGTAATATCAAGGAAGGAAGATCATCTCGGCCTTCTCTTTTCAAATTCCACTCGGATGCTCCGCACCCTTCAGCTTCCTTGAGCTTTTCAAATGATCACTTGCTTACTTCAAATTCTGGGTCCTTGTCTGGGCAAGCTGAGTTTGTAACAGAAATCATTGAGCAGCCTGAAGGAGTGGCAGCCACTTCGGCATCTACAATTCCCAATTTGCTTGATACTCAAGTGGCAACTTCTGGAAGGAAGTCCTCCCCAGGCTCCCCTTTGTCTTCCTCCCCACGTTTTATTGAGGCCCAAGAACAGCCTGTAATATTGGATGTGTACTCACCAGATCGGTTGGCTGGAGAGCTCTTTTTCCTGGATGCCTCGCTGGCGTTCACTGCTGAAGAGTTATCTCGAGCTCCGGCAGAAGTTCTTGGTAGAAGCAGCCATGGAACTCTGTATAAAGCTACTCTAGATAAAGGGCATATGCTGACTGTCAAGTGGCTGCGGGTGGGACTGGTCAAACATAAGAAAGAATTTGCTAAGGAAGTAAAAAAAATAGGTTCTATGAGACATCCAAACATAGTTCCACTGCGAGCATACTATTGGGGGCCCAGAGAACAGGAGAGGCTTCTTCTAGCAGACTATATCCAGGGGGATAGCTTGGCCCTACACCTTTATGGTAAGAACTCAAAGGAACCTTTTGTTTCTGTTTTTTTAATAATAACATCCTGCCAGTTATTAGAAGTTACATCGCCACATCCTGATTGTACTATGAATTTTGTGTGAATTTTGAATTGGTCTTGAATGATGATTGATCTTCGTACTGATAATGTGGTACAACTGCAAAATATTATTACTGATTTCATTTAAACGAGGAGAAAATATATCATATAAGCATAATTGTCAATTAATGTTCTTCGAATATTAACTTAAATTCTTGTTCTCCTTTTTCCTATTTCCAGTAACTTTGATTTTGGTGGTTATTTGCTTCATCTGTATCGAAGAAGTTTCTTTCTCTATGAAGGCTTCAATAGATTTAAAAGAAGCTTATAAGAATTTCTAATACAATTTAATTTGTCAAACAAGTTCGGGTTGAAATGCTTAATTGGATCCTGTTAAAGTGGATGAGTCTGGTAGGCATATTAATTGTTATTCAAGTTGTGGGATGTGTTTATTTTGCTGAGCCTCTCTGTCAGGCAGGTTAATATCCTTCTACCAGCTTCCTGATTTTGATTTTTCCATCGCAGTCTCCGTTTCGCCATGCTGGAGTTTGTAAAATAACATTGTGTTTAAAGTGATAGTGATATTGCATTAGTGTGTTTGAGCATGTAAGTCTACCTATGATCCAGACTAGCCCTCAGTTAGTACAAATTAAGAATATTTTTCAAGCTTCTGTCAACAAATTGCCTTTACTTGAGGCCTCCTAATTGTCAGCCATCACCATCACAATACTAGAATCTGTATTAGTTGGATTTCATATATATTGAAGTCACTGCGATATTTTGAAGGGAGAGGTAAGTGATGGTGAAGTGAGAATGACCCTTGCCTGTTTGCTTTCTATATCAAGCTCAGAGGATAGACATCTATCATGTAATGGCAAATTTTGTTTCTCAAAAGGGAAGTAGCTGGAGTAAATTGTACTGGGCAAACTTTTGCTTTTATTTGTCTTTGATGTTCGTTGATTTTTTGTTTACAATTTTGGTTCGATAGGAAAATTGACCACAATTTTTAACCAAGCTGTTCTAGTTGAACTCCTTATTTCAACCGAGGACAAGTGTAATGGAATGTTTCATGTTTTATGCATATTATTGTTTTTCGTCTTTATTTTCATGTGCATGATTACTCATGTGCAGGAGTCCTTTTGAATCGCAAT
The DNA here is from genome assembly GCA_019925255.1 of Litchi chinensis. Classification (NCBI taxonomy): domain Eukaryota; kingdom Viridiplantae; phylum Streptophyta; class Magnoliopsida; order Sapindales; family Sapindaceae; genus Litchi; species Litchi chinensis. Next base: position 22,639,480 of record CM034471.1, read on the forward strand.
GAGCTATTCTCTAAAATATTCTAGTATTTGATCCACTATATATATATGTATGTTAATACAGAGACTACTCCTCGGAGGTACTCCCCGTTATCATTCAATCAAAGACTAAAAGTTGCTGTGGATGTTGCTCGATGTCTGTTATACCTTCACGATAGAGGCGTGCCACATGGAGACCTAAAGCCAACAAATATAGTCCTAGCAGGCTCTAGTTATGATGTTCAACTCACTGATTACAGTCTGCATCGCCTTATGACCCCAGCTGGCATTGCCGAACAGATATTGAATCTGGGTGCACTTGGATACCGAGCTCCAGAACTTGCCACTGCATCTAAACCAGCCCCATCATTCAAGGCTGATGTGTATGCTTTTGGTGTGATTTTGATGGAATTGTTAACCAGAAGAAGCGCTGGTGACATAATATCAGGCCAATCGGGAGCAGTAGATCTTACAGACTGGGTTCGACTTTGTGATCAAGAAGGAAGAGGAATGGACTGCATTGACAGAGACATTGCAGCTGGGGAAGAGCCCTCGAAAGCAATGGACGATTTGCTTGCGATATCGCTCCAGTGTATTCTTCCTGTAAATGAAAGGCCTAACATCAGACAAGTCTTTGATGATCTCTGTTCTATATCTGGTTGAAATTTTTGTAAATGCGTCTTGGAATTATTTTTTTGTTGTTCCTCGACCAATCCAATTGTTGTTCTTTTATTTCTTATTTTTTTTCCATTGTTCGGTTAATTGGTTTCTAGCCTTCTGATTTTGGGCTAATCATCACATTATTTTTTCACTAAAAATTTTCTTGTAAAGGAACAGATCCATTGATTATTTGACAGTGTTTTTGAGTTTGATCTTCGGTTGAAAAAGGATTGCAATTCTTTGTGTTCTCAATGTGTTTACTTATGGATATGAGCAAATTGACACTTTACGGACAAATAATTTTCTTTTTGAAATATGATGCATTAGTGATCTACTGGAATTTGTTGAGATTAAATGTTATTGACTCAATTAAAAAAAAAAAAAAAATTAGGAGTTCATGTCTCTAGTATTGGAATATGGTTACTTTTGGTTACTTTTATAAAATGCGAAGAATAGAATTTGTTTTGATATAATATGTGTATAGCGACTTGAATAGGAGATATGTAAAACTGTAAAAGCGTTTATTACGACGGTGGGGGCTTGAGGGGGGGAATTTTTTATCAAACCACATTGGGATGTGATAACGAGAATTTTTTATATAAGCTCTTGAATATGTACTGTAAAACTAAAATCTTTATCATTGATATAAAAGAAAATTGTGCAGTCACTTCAAATGTATTAAATTTTTTATGAGATGAAAACTTTTATTTTTGTTTCACTATATAAAAATTTATTGATTTTGAATGCATACATAGCTTTCAAACTTTGGAGATTTGTTAAATGAAATTTTACAACATATTTACCATGGACATGAAAGGAATCGTGCAGCCACTTGAAATGTTCTAAATTCTCCATAGGATGAAAATTCTTATTTTTAATTCGCTAGATGAAAATTCATTGATTTTGAATGCTTGCAATACGTTTAAACTTACTAAAATTGGCTAAGTAATATTTTACACTCAATTTGAAACATTATGATTTTGATGTACCAAAATATTTTCATTCATTTTGAATCACTTTTACAGTAAAAAAAACATCGGTAATGATAGACAATTATAAAAGAATAATTCAAAAATTAACTTATGAACCGATTTATTGTTATAATGTCATTCATCACTTCATTTTATGATAAAGATAAACAATCAATCACATGATCTATCTCTGTTATACATCTCAAAGATGAATGATTATTTTTTCTAAAATTAAAGTATTTTTATCTTTTTCAAAATTTTGTTTTATTTTATTTATATTAAAATTAAAATAACCCTATTGAGCACAAAAGTATCTCATCTCCATTAACATTGACTAACGTTTTACTCACGAGATTGATATATTTATGAAATTTAATACACTAAATTGATATATTTATGAAATCTTAGAAATGATGAGTTATTATTTCAAAAAAAAAAAAAAAAGGGGGGTAATTACTTGTTATTCGAATTCACAACTAAAAAATTTATAATTTCTGAAAATATAGGTGAAACGGCGTCACTTTCAACTTTGAACCCTATAACCTTACTCTGCTTCTGATCCTCTCTCTCTCTCTCAAACGTGAGCAAAATCAAAATGAGAATTTTGAATTCACTGCAACTGCACCTTCTTCACAAAATTCCCACAAAATCAATCAAACCCACTTCTTATCTCTTCTCTTCTCTCACCAAAACTTCAACCCACACACCAAGCACTTCCCTTTTCAACTACCTCATCCAAACCCTTAATTTCTCCATCACAGAAGCCCAGTCAATCACAAACGCCACCACCCGCTTCTCCAAGATCAAGTCCCCTGAAAACCCGCATTCCGTTCTCAATTATCTTCGCAGCATTGGGTTCTCCGACGCCGATATCCGCTTATCAGTCCGTTTTGCACCCCACGTTCTCTTCTTTGACGTGGACAAATCGCTCAAGCCGAAGCTGGAGTTTTTTCAAGGTCTGGGTCTGGTGGGTTCTGATCTGGGTAAGTTCATTTCCAATAATTGTTTTCTTTTAAGTATTCATTTGGAGAAACAATTGATTCCTCGTATTGAACTGCTTAAAAAGTTATTGGTAGGTGATAGAGAGAATAAGGATTTGATTAGGGTTATAAGCAATTGCAGTTGGATTGTGTCAAATAGACCCGATTCGAGATTGTTAAACAACATTGCATTGTTTGAGAGCTGTGGCATTGTTGGATCTCAGCTCTCATTGTTGTTGAAGAGGCAACCTAGGATTTTTATTATGGAAGAGTCCAAAGTTCGAAAGCACGTTTTGCGGGTTTTGGATATGGGATTCTCGGTTAAATCAAGTTTGTTTGTTCATGCATTGCATTCGGTTAGTGGATTGAGTGAAGAGATGTTTAAGAAGAAGTTGGAGTTGTTTAGGGGTTTCGGGTTTAGTAAGGAGGAGTTCATGGAAATGTTTAGGAGGCAACCTGTGTTGCCGACGGCTTCCGAGAAGAAGTTAAAGTTAGCTATGGAGTTCTTTTTGAACGAGATTAAGATAGAAAAGGCGGTGGTGATGAGAGCGCCGTGGTGTTTGATGCTCAGTTTGGAAGAACGGGTGATTCCGCGATATAGAGTTATGAAGATTGTGAGGTCGAAAGGGTTGTTGAAGAAGGAGCCAAGTCTCACTACTTTGCTGACTGTTTCTGAGAAGCAATTCTTGGAGAGGTATGTGGAAAGGTTTAGTAATGATGCAGAAGAATTGTTGGCTGCTTACAATTCAAGGGTCACTTGTTAGATTCCTCATCTTCGTCTTCTTCTTCAGAGGAAGAAAGTTGAGGCAAGTTTGAACCTTTCTGATATCAATTGCTGCGTTGAGGAGGGTCGTGGATATATACTTTGTTCTTTAGAGCTTCCATATTTAAGGATTTGAGTATGTATCGAAGTTGATCAGAAGAGGAAAAATTCCCATGATTGGTCTTCGGTCTTCTGATTTTTGACAGATTATCTTATTAATTTCTGAAAATTTGCTTGTGCTGAACAGCTACATTGATTATCTGAGTTTTTGAGATTGATCTTCTACTGAAAGGCGGCATTGTGATCTGTCGTATCATCAACGTGTAACTGATAGGAAGAATTTTTACTTTTAAGTAGTGACAAGCAATTTCTACTATAGGAGTAGCTCACTAGTTATTGGATATCGCAAATGGTTTTTGTTGGTTTTTGTCATGGTAGAATTAGAAGAGAAGCATATTGACTAGCATGACTAATGATTGAACAAGAATTATTTTTAATATTGTTATGATATTTCATTTGTAATCTGTATTATTCTTTCTTATATCTTTTTGGCTTTTTTTTTTTTAAAGGTCGAGTTACTATATTGGTTTATTTAAGATATTCCACCAAATGGGATGTTCATTAGATTTTAATTTAATAATTGGGAGAATTTCATTTGGTCCTTAAGTTTTTAGAAAACTTATCACTTTTAAATACAAATGCGATCATGACTATTTTGGTCCCTATTTAAAAAATAACTTTTCAAATTAGTCTCTCTATTTTAAAACTCTTTAAATTTACAAATTTACCCTTATAGTAAATTATAATTTTAGCCCTTTTAAAATTAATAAATTAAAAAAATATAGCTCCACCATCCATTGGAGTTGAGATGGACAACAAAAATGCAATGATATATAAAAAATGGTTGTAAACAAAAGTAACAAATAAGGTGGGGTTAAAAATTAAACCCTCCTCTAATATCAATTGGATCTCCACCTCCATTGTGGAGATAGAGGTCAACATCTCCATCTCCGTCTCCATCTCCATCGATGTTGATAGGAATCTAGATGAATCTCCATCTACATTATCCAGCTCTTATTAATCTACATGATCCAACTCTTATTCATAGTTGATATTTATATGAAATCAATCAAAAAGTTTAGCTATTATAATATATGTGTGTGTGTATATATATATATATATATATATCATCAGTGTTTCATAACTTTAAAAAATTAAGATGAACCAATTATATATATATGAGTAACTTCACCATCAGTGCCTCATAATTTTAAAAAGTTATGACGAATCAATTAAATTCATCCGTTGCATTCTCTATTCTAAAATAATTTCTGTTTTTTATTTGATTCATATAATAATGAATTTGATTTGTTCATCTTAATTTTTTAAAGTTGTATATATATACAGAGAACTTTATGGTCAATGTCTCTTGACTTTTAAAAGTTAGGATGAACAAATCAAATTTATCAATTGTATTTTAATTGAATAAGGGAGAGAACATAATGAGTGAATCTGATTGGTTCGCCTTAATTTTTTTGAGTTAAAAGATATTAATCATAGAAGTAATATATACATGTATGTCTATATATTTGATTTATAAGTACAATTGTTGGGATCCATAGATAATCATTCCATGGAATGACCTGAGACACAACACTTTTTTATTTTTTATTTTTTTTTACTATAATCCCTAATAGTAGGGAGAGAGAGACCCACACTAAGTGGGTAAAATTGCTCATCTACTAGAGGGACTTATAAAATTACCTAGAGACAAGTGGGCTAAGATGAAATTGTCAGCTTTTTGATGGACTTGGTACTCAAATCTTGTATTGTTGTAGAGATCATAGGGTGGGTTGGCCAACATGGCAAACCACTTGAGAGTGTATAGCCACGGTTGATATATACAAGATTTCAATGGAAAAATTTAGCTACTATACAATATTGTTTTTTGAACACAAAAATAAAGTCATTTTAGATTTGTGCTTTTGAAAAACTACTTTGATCAATTACAACTAATATTAGCTTTGAAGGCTTGATGTAAGCGAATTGAGCTCATGGGGCCACCACTTTCTTTCTAGACAAAATTACTTATTAGGGGTCATTTGTTTTTTTATTTGAAAATTGAACTATGCTGAAAGTTTCTTAAGACTAAATAGTGATTGAAACCGAAAATCTGATAAAATATTTTTTGTTTTTCCTCACATTTGAATATGTTGTAAACTTATTCGTTTATTTATTTGTTTGTTTAAAAAAATTAAAATGATCTGAAAACTAGTAATTTTATATTTCTACCATTTTTACTATTAATTATTATGAAACTTTGTTTTAATATAATACAAACAATTAAAAACAAATAATTTAACAAATTCTAAAACATTTTTATATACATATTATTCATATTTAAAATATGATTAAAAAACATAGTAGAACTAATGATGTTTATATATTTAAGTAAAAATGAAATGACCTCTAAATTGAATTATAAAACAATTAAAAAAGTAAATGTTCTGAGGTGAAGTTGCAAACTTAGAGCTCCTATTTCATTAATTTAGTTCTTTAGTTTTAGTTGTTAATTTTAGTTTAGTGTTTGTAGGTTCACTTCTCACATTCGATAGTTTGACTAGGGTGGGTTAGATTTGATACAAGTTTAGTACTTAGCGAAGTTGGCCTAATCCTCGTGGGAATGTTATCTTATTCATAACTGTTTGTGTCTCTTGTGAATTTGGTACACGCCTAAAAATTAGCCATCAATAACCTTACAAGATTAAGGGGGTTGTATTTAACTTAGGAGTTTGTTGGAATAAAAAAGATTCTAAAAATCTAGGTGTATTCAATTCAGATTTTTTAAAATTTCATTAAAATCTAGGTGTATTCAATCTAGATTTGTAAGGATTCCAATGAAATTTTGGTGTATTTAATTAAGCCTTTAATAAAATTCAAACAAGTCTAGGTGTATTAAAAAAATCAATGATTTTGTAGGAATTGTATTTTAATGGATTTTAATGGATTTTTTGAACTTAGATATAAATAAAAAAACCCATATGAAATCTTGCCCTACCCTAAGGATTTCATAGATTTTATACCTTCAATTTTTTTTTTTCTCTTGGATTTTTTTTTTCTTCAGTGATTATATAACCAAAACCTACAAATTTTTCAACAATCAACAAATCTTTTTGTCTCTAATAGAATCCACAAATCTATAAAACCTAATATTTTGATCGGTGACAATTACAATCTCACGTTAATCTATACAAAATCTAGTAGCTGAGATTCGTAAAGGAAATTTAAATTTCTCTATTTGTTGATATTTTACGAGTTGATGCAATTGAAGATTGACTCACCTCTTGCATTTATTTAGATTTATTCTACTTTGATTTGTCGCGGCCGTGGTTTCACAAATGAAAATTTTATAATGCAGAATAACAATTACAAATAATGGATCAATGTTGCATAGGTATAAATGAAGAATGGATAGAAACTAGACGATGACAACTAAGGTTCCTATGCAATAATAACATATAGGAAAGATGACAAATTCACCCTGAATAATGTTATTAATATTTTTAAGTTTTTGATAATTACTCCCACCTATTTTATTGATACATTACACTTGCAATTTATAGGCTATTGGTTCTGTTAAATATTGGCTCTAAAAGCTTGCTAATTTGGAAACGTGAAACTATCAATCTTCTATATATGTACATACAAGCATACATACATACATACAATAAGAGGTTTTGCTGGTACTACAAATTTGCATTGATTTTTAAATTTGTTTTTTTTCAACTTTATTGAATGTGACACACTCTTCAAAAATGTATAAATACCATATGATATGATCTTAAGTTGATATATATATATTAGCAATTTTTTTTTTTTAATTCAACAAATAATTAGACGTGGAAAAACAAATATAATTTTATAATATCAAAATTTTCATTAATGTGATTTATAAAAATAAAATAATCATATAAACTTTTAGTCATAATTTATATAATTTGGTGGAGAAAGTATTGGGCTAAGTACAACATACTACTCATCATATGATTTTTTTTTTTTTTTTTAAGATAAAATCATTAACAATTCCATTTAAATATATTCAATTTCATTTAAATCTATGTAAAAAATCCAACAAACTCTAAATAAAATTCTAATAAAATTTGATGTAATCCATTAAATAATCCAACAAACGCTTAAATAAAATTCTAACAAAATCTAATAGAATCTATGAAATTTATAAAATATATCAAAATCTATCATTAAAGAAACTTCAACAATTCAAATGAAATCTAGATTGAATACATCTCCCTAAATAATCTAAAACTGCTAGCCTCTCATTAGTGATTGTTTATACTTGGAAGGTTTCAAACATATTTCAACGAGATTTAAAATAAGATATTACAAGTTCTAAAATTTTGAATAGCTTATAAAAAAAGGAAATTCTCCTAGTTTCCCAAAATATTACTTGTTTCGTTATTTATAATTTAAATCAAAATGAACCTTACAATAAGCTGCATACCATTTTAATCTCTATTATTTCAAATTTTTCTAAAATTAAACCTTCTAACATTTATAACAAATTTTAATTTTAGCTGTTAACCTAACAGAATTATTCAAAATGCCTTTTATAAACTGTAGTAGTATAAATATTTGCAGTGAGAGTCACAGAGGAATATTACGAAACTGCCCTAGAGAACTAATTAATCCAAGTATAATCCCACTTTTAAAATATTATGCAAATGCAACCCTGCCGTAAAAATAAAAGAATGATAAAGTTAAAATATTAAAGAACATCATAATTAATTATAAACTAGCATAAGGGATAGAGAGAATAAATGTATCCAAACTAATTCAAGTAATTGAATTGTTGTATAAATAAATTGATGATTACATATCCATGATCCATTCCATCCATTTCAAAATCAATGCATTTATTTTCGATATCTTGGCCGAAATATGCATTGCAAAGTCTACTGCATTCTTCAGACGTGCACTTTGGCATGCGGTTTGGGCTCTTCAGGTGGGTTGGG